>JAMWET010006143.1:90000-249000 GCA_024036415.1 Prochilodus magdalenae
CTAAATGTCAACCTGTACATGCAAATTAAGTTATATTGGTAAAGGTATTACAAAGTACTACATTTACATGTGAAGGTTAGCCAAGCAAATTGCTATTTAACTTAAGCTAGCATTTAGTAGGCGCTCAAATGGCTAATGAGAGGTCTTCATATTACTTTACTTTATGACATAGGTGCCTTAACTTTCCTCAGACATGACTGAGTGGTCTAAACTAACTATGATAGCTAAAGTTTACTGACTGGGTTGCTGTGACCAGTGCACAGGGGCTTTCGGCTGACTCAGGTGACCTTAGACCACAGGTAAGGCAAACATTAAAGACAGTTAAACACAACAACAAAACATACACCCGTTTACAGTGAATATAAAGGAAGAAATTATAGACTATTTTCATGAATTAGGAGTGAATCATACTGTTTGTTTATATTCTGCATGTCCAGCTCTGTTTATAGCACTCATATACTGCTGCAGAGCTGTTTATTAAAGGTAATTTTCAAGACTGTTCTTTTTTTCTTATTTCATGTTATTGTTAGAGTTCAAGGATGAGGGGGGGGGGGCTTCCAAACATGCTCATGAGGCAATGATCGCTCCTTCTGGCTGACGTTAGAAAGATATTGTAGTGTTTTTAAGCTAGTGAAGTAGAATACCACACAGTTGTGTTTTATTTAAGGATGTATTTGGCCAAAGCATTGCCTCACACAAGGAATGTTTTGCTAACAATTCACTTTAAGCCCAGCCTGCATGTCTGTTAGAAATAGACTGACATTATATATAATATAATGTATATAATATATATATATATATATATATATATATATATATATATATATATATATATATATATATATATATATATATATATATATATCAGAAAATAACCTAAGGGGAATCTTTCTATTCTCAGTGTTACCCTGTAAAGCCAACAGCTGCATCTCCCATTTAAATAATCTGAGCAGCAACTGCCTCTCATTTTACATTAAATGGACTGAGTTGCAATCCATTCACAGCGACTAAAAGATTTTCCATCAGTTGAATGACTAAGGCAGTTTGCTTAATAAAAACACAGACTGTCAAAGTAATGCTACAAGAATTCTCAGACTGAAGGTGCTATAGACATTGTTGGGAACGTAAGCTTGAGTAAGATATTTCTCTCTTCCCAGTATTACCTCCAGTGTAAAAAGTGCTTCTTTGGTTCAACTTTTTTGCAGTATAGAAAACCAACATGTTTCCACATTCTTTACTGAACAGGTCATTCACTTCAGGTACAAAACCCAGACTGCCTCTCATCTAATGTAAAACTGTTAGCATTAGCACTAACTCATGTGCTGATTTAAAACACAATGACTAAAATACTTCTCTTCAGGTTTAAATGATAAAGGTAAAAATCACACTTCTTTTTGTAGGGCCGATGAATTTTTGGACTCCATGTCAGCTCAAGTTAATGTTGTAGCTCTTTAAATGGTTGCGTCTTCATTTTCTGCCCAGGCATATAAACTAAACACAGTCAGCTCAATAAAATTGTTCTTGAAATGGTTGTGTCTTCCAGGCACTTGACCATGCATCCTTATAAACTGCTATGATCTCTATGATGTCCTTTTTTTTGTTAATTTTTTTTTTTTTCTAGTTGTGCATACACTGCACCACTATTGCACCGATTATAACTTGCCAATCAGAGAGAATCCTATTCAATATCTTCACTATGCCATAATAACAATATCTATTAGCCCACGCACAGTCCTGCTGCCTCTGTTTACTCCTATTATGATGGACTGCAAGGTTGCAGGGTGCTCCACTACTCATTGTGCTATCTGTGTGGTCATAACTGCCCTTATGTGGACTCTGTGTCTGCAGGATGCTGCCATCACCAAAATGCAGACTTTGGTGCCTTTTGTTCAGACTGGCTCTGTATGTGATCACTGGGGTACAATTAGCTCATGTCCAAAATGCATTAAAACCTACATGTTTTCTAAGGTATGAGAAAATACAAGTCCTCACCATGCTGTGTAAGGGTATCTGGCTTGGACATCAACTATATGAAATGTTGCACACTCACACACTTGCCCTCACCCAATCCTCACTCACAAGCTTGTGGGCTTTAAATGCACATGTGTGTAAGGTACCCAGTTTCTCATCTTGACCTTCAAAGGGGTGATCACTAGCTCCCTCTATGTATTGCAGCCTTTGGCAAGGATTGCATCCTTTCAGACTCCTCTGCACCTTCTTACAGACAATTCTCAGACACATGTGAGGACCTATCAGAGTGAATATGAAGCATTCCCCAGTGTCAGAACAAAGCTGTATTTCCAAATAGGTAACTTTATAGAGGTTTTTAACTTACAGAGGAACTTTTCCAAGAATTTTGCTTAGTTTTCAATCAATTTTCCATTCATCATGGAATTTTAACACAATGAAAAGAATAACTGCTCTTTACAAATTATGCCAAAATCACAAGTAAAAAATTGAGATACAAGACTTTGTGTGAAGTCGGTGATGGAGATTAGTTAAATTTCAAACCCCATGCTGTTAAACCCACGAGGGCTTGTAGGCACCTCTTGGACAGGTTCTGCACACTGCAAGGCAATTCATTGTGATGGTGAGTCAGAGCACTAGCTGTAGCTGTTAGATCGTATTATAAGAGGTGGTGCACCTCCTTCTGAACACACTCTGGTACATTTGCTACAAGCAATGCTAAATACGAGTTGTCCTGACGTTGATCAGGAGGATCCGGTTGGCTAGCATTCAAAAATGTCAAACATTTCTTCCCCTGTTCTTGCTGCTGACCGGCAGTTATGTTGTCAGGCTACCGAGAGGAATTCAAGAGAACCAGGAAATCAAGAAAACAGGCCTACAGCTACGTTTTTGCAATCACCACACTGTACTCGTTCCTTCGTTCATTGACAGCCGCTGACGGACGGACAGCTGCCGTCTCTGCGCGCGCTCAGGCAGGACGGAAGGCGACATATTGCACGTCACGCGGAAAGGTAACGAATTGGCCAGGACGGGCCTGAGCCATCTGTCCACGAGGCTCTGCGCTAGCAGCTACAAAAGAGTAGGGGGGAGGAGGGGTGCTTGAGCGCGAGGACGTGGAGGCCACCGTGGCTCCTCGAGCCACACAATGTCCTTTATCATAAACGGGAAGTGGGAAGATAACAGCTGTAGGCTGAATGTAGGCGATCCACGAGACCCGTAGTTTTTTACCCACCCGTATTCCGACAAGCCCCGCCCTCGTGCGCAGCGATAGGATAATCGTTAACACTCACAAGTAGTTTGCAGTTCTGCGAAGGGTTCTAGAAAAGCCGATCGCTTGTGGGAGGGAATGATTAGCCAATCCGAGCGCAGGAGGGCGAGGCCTTTCGGAATGCGGGTGGGTAAAGAAGACAATCAATGCAATGGCTGCACTGAGCTACTGAGCAGCGAGGGTAACCCACAGCATGGTTTACTGTGAGAGGACGCTCACAGCTGCACTGTCCTCTGTGACGTTTTGTCGCTTCCGGTGAATTCAATGCAAGGAGCAGATTTCTAAGAACAGGGTTCAGAAATGGGAAGCGGCCTTGGTGTTTATTGTCAGGCCCGAGCTGAGCAGATGAAAGTTCTGCACAGGACGCATATAATCCTCTCTCTGTCCTGAGGGAAAATCTCTCTCTCCCTCTGTCCCCCTTATGAATTCATATGAATCTCATAACCATCTGGCAGTTAGAGTTATTTATTTATTTGTTTAATACCAAGGTTTTCATAAAGCATATATCATAAATACTCCAAAATTACACAAATATTAATATTGTTATTATTTTTAATTGCATGACTGAAGTTGTGTATTAATCATTCAGGAAGAACAGTTCATAAGAATGTATTACCCAGCAGCAAAAAACAAACAAGCCAAAACAAAATAACCCCCTAAACTTATAGCATCCATCAATGTAATCTCTCTCTCTCTCTCTCTCTCTCTCTCTCTCTCTGTCTCTCTCTCTCTCTCTCTGTCTCTCTCTGTCTCTCTCTCTCTCTCTCTCTCTCTCTCTCTCTCTGTCTCTCTCTCTGTCTCTCTCTCTCTCTCTGTCTCTCTCTGTCTGTCTCTCTCTCTCTCTCTCTCTCTGTGTCTCTCTCTCACTCTCTCTCTCTCTCTCTCTCTCTCTCTCTCTCTCTCTCTCTCTCTCTCTCTCTCTCTCTCTCTCTCTCTCTCTCTCTCTCTCTCTCTCTCTCTCTCCTTTCTGGCTATTCTGTTCTGACACCTTCTTTTGAGAAGTTCACTGCTTCTTCATCTGGTACTCCAAGTCCAAAAAGCCTGGTACAGAGGGTCGATTTTCAATTATGGACTTTGATAATAAAGATAAACTGATGTGCCAATCAAACCTTTTCTCATAGAACCCCCAAACCACTCTCTCTCTCTCACCTCTTCAACCCCCACACCCCAGTCCCCACAAACAGCCTCCTAAAATATTGGCACAGAGAGAAAAAAATCTTTCTTAATCTTTCAATCTCTCCATTTCCATCCATTTCTTCTGTACAGAATGAAAAAGGGAAAAGAAAAGGAAGGTCAAATACCTGTCAGGGTGGAATAGAGAGGGATGGAGGGAGAAAAACAATCAATACTGAAATTGTGGACATTTTCCTGCACTAGGGGCTAAATGCTATCTGCAAGAAACTGTATATTGGACCTCAAGTCCAGTTGCAATAAGGAAGTTGTGCATAATAAATAAATGATGTATCTGTTCATAAAGATCCATGTTTTAGCATAAAATTACAATATTCTATTTTGGGAGAGGAGGTTCTTAAAAATGACACGACTATCATAGTAAACACAAAAATATGTTTCCTCAGCACGGTCAGAAAGACAAATCAGTGCCGTCCAAACTAAAACATGCATGTCCAAAATGGTAACTAAAGAAAGCAAAAACCTTCTTAAGTTAATGTAAAGAGATTTTATTCAGGGTGATTTGCTACTGGTCCAATTATCAGGAATTTTTATTGGATTTTGTCATTTGTAAGAAACAGTCGGCATGTTCAAATGATGCAAAAAATAAATAAATATAAATTGCCAACAACTGAGATTGTTTTTAGATTGTTTTAGACAGCAACAGTCTGAAACATACACAGACCATGCCATTTCCTAACCACTAACCACCGACACTGCATCATAGAAAACATAATTTCAAGTGAGTACCTTATAAATTGGCTAGTTTGAATGGAGTATTGCTTCAGTGTACACTGACTGTCTGATAATGTTAGCCGATAAATTTCTCGTTCGTGGCTATGATATTTTTCTAATGACTGTAGAATTAATCTTCACTGTATCTTAATTGCACAAAAAAGAAACTTATAACACTGAAGTTTATACATTAATATCTGTTCTATTATGACACATATTAAAAAAGAATTAAATAACTAAATTCCATGGTTTATGTAAAGCTGGTACAGGTTGTGCTGAGTAAGTTATCAAAAGCTAGCTAGGCTAATGCTAACTGATTAGACCACTAGTTAAGTATAAACATGTTGCATTAGCCAGGTACTGATGAAGCTAGCTCTTTTAACATTTTTATTGTAAATCTACTCTGGTCAATACACTTTTTCAGTTTTCTATAAATACAGTTCTTAGCTGCTTCATAAAAGCACATTATGTACATACGTTTACAATAAAACTCATGATCCTCCATGTTTTACAATACTGTTACAGTCATCTTACAGTTGGATACAACACCAAATTTGTCTCTACTATAAATGTTTATATAGGATCTAACATGGTATAATAAAAGTCTGAAGATTAGACTGGCTTGGACTGAATATACAATAATAGTGGTGAAATTACAGAAATTCTTTTCTGTGTAAGTGTTTTATTATTAAATGTATTATTTTACTATAAAGCAGTAGTGGGTTCTTTAATTTTACTAACTGGAGCTTTCACCTGATGTTATTGTGTAATTTACATTGTGCATATTGGTTCTGTAATTCAAGCATGCAGACACACATTTGCATCTTTGCTCCAGTTTTTGCATATCACTGATTTCATTTTTGGGACCAATCAAAGTGTGTATCAGATTATTGTGTTTAATCCCACTGTAATCCCTGCATGTTCCCATGTGTGCCGAGACAGTAAAGACTGAGTAAATTCACACACAATTATGCCTCTTATGCACAACACATTTACATGCTTTTAAAGTCTAAGAGCATCATAAATCTAAATTAGGGCGAACAAACAAACTATATACTTTCTTGTACTTCAGCCTGTTATTGTTCTACAAGGATGGAGAATTAGGAGCTACCTCTCAATCCTTACTCCACAGCTGTTAAATTGGAGCATATGGGATCTGATCCTGACCACTGACTGGTCAGTTTAAAATGCCGTCCTCCAGATGAGCCAATGGCTAGCGTGGAACAAACAGTGTAAAAATACAAAAGACAGATGGAGGTTTTGACACTCTTGTTCAACGGGCCTCCACTAACTGAGTGTGGCTTATAAGGTCTTTTGCAAAGCAGATGAAAAATATATTCATGACCAAAACTAAACTGCCATGATCACACAGTGACATCTGCGAATTTGCATTTGTATGAAAATGATATTCTTTAAGCAGAGCGGCATATAACCTTTTCATAAATGTAGGTCAAGCAATTGGGCATCAAATTTAATGTCACTACTAAAAGATGTTTGTGACGTTGAAGGAGAATTCTCCATAATTAAATCAGGGCAATGTAAACAGACTCAGAAAGATTTAATACAACATGCTCCATTCTACAGAAACTTTGTGATTTTTTTTTGTTTACAGCGGTGGTAACAGGAACCAAACATTTGAAACTTTTAATAGCTATAAAAGCCCTTCCCACGTTATTATGTGAAATGGTTACAAATGTTGCCTGAGTCTGAGTAACGGTCTTGGCCTAAACTGTCTTTTAATCCTTCCAAAAGAAAACATTTTGTTTCCTATATTTATTATCATTATTAACATGGCTTTTTTGGTCATTTTGCACAGAAAATAAAATGGTATAATACAAACCGAGGTTCCAATCACCACCACTTAAAATGGCCCATTTCCTACATTATTTTGTGTTATATATTATTTCCCTATAGCACCATTATGGTTTTTACTCCTATATTTTTACAAAAGTATGTTCCATCCATTTTTATCCCATTAGAATAATCCCTTGCAGGAGTTTACATGTAAATAAGAAAAAAATGTTCTGACTGGCTACCCTGTTTTATGTCTTATTCATAAAGCACAAAGACTGATACACTTAATGGACAGAGGTAGACTTCTGAACTACACTAAATGTTATGTATTATTCCAGACGATTTGATGGGAAAAGTAAGGAATATTTAGTTTTCCATTATATGGGCCAATTAAAGAAATCTATGTTGGCCAGTTTTTCTACAGTGAACCATTTCACATCACCCGACTCTGAATGACTTTGTTGTTTCATATTACTATTTAATTATGTTACTTTAAAAAAAAAAGCAGTGTAATATTTTTATTGGCCCATTCATCCTACAGTAAAAAGCAGCTGTCATTTGCATATGATATAAATAACGTCAATATTAAATATGTTCTGAACTTTTGATGTGACAAAAAATTAATTCTGTATATTCCAAAAAAAGAAATAAAAAATAGCTGGACATCACAATGCCTTTATGTACACTCGTCAGCTCTTTCTTAAGGCTGCAGACTGAGAGCAGATGGATATTGCTGTTGTCTGCTATAGCTACAATTGTAACGGCCTCTTTGCACCCCAGGGAGGGCAGGTGTCTCTCTGCTGGGACGGAACACTTTCAGGGGCGAAACGGGGGTTGAGAACAGGGGTGACAAAGACGGGAGTAGTGACCTGACCTTTGACCCTCCAGTCCAACCAGGGCAATCACTTGCATTTGTATGCATGTGTGTAATTAAGGGGAAGGTTATCCAGTCAACAAGATTACCCCTGTGGACCACAGATAGCTAGATGAGGTGCAGTTGTGGCACCTGGCATGCAGCAACCCAACGCTTTCTCTCAGCAAACAAGTTTCAGACATGCAAAAAGCTGTTCTACCAAGCCTCACCCAGCAGAACAGCCACATTAGCATGCAAGGCTCCTCTGGAACACTGCTTTTTACTCGGTGTGGGGGAGGGAGAGTAGGAGCAAGTGGAGCTTGCATAGGGCACATGTTCATGCAAAACCCTGTAGATGCAAAGCTATATTATAAGTGTATATAATGCAACAAAAAGCAGTGATCTGAGAGTAACTAAATGTAAGAGTCAGAATTTTGGATTGATTAATGTCTATAAAGTATACAAATGAAAGTAAAAGGTGCTATAAAGGGCTCTTCAGAGTGATGCCATAGAAGAACCACTTCTGGTTCCCTGAACCTTTCAATTGATGGTCCAATGGAAATCCTACCTATCCCAAAGTATATATAAGTATATTTAAGTGTACTTGTGTATACTGACATCCATGCATATATTGGCATATATTAGGATATTAATACAAAATATTTACCACACGTATTTTAAAACATCACACATGTGTATGTATGTTTTTTAAATGAACTGTATTGTCTATTGCATTGTGCTCCATATTGTGCCTCATTCCAAGCTGAAACACTCCTTATAACAATCGGTGGGGCTAAACTGCAGCAGGCTAAATAGGCAATCACATGCAATACATTACGTCACAAAAACAACAAATGCATGGACAGGAGAGTGAACAGCACATTTGAAAACAGTGCTTGCATACTACAATTTTTTTTTCCATGATATGGGTCCTTTACGGAATCATTTTATTAAATTTGAAGAACTCTTTAACCTGTTAAAGAGCTTTCTCACAATAGAAATGTTGCATACCTAACAAATGTTTCAACAGTTTAGGACCCTTTAGTTTTAAGACCTAAAGAAAAAGATGTTCAATTTTTGAAGGCAAAATTCAATTCTGTCCTATTTTCATGTATAAAACTATATATGTTCATATGTTATATACTGTATTCTGCTAAAAGTTTGAGCGTGTTTTGTCATATTTGTCACAAAAGATATTTTAGGTTGATTTGATTGAGCAAACGTAAGTTAAAACAGAAAAGACAATTCTGCACATTTTAATGCACAAGTACAGTATCATGCTGCATTTAAACATATTGCAGTAAAAATACACAAAACATATGGCTTGTGCAAAAATTATGGCACATTTATGTTCAATGTTTATATTTTCAGCAAATACACAGAAAGCGTTACCTGAAATTTGCATAAAAACACCATATTTAAGTGTGTTCACTGTAGAGGATGTGTTAATCTAATTACACTTAGAAAATCAGTTGTGCATTCAGTCAGAGTATAGATATGAAAGTAAATATTGATGCAGCTGAATTGAATGATGGATATGATGGACTGTAATCAAATCAGATTGTTGGGAGGTGAGAAATGTGCATCATCTTAATGAAATTCTGTGATGTAGTGGACATTAATTTACACTAAATCACAATGCTGATCATCTTCTGCTACTCGTCTCATGTCCGTTACTTACCACATGTGAAGAAACCAATAGGCACAAATGCTGAGGCTTATTTGCTCTCTCAGTTCTTGCATCTGTGTTCAGCTCACGAGGACACGTTTGAACGTGGTGAGAAGGCGGAGGGTCATCCGTGCTAAACTGCTGAGACAGGGCTTATGTAACGCACCCCTGAGAGAGTCGACAAAGACAGTGAGAGCAAAAAGACAGATACGCTGAGAAAGACAGTGAGAGGAAGAAAAAAGAAAAGGAAACATATCAGCAGCATGTAAAGGAGGAAGAAATCAAACAGGAGAGAGAGTGAAGAAGATGGAAAAAACACAAAAGGGGTTTAGGGAAACACATGGCCACAAGGCCTGCTGGCATAAAGGTATTTAGATATTATAATAGGGAAGGACGGTGAAGAGATGAATCTGACTTTATACAGTTACAAGTTCTAATATTTTTGTTTCATGTAATCCCACGTGTTTTCTCTCCTATCCTGCTGTCTATGTGCTAAACCCACACTTTCATAATTTGGTAGAGTGGTACGTCATGAAGATGTTCTCTCTGGCAGAATAATCAATAATAACTGCTGTGTTTTCATTTGTCAGCCTCTTTAGAAGTTGCCAGCTTGAAAACAGAGGACTTAAATGCTTTGAATCACACAGTTAGGGTAAATTATTACTCGTGTGAGTGCGTGGACATTTATATTGATTTCTAACAAAACACTGGGACTTACAGTGAATCTCTAATTACCATGTCATTTGATCTGCCAGTTTGGTACTAAACATGGTGAATTATATGCAAATCTAACTACAATTTTCATCAAAGTGAAATCTTTTCATTTGAGAAGCATTTTCAAGCACTGCTCCAGCATAAAAAGAACAGCAGAAAGAGTGGAAAAGAGAGAACAGTAGATGAGAAAGTATATCCACAGTGCTGTAAAAGAGCTGTTTTTGAAGAAAAGAAATGCATTAGTGTAAATAATTCAAGAACTTCTCTTCTTCCTGTACAGTTATATAAAAAGGTTACTCACCAAAAACAAAACGGACTGCAAGCTTCAAAGCGATAGTCAAGTTGCTGGAACAGAGTTTAACGCCTTTTTCTTCCTTCAATGCTCTCGAACACAATTCATTCACTTATTAAGGAGCTTGATAATTAACTGAAGAGTTAAATCATGCACAAAACTGCATTGTGCCACGTTCCCTCAGGACCACACTCAACCATCCCTATAGGTTAAGCATGGGTGCTTCACTGAATTCATCAAGCCTGAAGTGCCTACAGGTATCTATTAGAACCAAGGCCCAAATCACCTGATTTTACTAATTAGCTTTCTTTATTCATTAAGGAGTAAAGCTCATTAGCGAGCTCAGATGGTGGCGAAGTTGAATGAAACAAGAATGTTTGCTTATATTGCCAAAAATAAAGGTGCATACGCTTCTAAGAATATCCTTTAATCCGTTAGTCGATTTATTCACTGAAGATTTACATCATGTTTTGGTTCTTTAAACCTTAAAAAAGGTTCTGCACACATGTCATTTATATCAGCATTCTTTACAGCACTGCTTTGCAAAAAGCGTTTTTGTCAGGGACCACATTTTTACTCTTTCCCGATTCATAACACTTTTGTATAGACTAAACATATATGGATCTCTGAAAGCCAGTTTGAGAACTACTGCTTTGAAGAACCAGCCTTTGAAAAGATCTTTAGGGAATTAAAAGTGGTTCCTCACTGAAAACGTTCCAAAGAACAGTTTTCAAGTTTTCATAGTCGACTTTGTAAATGGTCACTAGGGGGGCTGCAAAAAGAGGCTACAAATAAAGGTGATAAAACGATTCTTTGGTGCAATTTCACCGCAGAGGAGCCATCCACTGAAAGATTCTTTAGGGATCTGAATGGGCTCTGCTCTGAAATTGCTCCAAAGACCCCTTTTTAACACTTTTATTTGTAGCCCCTTTTTGCAGGCCTTCGAGATACTGTTCCAGTAACTGAATAAAATTTGATTCAGATATCTTTATTTGATAGAAGTAAATGCAACAATGTTGTTGACTCTCTGTGTGTGAAATGTCGTGACTTTGTGTTAAGCTGCTAGCGAGAAATGAGGGGAAACGGAGAAGTAAAAACAATTCACACCACATGACAAAGACGGCCATTCTAAGATATAACAGCAGCTTCCTTTACACCAATTAGATGCCACAATACAAACTGTGTTTGCTTCTACTTTTCATAAACCTCACATATCCACTGTTATATATATATGTAATCACTGCTAGACTGAAGAACTAATATGAGCAGTAAGACTTCAAAACAGAGAAACGGCGTTTTTATTTCTGCTGTAAAAAAAGAAAATGTACTGCTGTACATTTTGGCTCCACAGGATTTATTCAAAAGAGTTGCAGAATTCTGTATGAGAAATATTTCAATATTTCAAATATTTCAAATATTTAAGTATGAACTTCTGATCATTGTCAGGTTTGTCATGTTTTCACCTCTTTGTTGGGGGTAGTACATCAATCTTCATTATTTTACATGAAACATTATTTTACAACTCACATTTTCCTATACACACAGAGGCCACATGTCTACTGTACAAATTATCTGTGGCCATGTTATGTACAGGGACATGTGAGCCAAACACTCCCCCTGTAGGTAACTGCACTCTCAATACTCATTGTGTTAAAACAACAGGCAGTGCATAAAACGATTTTGATGTGCTGGTGCTGATTTCACTTGAATCTTGGGAGAACAAGGACATTTTAGATGCTCCTACTTCTGCATATGCTGAACATATTGGGAAAAATACTAAAACATATTTTGGCTTGTGCAAGTTATGGCATATTTAATACTTATATACAAAAGTTAAACTTAGCAATTAAGTGGAAACAAGTGGGTTTAAGGTTGTTCCTTGCAGGAATAATTTATTGTCTTAAATGAGATTTCACTGGGGTTGTTTAAACGTTATACAACTATATTTATGACTCTCAAAGGACTGTGCAAACTAATAGCGATTGGCTCAATAGAAATGCTCAAAAAGGGCTACCGGATGCAGTAAAATATTTTACTGGGTATACCAGGTATGTTATATGGCATGAAATGACAACACACTACAACTGTACAAACCTAAACAGGGACATAATGTTTATAACATGGCTGTTTGTAATTTGTTTATGTAAAATTGCTTCATGTCACAGAACTTCCTGGTACTTTATACCCCAAATAACATAGCACCCAGATTATTTTTTACCACATAGCTACACAGTTACCATCTAGAACTTAACACAGCCTGATAGAACAATCCAGAGTAGTTTTGATACTAGTGAGAATTTATTATGAAACTTCTGCATAATTAAATCATTATAATGTAAAAATGCATTCAGAGTGGTTGGATGTGAAATGCACCACTCTGGAGAAACTTGCTGAGTCAGAATTTTTCGTATTGGTGATAAAAACCAGACATACACAGCATTTTTTAATGCGTCTGAAAGATCAGGTTTTTACCTAAATGGGTCTTTAAAACCTATTCGCTGTGGAAAGGTAAATCTGGGGCATAGTAGTAGTAAGATTCTTTAGAATTCTTTAGTTTTAGGTTTACTAACATCATCAACATTACATTTAAAACTCAGTCCAATGGCCATTTTGGATAATGGCTGGTCATTTTGGATAGTGTAGCTACATTTGCGTTGTAGACATTGTGACACCTGGTCCTATTATGACCAATGTAAAGAAATCAGAGTCAGGATGTTTCTTTACAATGAACCATTTCACATCAAACCACTCTGAATGGTTTTCCTAAAAAGTTAATATAAATTATTTCAAACTTTTGAACTGTAGTGTACTGCAAAAAGTGAGAGAGAAAGTGAGAAAGTATTTCTCTCAGTACTCCCAGATTACATCCTATTAGAAGGGCAGTAGGATTTTCCTCCCTGTGCTTAGAGGAGTGAGGATGGAGCTGGACTGAGGAGATTAGATAAATATTGACCTACACATTGTAGGATCCACAGGGCTTCGGTCTATCAGAACTCTTCCAGAACTAGTCTCTGAGCAAAAGACGGGTGAGGAAGAGAGAGAAAGTGAGAGAGAAAAAATGGAGGCCATCCATCATACAAAAACTACAATAAACCTTGTGCTTAGCACTGGGGAAAGAGGCAGAGTGACCTGCGCAGCTTTGCGGAAGCATACGCAGAACAGGTAAGTAGGTGGTCATTTCCATATGAATGTGTCTGTAAAGTGGCACAGTGAAAGAGAAAAAACAGAACTGGCCTGTTTAACTAAATCTAACATGAGTGCTCTTAAAAACATGAATAAACATGAGCTCTTCACCAAAAAGGAAGAAAAAAATATAGGCTGAAAATGCATCTCACCTCTGAGTGAAAGCTGCCCAGTGCACAAGGCTTAGTGTGGCATAGTTAGAGGCCATTTCAGGCAGCGTGTGCTGGAATAAACACATCAACACACGACACAAAGAGACCACAACACTGCAGTAAATACTGTAAATACAGCAGGGCCTGAATTATCATACCACCAGTAAACACTCCATTTTCATAATAGGTATTAGTTCTCTATCTAAAACAGGTGTGGTGCAAAAAGGGGCCATAAATATTAATAATATTCAAGTGTATTATTTGGGCATGTCAAAACATGCTCATACAGAACCTGACACACACACATACACGTTTGCTCTTTCCCATCTCGCTCCTTTTCTCCCTCCCCTTCTCAAGTTGAAATGAACCCAATGAAGCCTTGAGTGGCACTTGGCAGCAGCTGGAGAGTACACACAGGTTATTGTGAGGACATTTACTGCCGCTTAATCTGGCAGAATGAGCCACACATACACGTACACATACACACACGTTCATATACTTTTCTATACATTTCTGCCCAGATGTGCATTGTGTTCAATACAGGGTATTATCTGTTAAAATGCTGAGATATAACTTTCACGCTTATCAGCAACTTAACACAACTTATTTCCTCTCTTGTAGCTTTCAATATATATTTGATGAGTGTCATCCCAAAATGCTTTATAGATATTTGTGAAAGAATAGCTGACATCAAGTATCACAGCTATCAAAACAAAACTATGCATCTCCATTTTTAAAGTTTTTTCATTTTTGACAAGATTCAAAAGTACATGGTGTCCATGTCATTATGTGTCAATTTCATGATAAACAAAACACAATAAAGAGCCCAAAATACAGGGAACATATATTGACTTATAACAAATGAAAGGATGTTATTTTACTTACTCTCAAAATGTTCTGTATTTCTGCATACATGTGACCGTATGCAGAAATACAGGCAGTTGGCCAACAAAGAACACTTCAGCAAGAAGGCATGTAATAGTCTGTAAGGTCACAGAGGAACCCACTTCTGAGCAACTAAAGGTCTCTCTCACAGTAGATACACTTTCGTATGGTCACTATCAGGAGAACCAAACATTGAACCACAGTGGGGTGCATGGCAGGGTTGGAGTAAAGAGAAAGCCACTGCTTTCTAAAAAGAACATTGCTGCCCACCCACATTTGGTAAAGATCACATGGACAAGCTAGAAGGCTACAGAAAAAAATGCTTTGTGGACGGATGAGACCAAAACAGAACATTTTGGTTTAAATGAGAAGCATTATGTTTGGAGAAAGAAAACCATTCCATATTTGACCTGTTTTGCTGAATCTGGGCTAGCACAGCTCATCATCATTGATGGAACAATGAATACCAGAAAATCTCTCAGTAAGGAACCATCACGGTCATGTAGGTCCTCATAGAAGTTAAATAATACGTCATTCCAGTTTCATTATTATGTAATATTGTGGTGTCAGTCAAATAAAGAATCAGGCAAAGTCATAATTCCCTACCCTCAGGTACCCCCCTTACACACACACACACACACACACACACACGCATCCACACAACTAAAGCCCACACGCTGAAACAAAACAACACAATAACCCACACGTATTTACTGGCTGCACAACCCTCCAATAAACCTGTGTACATGTAACTTGTGTCTGAATGCCACAGTGTAATCATAGTCTCAGTTGGCTATCTTGGTTAAAAACACCCAACAGAAAACTGTCCCATCAGCAATCTTCTCTCTATGGAATCTAAGTAGAGACAGCTAAGTAAATTCTCCCATTGGTTCAGGAATGCAACAGAAAATGTGCATTAGATTAACTAAAATACAATTAGGAACTGAAAGTGGAATTAGGCAGTGATGTTTTTATTCCCAGATGGGTGTAAATGATTTCAAGAAAAACAAAATGGGCTAGAAAGTCCTGGATATGCCACTGAGTGTAAGAGCAGTCCATTTCAGTTCTTTGCAAGTGCTATTTACAAACAAAGTCACTGTCAAACTGCCACAAGTACAACATAACTACTGCTAGCCCTACCCACTTCACTGTTTCATTTTGCTGTCTGTCTTACCAATACGAGCTACCCATCAGGTGAGAGTGAGCTGAGGCTCAGGTGAGAGGAGGGGAGGATAAGCGAGGTGAGATTCCAGTACCTTGGGACAGCAGTAAAGACCATTATGCTCTAAGCAGTGTGTAAGCCGCTCCAGTTTAACACGTTAGATAACAATGCAATAGAGGATCTGCTTAGAATAGCAGCAAGAGAGCGAGCGAGAGGGAGAGAGAGAGATGGAGAGAGGGAGAGAGAGAGAGAAAGTGGCACTTACATGCACCTGCATTGCATACAGTCACTCTACATACTCTAACACACTATCCTATTCATAGCTGTACAGCAAAAAATCCGTCTGTCACTATGCAGTACTCATGCGGTACTCTGATGCTTCTCTCCTGTCGGACAGTCTTCTGCAGTTAAACACACTCTGCTGTTCTGCTGTTATTAGAATTAGTGTTGTTTTCCAGGAATTGTGTTTGTCTGACATGCTTGGGCAGTGAAGTCATACTGTGAAAAACTGGAGATAAATCTAAGCATCACTGTGCAATATATCGTCTCACTATGTATCTCTACTGCATAGCATGCTTTTCCTATACATCCTAAAGACAGGAATCACTAATGTTTAAGTGACATTACAACATAATAATGTAATATTATTCATAATAATGTAATATTTTTCAGTCCCTCATTTACTATAACTTATTTTTCTCTACCATTCTTGCTTTGAATTGGCTTGTGATTTCTGCATGTTGTTCTCAGTTCCTCAGTCGTATACAGGCCTACGTTTGTACAACAGTGAAAACTTACAGGACAAACTCTGCTGGATCAGGTGATTGTTCCACAGCCTTTACACAAATACACCATGATTGGATAAGCATAAAAACAACAAATAATAACAAAAACACACCCCAATACGATGCTGCTCATGAGTCAGAGGGTGCACAAGACAAAGAAATTCATACTAATAGAGAATAAATCCAAAGGAATTTTTTCATTTGCCCTTCAACACTCCCTTTCCTGTCTCTCTCTCTCTCCCTCTCTCTCTCCCTCTCTCTCTCCCTCTCTGCCTGTGGAGAGCATTGGCTGGGGCTCAGGGAGATGGGCACGGTTGCTAGGTGACCGGTTGTGGTTGCCATGGCAACTTTAAGTGGAACAGCTGGTCCAATCAGCATAAACTGCAGGCAGGCGAGGGCAGAGCCAGCGAAAGAGAGAGAGAGAGAGAGAGAGAGAGAGAGAGAGAGAGAGAGAGAGAGAGAGAGAAAGAGATAGAGAGATGGCTGCTGAAGCATGCAGGATAGAGAGAGAGAGAAAGGGAGAGAGAGAAGGGTAAAAGACGGAAGAGAGAGAAGGATGAGCGAAAAGGCTGAGCAAAGCGCAGAGGAATACAAGAGGCAGGCTGAGAATGTACGAGTGAGAGAGGGAGAGAGAGAAGAAAAGCAGAGGAAGAGAGATGAAAAGAGAGCTGAGAGAAAGAGGGGAAGCGCGTGGAGAGGCGGAAGAGGAAGGATGGAGTAAGAGGGTGAAAATTAGAAATGAAAAGACGAGAGAGAAAGGGAGAGAGAGAGAGAGAGAGAGAGAGAGAGAGAGAGAGAGAGAGAGAGGAGGAGAGTCACATATGGAACACAATGCTGCCTGTCCTTCTCACAGCCATCCACGAGCACAAATACGGCCTACACATACAATCTGCTTAGCACAGTTTGAACACAGCGCATGCTGCAGGCCATTCAGGTGTGCTTTATATTCAGAGGTTTCTGGGCCTTCTAGCTCTTCTCTGGTACAGAACATACAGTGATGGTGTTGATGATGATGAGGATTATTTCAATGACCTTTAACTTATTAGCTAAGACACTGCTTCTGTGTCATCGGTCAGACATCACAGCCAGGGTGAGTGTTTTGGAAACACGGTTACTGTAAATGGAAAGGTGGATTTGTTTTTGTGCATTTCCAGAACAAAATGTTCTGACTTTGTATAAAAACCAGAGGAAAACAGGGCAAAGCCAGTTTATCAAGACAAACAAAACTGAGAAGTTACACTACAAAAAGTATTGGCAGGTGGAATCAAAATGAGGAGATTAGATGAGACATTAGATGTACTGAATGATTATAAGATATACCAAGATATACTTTTTGAGATTAGGGGAATGTATAGGTTACACTTGAAAATGGATATACAGTAGTGTGCAAAATCATTTTTAGCAATTCAAAAATGAAGAAGCAAAAAGGATTTCAAAACATGGCACAAACATGGGTTGGCCCTGGGCCTGGGTATGCTGCAACAAGTCTTTCACATATAGTATAGTGTCACGTGTTAATAAAGGCAATTTACAGTGTGTGCCCAGAATTTAATTTTGCTTTGGGAACTGTTTGGTATATACCTCTAGGATAAACTGCATTTCTTTTGACTCTCATGAAATTGTTATTTTGAGTTTGCTCCATACATATTTCATATTTTCACTGAAATAAACGGCATGAAGTTTCATCCATTTAGTGCAACATCTAACAGAGAATTAACAACAACTAGAGCCCCAACTACACATACTATATATATATTCCCATTTCAGGTTTTCAAAGAAATCAGCTTGAATATTTATCTGCACCTCTAAAGTTCAGTCTTAGATGATGGTTTCATTTTCTGCTTCCCACAATTCATATAATCCCAAATCTCACTGTTGTTGATGTCTGGAGTCCATTGCTCTGAGGAAAGCAGCAACTTCATTGTTTGATTTGAAAATGTTCTGTATATTATCTATTTCCTTTTCTCAGTAACAGCTCCTTGACAGGAACACATGATTTCAGACCCATAGAGTCAAGTTGTCCTTTCTTCTTTCTCTCAAAGATGAAACCTTTAGGTAACGTTTATCTGATATTTACTTTTTTATGCAAGTAGATTAATATGCATATGAACAATGTATCAAATGTAGTTACTTATGAATAGTGCTGTCACTGTTGACAAATCAGTGGAAGTGAGTCTGTGTGTGTGCGTGTGTGCGCGTGCACTACTGAACTCCATTACGATTTACTGGAGTGTGTCCATACTTTTTCTCAGCTTGTTCATTTCAGGTTTTGGAATTCAGACAGCAAATATAATGTTCCTGGTTATGTTTCAAAGAAACTGCATCACTCATGCATTTTAGATTTTCTCTATATCACAGCATGCACCTCTGTGATACAGAACATGTGTTAGACTGACAGAAAAGATGGTATGAGTGTACATTTAAGAGAAAGTGTTGATGACCTCTGCAAAAGAAGTGAAAAGAAAGGTGGAAAGCTCTGAAGCGAGACTCATGTGGTTTAAGGAATCCTACTGCATGTGTACAGCTGTACAATACTGGTCCTCCATTACCCACATGCAATGATCTTGGAGAGAGTCAAAAAAAAAAAAAAAAAAAATATATATATATATATATATATATATATATATATATATATATATATATATATATATATATATATATATATATAGCTTTGTTAGTTTTGGAGTGAATCCTAGTTGGGTGTTTAAAGTGTCCATAAAGTGTCCATTATTCTATTGCAGGCCTATTAAAGTGTATATATATATTGCTTATCTCCTAAATGGCAACTTTACAGGAGAGGGAATTACATTTTCATACACAATGCATAAAGGTAAAAATCAACAAAAAAAATGGAGCTACATGTGTTTCTCTGGACAGTGACAATATGTAAATATTAACTGGTTGTATTTGAGTAATATATGAATAAAGATGTGTGGCATTTTTGCACTTTTATTGTATGTATTTGATTTCAACATTCATTTGTATTCATTTATATTACAGAAACAGGGAACTATATTTCAGCTCTGTATGTTTCATTTTGGTATTATTTCGCCCAATTTTGATTCCCTACAGAACCTTGCAATTGAGCTGTTTACACAGCCTTCGAAAGGCTCTTCAGGGAACCGCTTTTTTAAGACATTTAAGAGGGAAGCCACATTCTTCCTCAGTCAGCACGGACCATATCGGAGATATCGGGAAATCGGAGGTTACCGTGGAGACGGACGACATGCGGCTCTCCGTGACAACGGGCTCGGGTAATGGAAGGCGGCGATGGAATGGTGAAGAATGGCAGCGAACGAGAGGCCATCTAAATTGATTTTGCTAACCATTGCTCCCTAGCCAACACTTTAATAGGCCTGCAATAGAATAATGGACACTTTATGGACACTTTAAACACCCAACTAGGATTCACTCCAAAACTAACAAAGCTAACAGATTCACAGAGACCTTAGTGGCAGCAGGGCCACGGCCAAAAAAACCTCCCCTACATCTCCTCCCTCTCTCTTTATCCACCCCCCCCTCCTCTCTGATGGAGTGCCAGGCAGGGAGATGGTCTGTATTGGTCTTCTTTGTGTTTGGTTACTGAAGCACATGGAATGGCAGTTTATAGCACAATAAAACAGCATACGGAGACTTTCATTGGATATAATGGCTGGAAATAATTTTGACCATTTCACACCTTCTAACATATACACAGAGGAAGGAGAAAAAAAGAAGGGAGCAGGAAACTGTTTATCCCTCTTTTTTTTTTTTTTTTGCCAAGTATCACGCGTGCCCTGGTCCTGACGCTATGCACTTGCACAGACCAAACACACACAAACACCCTCTACTGGCAATGAATCCTGGCCTTTCTGTTCCCCATGATTTTCTGAGTGGACAGGAAGGAGGATGAGAGAGAGAATGGAGGTGTCCATCATGGCAGGCCTGCAGTACAATGAGAGCGGAGTTTTACACATGCTCGTGTGGCCCAGTGTCACTTTTACAGCATTTCATTAACTCAGAACATGGCTGCCATGGCACTCAGCACAGCTAGCCAAGGCCATTATAGAAACACAGCCAACCACACTCACTAGGCTTATAATGACTTTAACACCATTTAACACCATAGAGGCTATTAGTAGCAGAATAGCTTCAATTTCCATACGGTGATGTCACATAGACCTGCTGCACCACCAAGCTAATGTTGGCCTTTCCCTTTGGGAGAATGTGCACCATTCAAATAGGATCCTGTTTACATCTTGAATTAGCATGTCCTTTTATGGTTTTTACTAAAACGCATCTGTGATTTAATCAAATGAGGTCCTGCGTAAGAAGCATGTCAACTCCTACACCTTGTTTACTCTTTTCCTGGTTGTTGTTTTGGGGTCGAGCCTCACATCCTTCATTTTTTCATTTTTGTCTTTTTAATTTTCTGTCACCTGCTAGTCAGTACTCCACTTCTGATTACTTATGTGTACAGCCACAATCCGTTGCTGACCATCTTTAAATTGTGGTTTAAATGATCCAGTTGTAATCCACTCAAAATTAATCTTGGGCTGCTTACACCTGATTTTACATCCCAAATGGAATCCAAATATAATCCAATGACCAAAAATGGGTTTTTTTTAAAGGTGTAAACAGACTTAATGTGCTAAACCAAGTTCTTTTGGGTCTCAGGAATAAGCATATACTCTTAAAAAGACATCTTTTCACCCATTTCATCTGCCCACACACTTGTGCTCTTTGACAGCTAATGTTTTAAAAAGCTTGACAAAGTTTATAGAACTATCCCTCAACCTAATGAGATAAAGCTGCCCTATGTAAGATTTGAGGATTTAGAGACCTCTCTGGTAGAAATCTGTAATTGCATGCAATGCGAGAAAGAACACTGAACTGTCCTTTGGACTCAAATAAGGAAATGAATAGTTTGTTTGTGAGCATGTTGAAAGATTCTACACATTCTCGGGATATAAGTGAGTTATCTATTACTTATCATTATGTCTTCATCAGTATAATGATGATTTCACATTTGAACATAAGCCCAATCTTGTTTTTACTTTTGTTTTGTTTTTTTGCTTCTATTTATGTGTTGTTAATAAGATGTATGATGTGGTCCAAAGAGCTCCTGTGAAATCTGACCTGACATTTCTGATTTGTATATTACAATTTCAGGCTTCAGACTCCACACATGCACCACATAAAAGTATTTATGTTCTCCTGATTAATTAACCATTTAACACCAATTAACATCATCCTTTAACACAAAACAAAATGCAACTTTAAGATATAAATGATTTAGTGGCTCCAAAAGCTAACTTAGAAAGATATGTGAAATGGTTATAAATACATTGCTTGACATCGTTTTGATTATAAAATGAGATTTCAAAATGAATTAGCCATGCATGGTGGAGCTATACATGTAGGGTAAGTAAAAATTGTATGCAAAGACTTCTTAAACTCTATTATATTAACATTATAAATAAAAATTCTTAGATTCCCTAGTCCATTTTTCATGGTAAATAAAATGGCTATATTTGCATTGTAGACAAATATAACACAGCTCCCAGTTACTATCACAACCACCTAACAAAAGCTACATCACAGAAAGTTTTACAACAAAATGCTTACAAATATGTTGTCTATTTGATATTTTAACAATATTTTGAGACAACATTCTTCACAAATTCGACCAATATTGCCACCATGTTATCAGTATTAACATTTCATATTAAACTGAGAAGACATGTAAGTGTTAACTGATTGTTTAAGACATTGGATAATATGGTTATATTTGCACTGTAGGTATTATGACTCTGTATGTATGACGAATGGTCTCACTATCAGTATATATAGCTTGTAGGTTTTGTATGTAATATTAGCATATATTAGCACAAACATATGTCAAATATATCTGTGTTTCTAACATACATAGTTTTAATTAGCTGGAGGACCATAGACCAGCTCATTAGCCTAGTATTTTAAACTCAAAACTACATTGCAAATCTATGGACTCCAACAATATCTAAGTAGGTTGAATGGGAGGTTTGTCCAATTTGGCAGCAGCTGCTATAAAAGAGAGCATTTGTGGGCGGGGCATGGATAGGTGAACGAGACAAAAATATGTGTTATTATTTAAGGCCAAATGAGAGTAAAACTATAAGCAGATAAAATCTGTGTCCATTTAGTTCTTATAAACAATAATGGAGACTACTGATAGAAAAGTAGACCACTGAAAAAGTCAATCATATTTTCAGTCCTTATTTTATAATGCCTTATATTTCTGCAGATGTTCTTGCAAGTCCCAGACATGGTGTATTTTATTCATGATACTTTGGGGAAATCTCATTAGATGATTGTTAGGTTATTTGTGCTTGTGAGCATCTCAGAACCAGTTTTTATGACTGTGCCTACAAACCCAGAGTGCATCAGTGGTGGCAGTCACATTTACAGCATCACTATGAACGTGGAAGCTTGATACTCAAGGCTTATATAAGAGAAACGATCAAATCCAAACACATACTGCATACTGCATGGGCAAATTTAGAGGAAAAAAAATAAATTAGGGAGCACATATTTTCCTTTTTTCTGCTGAGGAAGAATTGGAAAGTCTGCCGTTGCATGCACATCATTGCCACTTTAGTGCCATATTGGATTTATATCTACGCATCCATCTATTTGCTTGCACTCTATGGTTGTGGTGGGAAACAGCCCAGGAGAGGACTGATAAATACTGAAGAGGCAGTCAATAAAACCAATAAGGGTTCTAAGACCAATCACTTCTAATAAAGCCAATCACTTTTAATCTGCTTACCCAGCCTGACGTTGCCTTCCTCTGCTGGAGCCAACCGGAGGCCGCTGCAGTCAAATCGCACCAGAGACAAGCGAGGATGGATCAAACAAGAAGCCTCAAAGTCAGTCGGCTTATCTAATGACTTGCAGTGCACAAATAATGAAAAGGCTGGAAATTCAGGAAGTTTTGAGATTTGCTTGATTCGTTGATCAATGTGATCTATTAATGCCAAGAAGTGTTCTGGTCATAGTCATGGCTTTACTGCACAGTGAACTATTAACATGCTTTAGAAAATGTCTAAGAATTAAAACATCAAGGATAGGCATTCAATTATTATTATTGTTGTTATTATTATTAATATTAATATTATTAGCTAAACATGTAACCTTAAGACTGTGCAATAGCTAAATGATATGAAAATAGATAAACACTGTGTTTGAGTAATTTTTATAATGTTTTAATACATGTGTTCATTAATTGAGAGGCATTGGGGATACGTGAAGGTTCTTGAGGTTTTTCTTTACATGTCAGTCAATTCCTTCATGAAGACCTAAAAAAAGGGCCATCATACACGGCTAACACAAGGGAACTGACCTGGAAAGAAACAACATGCCAAGATCTGACCTTTCTGAAGATGTCTGTTTTCATCTCTTCATCCCTCCTCCTCTTCCTCCTCCTCCTTCTCCTCCTCCTCTGCCTCCCCATCATGTTTTGTCATGGTCCTGAAAACAACGGACTACAATGGATTTCTGATTTATTTTCCAGTAAGAGGAAATGACAGTGTTTTTAATTGAATGCCTTTAGTATATAGTATGTAGTGTAATGATCATATCTGAGTACAATCTGAATACCCCTCTAAACGCTTTAAGGTCTTTAGTCTGTATTTGAAATCATACAATAATAAAATATTTTGTTTGGAGAAATCTAAAATTCAAAACATGAAAAAATGGTATGTGTTATAAATCTGTTATAACAATGTGCTCTGTATCTCTTGCACACTCTCTTTCTCTCTCTCTCTCCCTTTCTCTCAGTTCATCGTATTCATAATTCATTGCTGCTCAAACAGAAAGGTGACCTTTCTTTGCCCATTCACGAAGGTAACAGCACCCTTCAGCATTTGCCACTGCACATGCTGTGCATAGGCACACTGTAAATGACCAGTCAGCAGTGTTCATCTTGAACCCTTGACATAAATACAGTGCAGTGGAAGGTTCAAGAAGAGAAGAGAAGAGAAGAGAAGAGAAGAGAAGAGAAGAGAAGAGAAGAGAAGAGAAGAGAAGAGAAGAGAAGAGAAGCCTCCAACAGCTGTATGCTAAACCCTCCCAAATAGCTTCTTGCAAAGAGGAGAACAGAGGGGGAGGGGAGGATAGAAGAAATGTTTTGTCATTGTCTGCGGGTCCATGGACACTGAGTTCATATCTTAGAGGGAGAGACTTTGCCACATACGACTACATGCAAACCGATCATGGCCTTAAACTCAAGTAACTCCACTACAGCAACACTGGTTAAATGAAATCTACAATTCACAGCAAATATATCAATTTCACTTTAACATACTGTGTCTCTTCAGGAAACATGGTCCATACACATCTAATGATACTGAAACCAGGCCCTCCTTTCATAAATCACAAGAACCATGGCTCTAAATAGGTCTGGAAAGTCTAACTGAAACACCAGGCTGTCTTTTACAGTCTCTTACTGCATAGAGCCATTGATTCCAATTACAGAGATGAATACTGAATCAAAAGCTAAGCCCCTTTGAAATGACCCAAAACTCCTAATTGTGTCCACCAGTGCCTGAACCTAAACACGCTTCCCATTTACCCAAATGCCTAACAGGTTGGGAAGCATTTCAGCCTATGCAGCGGGTTCACAGCAGGACTGGTGACGGACCTCCCCCGTGCTTGTCTTTCCACGTCCTCCCTCCATCCCGGCCTTTGTGTGGACCACATTCAAGTAAGAGTGAGAGAGAATAGGATTTTAGAAAGCAAGACAAAAGTGGCGGTGAATTATTCACTGAAGTTCTCTGTGTTTCACGGTGCATGGTGCAAAGGGGGCTAAATGGGTGAAGCTCTTAGTGGATGAGGAGACAGCAGGGAGTCGGACTCGGAAGGAGAGGTTAATGTTCCATCTTGTTTTGGTTAAAAGCGGAAGGCAGTGACGCTGGCTAAGGAGCCTTCCCACCTTCTTCTGGTCAATTGGTTTTCTAATTCAGGTTCTGATTTTTCGCTTTTGTTGCAGTTCACCTCTTTATAAAGGAGAGCAGTTTGGATTCGGCACAGCACAGCAATGAAAGAAAATATGGAGGAGATGTAAAGGCCAGCGGAGGCTCATGTGTTCTGGGATTGTAATAAGATTATAACGCGATCATAGAAGAGTTTACACAATTATGCAAAACATATTTGACAAAAATTTCATCCATGGTTTATCTCTGGAACCTGTATGCTAATATCTTAAATGACATTCCCTAAGCTAATTTACCAGCCTGACCTACATCGGAAATGTAGTGAACTGTAGAGGATCCGCTCACCAGTGTGGTTATTTCTGGAAAGAGTGAAGTGAACAATATAGTGAATACTATGGACTGATGCCCTAAATTCATTACTGTGCTATGCCAAATCCAAACTGCCCCCTTTATAAGATGTGAACTGCAACAAATGCAAAATTTCAGAACCTAAAAGTTGCTCCCTAAATGAGTTGCTCTTTATACCTACATACCTTGTCCCTGTATATGGATCAGTGTACCAAATCAGTTAAAAAAACTCACTTTTAGACTGTAGGTATTTACTATATTTATGATCTATTTAAATAAAAAGGCATTAAATGAGATAGTAATAACCGAAATATATAGACAAGCATCATTTATAGTGTACTTTCTATTGGGAGGTATCTGTTCCAAACTCTAACCCCTCTTACAATTACACATGTGAAATAATAATTATTATTTTTAAATTTAAATTATTTTTATTTGTTTTTTAACAACAACAACAACAACAACAACAACAATAATAATAATAATAATAATAATAATAATAATAATAATAATAATAATAATAATAACAATAATAATAATAATAACTGCTGTCCCATCTTTTTATGACATTACAAAAACATAAAGGAATTTACTCCATGGGCGGAGCTTATTTTAGATAAGGAAGTGAGGCTGCATTCCTGTCCCTCATGGCCACATTATGAGCTGTGGTGTTCATTTGCAGCAAATGTGTCCTGAAAAAATCAGTGTGTAACATTAACAACTGTACCTACTGAAATACCTTTTCTCCAGTGAATTAACCTTGTTTGTGTTTCAATAAAAACATGTAATGATATGTTTGCTGGTCATGTACTTGTTAGCAAACAATTTGTCATTTCTGCTTAAAGAATTAGCTAAAATTGTAAAATTGAAATATTAGGTAAAGATTCAGGTGTGCTGTTTTGGTAAAGACTAAACTTCCTGTTTAATTGTTTACTTCAATAAAATAAATAAGATTTGGCAAAAAGATTTAAGTCTAACATCCAGTTAGAATTCTATAACAATGACAATGATATTATTATTAAAAATAATAATAATATGTCTGTGAAAATGTCTGTGAAATGATGACTCAAAGCATTAATAAATGTTAGTTAAGTAGCAATGAAAAGTTTTAGGTTAAAACAATGTTCTAATAGAGTTCTAATCAATAGAAACGCAGTGGAGTGTCCACAGGCCATTTGTCTCCTTGGTGCACTAAAAAACTAAATCTCAGAAGTTAAAAGAGTCCATATCGTGCAGTGTCTTTGGACAGTGAGGATATGTATAAGGGGTAAAAGGGGTGGTAAGGATTATACATGTAAGGTAATATTAAAATAATCTCGGTACTCCATTCAAAATATTCATATTGGATATAATTGTTTAAATTTAACCAATATTTCAATCTGAGATGTGAGGACTTGTTTAACGTATTCCAGAGGAGCTAAATGTTTAAGTGATGCTCAGTCTCCAGACTTTTTGTATAAAAATATATCATATACTGACAAATACCTATAATGCCTGTAATGACATTTCTGGTATATGTGATCTCAATTTTTCTACATCTTAGAAATGTTTCTGCATCAGTAGTAACAGATGTACAGGAAAAACATCAGCAATTAGCAACTGCCATTTCCGTGCATCCCTACAGACATATCTATCTGCACGTAAGTATCATAAAATACACTATTATGAATTTTTCATAATAGCAATGTACTAGATTGACTGGGTTTGCAGGCACACTTGTTATCACTGCCTTATAGCAAAATGTATAGTCATTCTGGCTTCATGTGTAGGCCTAGGCCACTTCGGGCATGTCCGACTCACACAGCACGTTAGGAGCACCAGAGCAAAAGCAGTCCCTGAGAGTCTAACTGGAATCCTGTCCCAACTTGGTGCAAACGGATCAATGGCCGCAGATGTTGACATTTATTAGGCAGTGTCAAAGCCCCTGCATTGATATTGACAGTTGGATGCTTCAGCCAAGTAGCTCAAGAGGTGAAGCGTCGATAATCCTAGAGAAGAACACTGAGGTTGTAGACAGAGCACTAAGGAAAACTTGCCCGAGTCCATTCATCAGTTTGTTTTTCTAATGAGTCTGCTGACTCAATGCACAGTATTGCAGCGTATTGCACACAATAGACACAGAGTTCAAAATGTTCAGCCTTCACTTCTGATTAGGTCCACAGTGCAGGGCTAGAAGCCTCCTACCATTGGTCGATAAGGGAGAGGTGGTAATACTGTACTGATGGCCTCTTTGTTACGCTGTATTCTTTGTCATGGTGTTTGCTGTGGGCCAGTTTAAAAGCATGTCCCGACAAAAGAGCTAAAGAGCATGGAGAGAAGGACCACAGCTTGAGCACTTATATGGAGATGGTGCCATAGTGATGTTGATGGAGCTCCTTGCAGTCAGTACACTCACTCTCTGTACTGATACAGGCTACAGTTTCTTAGCATTGCTCAAAGTCTGATTGGAAAGAGTTCAATAAAATGATACTTTCATAACACTTGAATAATAAGAAGATAATGCCACCATACAGACCTGTATGATTTCAGTGCAAACTGGCATTCAGGAGATTACATTACGGCTGTGGATATAATCTCCTTGTTTGTTGTTTTTCAGTTTTTGACACAGCTTGAAAATGTATGTTGTACCTGTTTGTGTGTAAAGTGCGTAGTGAATGGAGCAAAAGAATGGTCCATTGAAAAACCCTGGGTACATAGACTTACATTAACAGTGAACTTTGTTTTTTTTTACCCTCTCCTGTAAAGTTACCATCCAACAACACTGATAAACAGTACTGTGCACGTGTTTCATGTTTCAGCATTACACAGAAGAACTATGGTATGATACTATACATTACACTACACAGATAATGTCATTTCATAAAAGCCTTGAGAACTAAATAGGTTTTCTTTTTTTCAGTACTTAGTGTGTCCAAAACATCTGCAGGGATATTTTTATATGCTTCCAGAGTTCAGTCCTAGATGTTATCTGTTTCATTCAGTGATGTTGGGGTCTAGACTCTGGGGTGGTCATTGTTCTGAGAGGAGCAGCAGCTTTATTTCTTTGATTTACAAATGTTCTTTATTTTTCTCCGTTTCTCAATAAGTAGCTTTCTGATAGATACACATCCTTTCAGGCCCATAGGGTCGAGGTGTCTTCTCAAAGCAGAACAATGGACAAAAACCTTAATGGACTCTTGATTTTGTGGGTCTCCCAGAGATGAAAGCTCTAGGTACTGTTTATTTAATGATGACAGTTTTGATGATCTAGCAGGTATTGGTTTACATTTATATTTTACTCTTCAGAAATATCTCTAGAAAAACTTAATGACCTTAATGACATTAATTACTTAATGGCTGTTTAGACTGGAAAGACTTGATAATAATTGTAGGGTGGTCTCTGACTATTGCGAGCACTGTACATCTACGCATGTGTATGTCTTATACATGTGTGTGCGCGTGTCTGTGTGTTTGTGTTCCCCCTCAGGTTAAATGACTAAGTTTTAAACAGCAGCTCCTCCTTTTGCCTTTAGCTGCTGACAGAGTTGTAGAGAGTCTCCTGCGCGTGAGGGATGCACGCTAGCTGTGTGTGATAAATAGAGGGCTATAAAGCAGCTATTCTTTGGTCACTGCGATGCAGCATGAAATAGACCGTGCACTAATGCTTATGGGGGGAAATGGCAACGAACCAAAATAACAGCACCCCTCAGATCTACCTAGCAACTAATGGCAAAGGGCCGCAGGAATTCAGCGCACGCGTGTAGCCACCTCTGGAGAGGACTGAACGATCAGCTGCTGCGCTCAGATAAAGAAAAAGCTCAGTGGTCCAGTGCAAACCACATACACAATAACAACAACAACAATAACAACAACAACAACAACAATAATAATAATAATAATAATAATAATAATAATAAATATTACTGTTATTATTTGCATATATGTATATCATGATTTTAAACAAACATCGCATAATAAGATATGAATATTATATAGCATTATTAAATGCTATTCAATATCACTGTTATTATTATTATTGTTATTGTTATTATTATTATTATTATTATTATTATTATTATTATTATTATTATTATTATTATTATTATTATTATTAATAATAATAATAATAATAATAATAATAATAATAATAATAGTACTGTTAGTATGTTATTCTGACTGACCTATTTTCGCCGCGCCCAAAACAGTAGATAAAGTCTGATGTGTGGTCTGTATTCCTAAACGAACTTCGTTGCTCTGGACTCTTACAAGCGCGTTTCTGCTGATCTACATCTGAATGGTCAGTGTAGTACTCGCCTCCTGCGGACGGACACTGCAGCGGTTTTACATTCACACTGTCACTGTCAGCGTGATGATCAAATCAGTCTTAGTCTTGTATATAGTCTGATTAATATCAGTACGTAATAATACAGAACGCGATCCTTTCCCTACAGCGCCTCGTTGTTGTGAGATCGTTCCTGTCTATCAGATTAAACAATCATCATGTTAAATTCTCCCCCAACTTTCTCATCTTGCCCGTGCAGAAAGCGTTAGTGTGTTTGTGTGTGTGCGTGTCTGTTTGTGTGTGATTGTGTGCGTGTTTGTGCGCGCGTGTGTGTGAGTGTGTCCTCGGATTTCGTTCTATGTTGGGGTTAGAGGTCCCCAGAATGAGAGGAAAACAAGAGTGTTTTGATTTTGCAAAGTACTTTAACTACTGAGGTATGTGGTGCAATATCTAATATATAGGCCAGTAACGCTGCGTTCGATTTCATGCTTGTGTGTGAATGTGAGTAACTGCAGTATGTGCAGTTGGTGTTCAGTGTTTGCGGTCAGTGTTCAGAATGTGCAGTCAGTGTTCAGTATATGCGGTTATAGTTCAGTATGTGCAGTTAGTGTTCAGTATGCCAACCAGTGTTCGGTATGTGTGCTTCGTGTTGAGTAAATGTGATTTGTGTGCAGTGCGTGCAGTTAGTGTTCAGTATATGAAGTTAGCATTTAGTTCCAGTATGTCTGGTGTTTAGTATGTGTATAGTGTTCAGTATATAGGGTTAGTGGTTTTTAATATATGCAGTTAGTGTTCCATATATTCAGTTAGGGTTCAGTATGTGTGGTAAATGTTCAGTATATGCGGCTAGTGTTCCGTATATACAGTAAGCAGTGTTTAGTACATGCAGTTAGTGTTCAGTATGTGTGGCTAGTGTTCAGTATGTGCAGTTAGTAGTGTTCAGTATGCGCAGTTAGTAGTGTTCAGTACATGCAGTTAGTGTTCAGTATATAAAGGCATACGCTTTAATCTGTAACTGTAACAGAGGTTACGGTTACTCGGAGTTGTTCCGTATTGTGGGTACAGTTCAGGTAGCATTACTGATACAGAAGTCGTGTCAGTAATACAGACTGGAAATGCCCCACTGGGAAATGAACACGGTGGGTGCAGAGTATGTGCAGGCCACTCGCTCTGCGCTGATGGTGGAGAAGGCGCAGCGTCCCGGGCCCCTCACACCGCTCCTTTAACAATGCGCTCTTTTGTGCGGGTGTCCCTCTTTATTTCTGCACACAATGCTGGAGGGCCCTTCTGCCTCTGCTCTCAGGAAATGTTTGCAAAGTTACACCTTTACATTCGGCTCTCAAAACGAGCAGCAAACACCTAGGCTCCCGTTAAACGACAGGTTCACACCTCTGATCAGCAGTATTGATAACTCAGAGAATGTGGGCAATGCAGCTTCACATGACCAGCACGGAGTCACATAAGGCGCGCGCATGCATTTATGCACTCCTATAACGTCTGCAGTCCAGTGCAGTGTGTGTGTGTGTGTGTGTGCGTGTGTGTGTGCGGCGCTCGTGCGCAGCGGCCCGTACACGTGACCTTCCCGTCCACCGCATCAGTAAAGCGCCCAGCTGTGCCTGTCTGAGCCTTCAACGTCATTGCGGAAATCGGTGTGATTTCTCTGGGATAATATCTCTCTGGTAATAATGTCCGTAATAGCGATGATAATAATGACCACAAGACCACTGCGAACATGTGTGGGAAAAGGAGTACTGGTTTAAGTATTAGATCTGTAGGCGCACACAAGAACATAGCAAGCGCATTGTTACTGTAGGATATAAGCAGCTGAAGAGCAGCGAGAGCAGAACAAGCTCCATAGCTTCCTCTTCCTGCCGGTCGGATGCTTTACTGGATAAAGCGGAGCTCTGAACTAGTTTTCCATACATGAGCCGATATACACACATATATATAATATACATTCTTCAGGCGAAAAATTATTCTAGTTCACAAATATATTTATTTGCTCCATTTAACACCCTGAAAAAAACGAAGTAGCGTTGGCACAGGCCAGATGTATGTGTTTTTTAACGATGTAATAGAAAGAGAGACCCGGATGTCTTGTGTGAGGGAGACACTCTTTTTTATTCCATTTTCATTTTTATTACTTCATTATTCCAGAATTTTCATCCCCTTAAAGAAGAGACACTGACTGCCCTCCTTGAATTGAAACACGTCTCTGTGTACAAACACGCAGGTCGGACGAAGAAGGCCCACCAGAGACGCTGCCTGGTCTGAAATGTAGCCGCGCTAACGTTTCTGCTTTTTCCCCCAAACGGAAAGCGCGAGGAGTCTGCAGTGAGTTGAGCGCATGCTGGCGGTGAGAGGTTTTCTTTCCCAGCGCTCAGGGCCACGCCGGCCTGGGGCCCCTCTCTCCTCGCCTTTTGTTCGGTCCATTGTGGCGAGGGTGTGTTGGGATTGGGGGCGTAATGAGAGGGCTGCGACCCCCCGATGGGGTGGATTTGCCATCCAAAGACCGTTAGGCAGCGCCTGAATGAATGGGGGGACTGAATGTCATTGTAATGCAACGGGACAGCTCCTCCTTCACGCCAGTTTAAGACGGAGAGGCCGCAGCGCGGAGAAAGCGAGCTGGGAGGAGGAGGAGGAGAGAAAAAAACACCTTCTGCAGAGCATGCTTTTTCCTCGGCTCCTCTCTCTCTCCACTGCCTTTGCCATGTTTGCTCGTCGTTTCTGGACAACTGACCGTCATTTCTTCTGAGGATAAAGAGGGATCTTCTTCACGCAGACCACCTTGACAGGGCCTGAGAGAAGAGCCCCGCCTTCTGGGATGTTTGGGACTCGCTTATGAACGAAAACATCGGAGGAAACGTCGCGTGAAGGTCGTGAAAACGTGGTGTTGTAGGAGCACCGGTCATCGAACTGAAGCAGCTCTCTTTCCGAACCTAAAATATTCGTCTCGCTTTTGATTCGGCTTTTCACTCATCAGGCTTCAAGATGGCGCGCAGGGTGCGATGGGGAATGAGAAATACTCGATTAGAAATAATTCGACTCGATTAGGCCTTCACTATCGAATCGTCGATAGACAAAAAGACTGATAGATAGAGATCAAATGAAGTTTCTTAAAAACCGTGGCATTCATACAAAACCAAACGAACAGACTCGGAGGAGTAGATAGGCTGGTTCAGTGGCTTCTTAAACAGACCTGCACTGCTCGACCATGCGCCTTCTGCTCTGGTAGTCGTGGGCATATGAGGGTATATGAGTGCAGGATGGGAAAAAACCTTTGTAAATCGTGTCAGTCTATTCCGGAGCGGAGATGGAAACAAACCAATCTGACTGTAAATTATTCAGACATATCGACTGTAGCGTCGCTAGGGTTGAAAAAGAGAAGTTCTTTGGCCTAAAGCTCCCGGTTCTACAGCATTTATTTATTTATAATATTACTAGATTAAAATTAATGATTACTCTCCATATTAATAGACGATTTATAGAGATTAGATAATGGGATAATAGAGATTTTAATTGGGGAAACGGTCTACACGTGTCCTAAACACCCTTCATACTAAACCAAAACATCAGAATAATGTAATCAGTCTTTTACAATATGCTTTTCTTTCTAACATTGGGGATGTCTTTATGAAATATGAGGTCTTTTAAAACGAGCCCTTGCTAAGCTAAATAGATCTGGCTAATTAAGGAGAAATAGCAATAATAAAATGTGGAATTTGTTCAGCAGGTTATTCAGACTGTATAGTATTATTGGGTTGCAGGGAAAAAGTAAAGAGAACGGTTCATAAAACCCAATAAATCTGAAAAGAGTTTATAAAATATATTGAATACTACTACTACTATTACTACAAATACTATACTAATAATAATTATAATAATAATAATGTGAATAATATTATCATCTAACAGTGACTACAGCTATAGATCAAACCACATATATATGGAATATAAAAATACATAAATATATATATTTAAAAATAAGATACATATAATAACAACAACAACAATTTGATATATATATATACATATATATATATATATATATATATATATATATATATATATATATAAAACAAGTCAGCACTTGGAAGCCTTGTTAGTCAAGTAGGACAAGGCCCCAGATGTGCGCTCGTTCTCCCATGATGAGCGGATGAGAGGAACACTCAGCTGAGCCGCTCGTTTGACATTTTTGTCGAAATAAACGTTCAAGATTTAACAGATACAATCAACCTAATCAGACCCATCTAACTACCAGTCTAGTGTTTATTTACTCTACAGTCTCAGCAGACTGAAAATTGCATGCGTCTTCTAAAACAGACCCAGTGCATTGTTGGTCCAGTGGTTGTGTCATCACTGCATGGGTTACTTAAAGGACTAGAATGTGAGTCTTCAGTGTAGCAGGCACAGAGCCAGAATCAATCATACCTCCCTGCAGTCTATACAGTGCAAAAACTCGCCTGTGTATTCAAACAGATAACCAGCAGATCACCAAAAACCAGCAAGGTAATAATACAAGCACGGTGTGTTTATTTTAGGCGACAAAAAACGAACGAATAAATTAAATGCAATTTAAAAATGTATTAAATTAAATAGAAGCCCCCCACACACACTGCACATACACACACGTGTGTAGAACATTCTGACATGTGTATATTATTATTTTCTTATAAAACCGAAGCAAAAATAAACTAAACTGGAGGCCCCGCTCATTTCCCCTCTGCTCCCAAGAAACGGCGTTCAGCTTAAAAATGGACGCAGCAGCAATGGCTGCACTAATCAGCCCTTTTACGTGCTTATGTGCTTCACACAGGTCCGGTAGAGCGTGCGTGAGGGAGCGTGAGAGGGCGCGCGCCGTTTCAAGGGCACCTCGTTGATGAGGCTCTGGGCTAATGGGGGGAGGAGAGATGGGCGAGGGGAACTGGGAGGGGGTGGGGGGACTTGGGCCCGGGCCATGACGTCATTATGTCCCCATGTAATCCTCTTGCGTTGAGCCCAATCAGCAGAAGGGGCTGCGCGTGTCTGGGACGGGGAAGAGAGAGAAATCTCTAATCCGCGAGACTGGATCAGAGGAGAGAAAGAGAGTGAGAGAGAGAGAGAGAGAGAGAGAGAGAGAGAGAGAGAGAGAGAGAGAGAGAGAGAGAGAGAGAGAGAGAGAAAATGAAGGAAAAAAACACCCACCCAGGGCTGGACCAAACAAGCGCTTCTGCTGAGAACGAGGCGAGATTAAAAAGGGGATGCGCGAAAGAGGGACGTGCCCCAGTGCTGGTCGGGGCTTCACGGAGCGCTACCACACGGATGAGATTGTAACTTAAAGAGGTGGTCGATGCTGATGAAGGACGCTTTTTTTTTGCGAATGAAAAGGTGGAGAAAAGAAAGAAGACAGCGCGCCATGCTGAAGAAGAGGCGCCGGACTGATTCTAGAGCTGCCCGCGAAGTAGGGATGCTGGTACTAGCCGTGTTTTGATGCGGCTTTTTTGCCTCTGCATGAACATTCACTGCCGCTATTCCCACGTAGGCAGCAGTGAAGTGGACGCTGGACTGCGTAAACCGAGATGGAGGGCGTTATTTGCATAGAAGAGTGGAGACGCATGCAGCTAGACTTGGGGAAGCTTTGCTATGTTCACCAAAGGATGGTCTGTTCCTGCTAACGCAAGCAGCGCCACCGTCCACCCCCCCGCCCCCACCCCCTTCTCTCTCCTTCTGTCTTCCTTCTTTATCTTCCTGTTTTTGAACTCCTGTGCACCTCTTTTCTTTTTCGTTTGAGGAAAAAAGGAAGAGTTTTGGGGACTGAGGCGAAGAAAACCATGGACACGGTGAGAAGCACTGTTCTCATCCACCCTGGAGCGTAGCCACCGGGAGAAAGCCGTCCAGATCGACTGACTTTGTTTGTTTGTTGTGATTGTTGTTGATTTGCTGTTGTGCGAGCCTGTACACATGCCTGTTCTTTTAAAGGTGCTGTAATGATGGTGGAGCGGCTATTTGTAGCAGCCCGTGGACTCCGCCGCAGCCCAAAAGTAGCACGCGCGTAGGCGGCAGATGTGTCATTTGATTGCTTTCTTTGCACGGTTTGTTGTAGCCTTTGTTGTCCGTGCTGTAGGTTTGTGCGCGCGCCGGTGTCTCTCTATGTTTGCATCAAAACTGCCGATGCGTCACCGCAGCGCGTGCACTCGGACCCAAGCAGGAACGTGTGTGTGTGTGTGTGTGTCTTTGGGGGGGGGGGGTGATTTGAACTGGATGGTGTGTGTGGGGGGGTATTGCTTCCCCCTCTCTCTCTGTCCCTCTTTTCCCTCTCTCTGCCCCTCTTCCATCTCTCTCTCTCTCTCTCTCTCTCTCTCTCTCTCTCTCGTGTTCGCGCTGTCCGGAGGTAACGGCGGCCGGGTTCCCGCTCTGCGTGTTCACAGCGGACCTTGATTTGATGTCCAAAACAATTAAGGCACGCGGTGAATGCCAAGAGAGGAATGTCCACTAGCGCCGTCCGTGCTTCCTGTCCGTCTGATGACCAACCGCGATTTGAGCATTCATATTCAGTAGCGAGGCGTTCAGATGTAATGCATTATGAAGAAAGAGTGATCGAACCTCCTTGGCTCGGGAGCGATTAATTAGGCCTTATACTGGGCTAGCTTTAATAGCAGCAGTCTGTATTTGTGGCCATCAGGTAACGAAGAAACACCCTAAGATGTCAGCTTTCTAGATGAGCACTGTACAGTGTAACTTGGCTTACTGGATCCTAAACATCCTGGAACATGTATTCCCAGGATCTGGGCATATTAGCAGTCCGGTAGCATATCACTGTCCTGTTGTAGCACTGTAGCATACCACTGTCCTACATTACCTTATAACACATTGTCCCATGTGACCCGATGGCCCATAATACCTGAACCCACCCCACTCTATAGACCAGTGCAGGCCTCTATCCTCTCCCTTATCCAATTATCCTCAAGTAGGATAATTGCTAAACGTCCACTTGGTTAATCTAGGCTATGAGAAGTAGGCTGGATAAGACGCACAAAAAACCCTACCGAGAGTTCCAACCGCAAGCGCTATTTTAGGTAACATCAGCGGGGGAGGGGAGAGGAGGGGAGGGGTCACTTAAAGATCCTACCAAGAGAAATGCTTACATTTCAACATTTAAGCTTTATCCTAGTAATCTTTAAGCTAGTCTACAGCTGTTGCCCCATTTCAGAGCGTAATGCTGGAAGGCCTCTCCGCCCACAGACACCATTTATCTTGTCTTGAGAAGGTACGGAGCTTTATATAGGGACGATTTACGAGCCGGTAGTACCATCTATCTCTGGCATAACCAAAAGGACATTAATATATGTTGCGGTGTGACAAGGTCCTGAGCTACCCCTGTGCGAGTGCGCCACCTATAGAGAGTTGGGCTGCAATAACTCTTAATTAGTGACGCCATTAAGTAAACAACAATCAGAGCTAATGGTCTGAGCTTTGGTCGTTATGATCAGCATTTACATGGCATAAAACTGACAGCGTGGCCTAAATAAGCGACTGCACCTCGGTGTTATGACGGGCGTTTTAGGAGGAGAAACTCCTGAGCTTTGCTGTATGCGTTTTAGTAAGATGCACAATCAGGCTACGTAGAGTCCTATGGTGTCCTATATGCCTCCTTTTCTCTGTGTACGTTATCAGGCTCCTTGTCCTACATGGAACACTGTGTTCCTACGTCTCTGGTCAGGGACAAAGTGTTCCAGCCAAATGCTGCTCCAGGTGGTGAGGTGGTGAAGTTGGAAGCCAGTAGATGTAATAAATCCAGGGTAAAAAAGTTCCTCGAATTAATCTGGGCATACGCACTGGTAAATGTTTACAGAATAAGTTTGTGCTATTTATGATAACAATCTTTTCAATTTACAGACTGTAGCTCAAAGCCAGGCCGGTACGGGGTTTACCGTTGTTACAGCTAATATCAGTCTGAAATCCAGCTCGTCTTGTCGGCGCACTTACGGCGTATAACGCTGCTTACTGCGGGACGTTACCGTAGGCCTATACTTGTATAGCTTTATATAAATACGAGCCCATTGAAATTCAAAAGGTAAGTATACCTATAATCCATATAATAATTCATATGTTTATTTAAGCACATGTTAAGTGTATGATGCTGTGTATTTCCAGAATAAACGCCTTCCTCATATTTTGTTCTTGTTTTTTTTCTCTCCTTCGTGCGTCTTTGCGTGTGAATTGTGGACTGTCTGTTGTGTATATTTTGAACTGCATAACATGCATGACATGCATATCATTCGACCTTACACTGATGCAGGCCTATTGAGCCCCTGAACTGGTAAAAAAAAAAAGAAAAGAATAAAAGAAAGAAAAAGAAAAGAAATCCATATTGGCGCAAACGGGCTTACAGAATCTGTTGTACTAGTCACCTCAGGATGATCACTGAGACTGAGTGGTCGCCTCTCTTCTCTATAAGGCCTTGATTAAACACCCTCCTCAGTGTCCTGTAGGGAGAAACAGCTCTGCGCCCAGAGAGTCTCGGACTATCAGTTAAACACGCCACATTAAGAGGAGATTTGCGGGCTTCGGCGTCCACGTTCCAGTCAGAGATAAGAGCAGCTCGGGTCCACTTAGAGGGCCTACACGTCGCTGGGTTCAGGTTATCTGTCGTTAAGGTGTAGAACATGAAGTGGGGCCAGCGCTGCGGTAACAGAGTGGTCAGTAACCGCTGTTATCAGTGACAGAAGCAGGAAAGACTAAAAGTAGAAAGAAATGCAGGATGGCCGCACAGTGGAAGCTACGTCAGCAGCGCGAATCCAGAACAAAGCGCTTCCAGTTGAACTGGTGCTGAAACTCTCTGAAGAGTACGTGGTAATAGTTTACTACAGCGCAGGGATGGGGTTTCTGAAGTGGTTGAAATAAAGCAGGCCCAGAACCGTGATCTTATACTGTAGGCGACAGCAGTCACTCAACGCGCTTTGGTTAGTCCTCCAAAACCCAAGTGTGGTCTTACAGGGACACTGGGATAACAGAGATTACATATAACTGAAACCAATCTGTTTATATATACAAACGTTTCGAGGGAGGTGCTAGGTGGGCTGCTATTTAGGCATCATATTATTACAATGTTATTTAGGCCCTACAAAATACAAGGTCTTTATTTTTAATGGCTTTAGGATACGCCTTAAAGACATATACATGTTCTTTAAGGTGGTTCTTCTTTATTAAAGACATGGGTTCCATATATAAGAGCCATGATCAGAACCGTTGGCATATTTAAATGGAGAACAAGCATACATACCAACATAGGCTCTGCTATTATTGCGATGTCAAGTCTGTACCAACTGAAAAGCCATTTTGGTGCTGTATAGAACCACATACAACCATCAACCCGACGAACCGTGCAAAGAACCATTAATGCATGCAAATTGTTCTTTGAGCACTCGTTGTTCTATATTGACATAAAATTAACGAATAAGTAAATAAAATACGAATAAAATAATTTTTTAAAGAGAAGGGTCATTTTTCTAGTTTTCTCCACTACACACTTAATAACGACACACTTAAAAACGGCTAGTCATTTGGGGTAGAACCATTTCACGCTTAAATTGTTCTTTGCATGATGAGATGCTTCTTCAGACTGATTAAGCTGTATATCTTATATGTATGTATATATATATATATAAAAATCATTTCTTTTCATAATTATATTGTTGCAAGATTGATATCGTAACAATCACAGAACCCTTTTTCTTGGAGCTATGTAGAACCAGCATACTCTCCGTCGATCTGAAGAATCATGTAAGCCTGAAAAGGTTCTACACAGAACGTATGGAAAGACATATCTTTATCTCCAGCAGGCCCTCGTCTAAATCGACAACACAACGCTCAGCACCTCGGAGAGCTCCTCACGACCGCCACCATCACATCCCCTACTACAGCTGCAGCAGACAGCCAAAGATAGTCTGCGTCTAAACCACCACCACGCACATCACAGCTCCATTTACGCAACCATTTACCTGCAAGCAAACTAATAGACATCTTAGTCACACATAGTCACACATCAGCCTCTTCAGTCCATAAACAATAAAGCTCGGTACATGAGCGCGGGTGGAACAGCTCTGTGGCGGTACGCTGCGCCCCCATGTGGTGTTAAGCTGCACTCTGTCTGACATTACCAGAGCGTCTCCTTAAAACCACGACAGACAGTAACGAAGGCAGAGGCAGCTGAATTTAAACTAGGCAGAGATGTTCCTAACACTGGCTATTACTACTAACACAGCATTGCGTCAGACACAAGCCTTTATTACTTTCAGGTCAATAAGGTCATTACGTACAATCATTTTAGACATCAGGAAAAAGCAGAGGCCCGTGTTTAACTATGAGCTAAACAGAAGCCGGAACATCTAAGTAAAAATGATTTTTCAGGTAATTCAGGAATCAGATTTTTAGTGTCAGGCTTTCAAAAGAAACATGCAGGGATATTTTCCCACACCTTCAAACTTCAGTCTTAGTAGTTGCTTGCATTTACTACTTTACAGTAATCTCAAACACATTAGCTAGTGTTGAGTTCTGAACTCTGAACTACTACTAAACCACCACTAACAACAACAACAACAACAACAACTACTACTACTACACTACCACAATTACAACTGCTACTCCACCCTCACAACTACTACTACAACTTCCACTACTACTACACCACCACCACCACAACTACAACTGCTACTCCACCATCACCAACTACTTCTACTACTGCCACTACTACACTACCACAATAAAAACTGCTACTCCACCCTCACAACTACTTCTACTACTGCAGCTACTACACTACCACAATTACAACTGCTACTCCACCCTCACAACTACTTCTACTACTGCCACTACTACACTACCACAATTACAACTGCTACTCCACCCTCTCAACTACTTCTACTACTGCCACTACTACACTACCACAATTACAACTGCTACTCCACCCTCACAACTACTTCTACTACTGCCACTACTACACTACCACAATTACAACTGCTACTCCACCCTCACAACTACTTCTACTACTGCCACTACTACACTACCACAATTACAACTGCTACTCCACCCTCACAACTACTTCTACTACTGCCACTACTACACTACCACAATTACAACTGCTACTCCACCCTCACAACTACTTCTACTACTGCCACTACTACACTACCACAATTACAACTGCTACTCCACCCACACAACTACATCTACTACTGCCACTACTACCACTACTACTACACTACTCCACGACTCTCAACTACTTTCTACTACTGTAACCTCTGGCCACTATACACGTACCACAATTAAACAACTTGCTACTCAACTCCTGCAACTACTTCTACTACTGCCACTACACTACTACTACTACTCACACACTACTACAACTACTACACTACCACAATTACAACTGCTACTCCACCCTCACAACTACTTCTACTACTGCCACTACTACAACTACTACACTACCACAATTACAACTGCTACTCACTACCACAATTACAACTCACACCCTCTCAACTACTACTTCTACACTACAATTGCCACTACAACTACTTCTACTACTGCCACTACTACACTACCACAATTACAACTGCTACTCCACCCTCACAACTACTTCTACTACTGCCACTACTACAACTACTACACTACCACAATTACAACTGCTACTCCACCCTCACAACTACTTCTACTACTGCCACTACTACACTACCACAATTACAACTGCTACTCCACCCTCACAACTACTTCTACTACTGCCACTATTACTACTATTGTATCAACTACTACTATTAGTACTACTCCATTACCACCCATACCAATTACTGCTACTTTCAGTTTACCACCACATCACCACGACTAAAGAAAACTACTACTACACCATCACCACTACCACCAACAACTACTATTGCTACTACTCCACCCCCACCCCCACCAACTACTAATACTACTACTTTCAGTTTACTTTCAGCAGCAATTGTACTGATGCCATATTTTATGATAGACTGATTTAGTTATGTGCAGGGGGAAAACAATGCATCAGTAAATATGTCATTTTAAATGAATAACGCTATTTTATTGTTTTCATTTCTGTTAATGTCTGCTACCTCAATACAATGTCTGTGTTGTACCAAGCCACTCTGACCATACTACCACATATACTTTTACTACTTTTGCTACTTCTACTACTAATAAAAAAACTATTTCCACTTTACACACACAAATACTTACATACATACATACATAACATATATGTCTCCTGTAATCCCTTCGTTGGCTCCCTTCCTTTCACATTTCATTTTGGCACTTCCAGCAGTGAGATGGACCAAGACTCATGTCTTATGCATGTACTACTACTTCTTCTGGTTTTTCTTACCAGCGATTACAGGTTACAAACAGCAGGCGGCAGGGTCAGTGGTACATAGCTTAATAGCCTCTCTTTTCACTTTTCACTTCAAAACTAAGAATTCCTGTAGGTTCCAACATAGTGTGAGGCTTTGATGTGTGCTATCAGAATCAAGATAAGAAAACATAATGGGCCAGAAACTTAAGAATCTCCTTTATAAGAATGTTTCCTTTAAACAAATCAAAATTTGTTCTCCTGTAATACAGTCTAGAACCTTTGTTGTTGGTCAGTGCATGGCCACAAGAGGGCAGTGTTATAAAAGCTGGAAATATTTTATAGAAAATTACAACGTATGATACTAAGTCCATTTAAATTTGTCAGAATGTAATTTAGCTATTACTTTTTGCTCTTCCATCTGTCCAAGCTAAAGAGCAACAAATCTCTTTTTTCAACAAAATGTTCCCAAAGGTGTCACTGACATTATATGTTCATTTAAAGCGGCATTAACATAGTCAATCACCTGCCCAAACTCACCTTAAAAATATTTCTGAGATCAGATATCAGATTAATTATCAAAAGATCCACAGGCCTAAGGAAAGAGAAAATCAAAGAAACGAACACAACTGGAGAACAAAAATGAGAAAACAAAAGTATTAAACGATAAACAAATAAACAGAACTTATAGCTGTAGTGGACTAAAAGGCACCCAGATGGTGTACTACTTCAGTCAGAGTATCTAGTATATAGGCGGAACTGTCTTCGTTATTGACTGCTTTTTGTCATTTACACATTCTTTCAGGCCCATAGGCTGAATTTAAAATGACACACTACTGTACTGTATACTACACACAGGTATGCAGTATGCAGTATGCAGTACATACTACTGTGATATGCGGTATACAGTAGTGTGCCATTTCGAATACAGCCTATGGGTCTGAAAGAATGTGTAACTGACTAAAAGCTGTTAATAACACTGAAAAAGGAAATAATAAAAAACAGAAATAAAATTGCACTACAGCACCAAATCTAGACATCAAAGATGTGAAGTTAAAAACGGACTAGAAAAACGTCTGTATACTGAGAGTAGCTGAAAAGAACAGAAGCTGTAATAAAAACACAAATACACAAAATTAGTAATTTGGTTGGTCCGGTTGGTTCAGTTGTACAGAATTCAGTGTAATGGCTTGTCTAATATATATTTTCTGCATTTTTCTTTGTGCTACGTATTACAACAATAGCAACCTTTTTGTGTCTGTTTGGAAACTAGATAAAAAGATCAGAGGTCTCTAATCTTTGTGTAGTACTGTATGAGTGACAAAACCTTTTGTATTATTTTAAACACAAAATGTGTTTAAACATATAACGATAAGACTCAAAATGTGTTCAAACAAATAACACAATTAGCACATAATTGTTGCATAACTGGGACAGTGCTTTTTCATTGGCCATTTAGTATACAGTGGACTGGCGGACTATTTTTTTGTGTACTTGTACTGATATGATCTACAACACTTCTCAGCTCTATAGATCTATTTGTATAATACAGTCAGTCATGAATGATTTCAACCTCATTATGCTAATAAGTAGTTGATTGCACTTGATTGCAGTGAATTAAAAACCTTTGATAAACAATAAAAAAAACACGGTTTAATCCTTCCTTCTTCATATATTTTATTCCAGGAGGTAGACAGTGCGGTGCCTCGAGTGTATCAGCCTGGTGATGTAATAACGCTACATAAGCAATGCAGTGGGTTAGTGAAGTAGGCTAGCGCAGTGTGAGTGGGTGAGGGGAGATGACATAATGTCAGTGGACGATGCTCTCTATTGGGTTGTGTAACACTCCATCGAGGTCACAAAGCAGCAGGTTACTGTCCAAATGACTTGGAAATGGATATGAGCCAGACAGAGCCAACAGGAGTATTCACAGGATACATGGCATTAGCTCCAGTCAGTTCATCACTGTGTAGACTTCTAAAATAGTACTGAAATGCAAACATTAAAATAAAGCAGCATACTACTCCAAATCTCCCTCCACACCCCTATTCTCTCTCTCTCTCTCTCTCTCTTGTGCTTTTGTAAACATGTGCTATCATTTCCAGGGTGAAAGTATGAGAATTCCTCTTGAAGACCTTTTATGATTAATAAAGAATTCCCAGGGTTATTGCCTACAAGCAAGAAACACACAGCATTGTGCAACACATTCTTATACAGCTGATTACTATGGGTCAGAGAGAGAGAGGGAGAGAGAGAGAGAGAGAGAGAGAGAGAGAGAGAGAGAGAGAGAGAGAGAGAGAGAGAGAGAGAGAGAGAGAGAAAGGGAGAGAAAGGCAAACAGACAGACAGACAAACAAAAAAAACCATTACAATATATTAGTTACTTAAACAATATAATAGTAATACAGTGAAATATAGCAGTGATGCAGTGTAGTATGTGTACATATTGCAAGAAGGGAAAAAATGATACTTTAATTTTAAGTCAGTCAGTGGAACCAGGCTTTCCCCAAGTAATTCTTTTAGTCCATTCATCTTGAATTACATGTCCTTGAACACACATAAGAGACAAACTCAAGACATCATCGGAAAGTTGTCGCCTTTTAATGTGAACACAGGGTAGGAGTCCTAATCATATAGTAGCCAAGCTCTGTAACATAAGCTAATTTGAATTAAGTTCATTTTAGCTGCTGGCTGCTGTGCATAAGTGCAAATGTAAATGTGGCCTGTTATAAGACAATAAAAATAATGTACATGTAGCAGAACAAACACAGTATATACAAACAAGTATAGTGTACACAGAAACACTGGTATGCAAACGTCACTGGGGTGAAAATATTTAAATACACAGTTGTATGTGTAGTTCTGCATTGAAAGCAAGTTGTCAGTGTGCTACTGCACATGGCTCACTGTATGAAGCTCCCAACTGAGAGGTTTTACTCCTTCCTGTTTGAGTATAGGTTCAGGGAAGACCAGACCATCTGTCTCTGACTCTACCCAAATACTCTTACACACACTCTTACTTGCACTACGCACACACAAACACACATCTATTACATACATGCTCACTGTCAGTTTGATGTCCTGATAACCTACAACAATTCTAAAGATGACTAATAAGGCAAAGTAGGAGGGGAAGGATAGAGAGGGAGAGAGAGAGAAAGAGAGAGCGAGAGAGAGCAGAGGAGAGAGGTGGGAGGAAAGAGCTGACAAAGGAAATAAATAAAGCTAGTTACATAATCAATTCCCTCCCCTCAGCTTCACACGTATAAAAAAATGGAACATTTTGTACAAAATCTGAGACGATGTTACATCCTCTGGACTAAATATAACCTTACCTAGCTTGGTCCTATTTTTTCAATCACTGATGTACTATGAAGGGGACCATTGCTTTAGCTGCAGTGTGATATCCCCAGTACTGGCTAAAGCACAATTTAGTGCTAAGATTTGCTGGATTTATTTATTTTTGTTTGTGCTTTGCCATCTGCACATGCTTTTGCACTCTTTTGATCCATATCACATTTGACTAAAGGCCAGTGTGGTAGCAGGGTAAAGGAGGGGGGAATGAAAGTGCTGTCAACAGTGCTGTCTTCCAAGTCATGGAAGCACATTTCCTGAAAACCATTGAATGTAAAAACTCATAAAAGAAAGCTGCATATTTCTTAATACTATACAATACTATACAGCATAGCTTATTCTACAGTTATAATAAATGCACCATTAATGCACTATTCTGGCCTACTGTTAAATGTAATAGCATGCAGTTCTACAGCCTTTGTATTTGGAAAGTTGTTTATTATTATTTAGTAGTAGTAGTACTAGTAGTAGTAGTAGTAGTAGTAGTAGTAGTAGTAGTAGTACATTTTAGTAAAACCTTTAAACCATGTTGTTGGAATGCCTGTAGAAAGATTTATATGTACTTGGTTTAATGTATTAATTTCAACACAGTGACTAGAACCCGGGGTGTTTTTCCCACCCGCTTTCCGGCACGCCCCGCCCTCCTGCGTGTAACGGTTGATTATTTGCACTTTACTATTGCGCATGCGCGCTGAACTGTAGCTCTGTGTGCCGGACGAGGGAGCTAGCTGTAGCCTAGCCTCCCGTCTGATGCACCTGATTCTAAGTTACTCCGGACAGTAATGGTGAGATGTGTGGTTACTTGGGCCAATAAACGCCACTTGTACCCCGCATGGAGCGTGTCCTGGGCGTGTCTTTAGAGAGTCCCGGGACCAGTGCCTTTTTCCGTTTCTGGCTCCTGCACGGCACGTTTTCACCCTTACATGCATTATGACTGGTTAATGTCTTCTGCTTATAAGTAGTAAATGGACTGCTTGTGGCCACAAACTACTACTAGCTAATGCTAACCACCCAATCGTAGAGCAGATATGCACCACCAGCCAATCCCAGTGCATGAGGGCGGGTTTTGTCGGAATACAGGTGGAGATAAAAGACTCACAACGACGCCTACCGGACACGTCTTCTAGATGGGCTCTTTGATTGGACGCCGGAGTCGTATAAAGAACCGCAGTCTCGAAACTCTTCCTAGACAGCTGGCGGCTGATCTCCTGCGCACCGATGCTGACTTAACGCGCGCGCGCGCTGCGACGGGACTGCGCGAGCACGTGAACGTGATACGCATATCATTATCCTCATCATCTTAAGCCTCTCTGCTGTACTCTACTCCTTCCTGCCTCGGTCAACATGAAGGAGCGGAGGGTGAGCCAGCCTCTGGTGGTCCGCTGTAAACTTGTCCTGGTGGGGGACGTTCAGTGTGGGAAGACAGCGATGCTGCAGGTGCTGGCCAAGGACTGTTACCCAGAGGTAAAGACACACTCACACTCGCTCTGCACGGATCTCTGAGTGTAGGCGCAGAGTATACTTCCCCTGTTAAAATAGAGATTAATGAGGGTCCTCACGTGTTGGCTGCTCGAGATTAAATTCGCTGTCAGCCTGCATGACCGTGTCGGAGAGAACTGTAGCATGCGTTGAGTGGCCTGATCGTGCACGTGCTAACGAAGCACAGCAGATAAAAAGAAACCAAAACAAACAAACACGCGTAAACCTCAGTTTGCGCTGTTTACCTGACTGAATGTGCTGCTCTTGTCTGCAGACCTATGTGCCCACCGTGTTTGAAAACTATACAGCCGGCCTGGATCTGGAGGAGCAGCGCGTGGAGCTCAGTCTGTGGGACACATCAGGTGAGAAAGCTCCCTGCTGTCTGTTCTGCTACTAATGTATTGCTTGCAATAATGTATTATTTGGCAACGTGTAGTTTTCAGTGTAGCCAAAATCTGTAGTGAGCTTAATGAGCTCTAAAGGAGCTTATAGTCTATAACTGCTTATTATTAGTGGTAATGATACTACACTCTTAAAGAGTTCTGTATAGCACCAAATAGGGTTCTGCTGTAGTTATGCCACACTAAGAGCAGAAGAACTCTTTTTGGTGCTATTTAGAAGCATTTTCCAAAAAGGCTCCATATCACACCATTTACAGCACATTCTCCATCAATCTTTTGCACACGCTGTCCATGTAAACTCAATAACAATCACACAGTTAAGAAAGACCAATCTAAATGCTGCTAAAGGTTCTGTGTGTGAAGCTAATAAATGGCAACAAGCAGTTGATTGATCACAGAATATCTGTTTCACTGTTTGAGCATGATGTTATTGAGGTGGCTGGTTAAGCAAAGTGCAGCCAGACATATGTATTATTAACAGCTTTGTCGATTAAGATGGAACAAGATGGTTTTGGATTGGTATTGGTATCAGCAGATGATCTGGGTTGTGGTATCAGTATCAGTATTTAATGTAAAAAGGGGCATTGGGCCAGCCATAACATACACGCAAACTTTTGGAAAATGTATCATCAATTATCTCCTGTTTAAAACGTTCACTTATTTACTGCACTGTAGTTGTAATGACTATATGGGCAATGACTATTGTTTAACTTTGGTTCATCATTTAAGTGATAGGAATTCTGTCAATGTAGGCACAGTTGTACAAGGTACAGTTGTATTTCTTTTCCCACCTTTATCTGTGTAATCCTACCCTTTGCACTCTATAACCATATTTGGTTATTCGTCTTAAATGTGACCACTGTGAATTGGACATATACTAATATGTAAGTTATGTAGAGCGTTGGGAGTGAGTAACTGAGGTTTAGGGGTTAACCGTATGCATCTGTTCATGTTTATGTTTTTCTTGATAACTGATAGTAGGGCAGTAGGTCATTTGTGCTCTCTGAGGAATCAGACATCTTCCCTAGCAGAGATGAGCATATAGAGCACCTGGGGTGTGGGTTTAAGCCCATGATTAGGCCTGTGAAGAGAAAAGAGTAGCCTGCCTACAGGGGAGAGTGCAAGTTTGGTATGGGAGGCTAGCAGAGACTAGTCCACAGCACCTGAGACCTATCTCAGAGTGCAAAAGGAGAACAAAAGGAGTCATGTCTATAGTCTGTTCCTGTGTTTAAGGTTTGAGGCTTTGTATGTGGGTCCACACTTCAGTTTCTCACTCTCATAACTTGGTTTGTATAACAGTTACTACAGTATACTACAATAAGGACTGGACAATACAGTTTATTAAATAATAATAATTGATTAATAAGGGAAAAAAGCTAGACCTCAATTGTTTCAGTAAAGTCAGGAAACTGGCATGTGATAATGTCTTTGGTAAAAAGCACCATACAAGTGAAATTGAATTGAACTGAACTGAGTGAGCAGAGAGATGGATGCAGGTCTAACTGTTCTGAGGAGATCACAGGTCTATATGTAAACAAGTGTAATTAAAGTTGCCAAGTCAACATTATTTTTCCTGTGATATATGTAGTTTAAGAATGATCTATCTATCTAATTTCATTTCCAGTCAAATTAAACCCAGGCTAGTCCAGGCAATCAGGATCAGCACAAGAAAAAAATATTTAACATAGGAGGAAACTAAATAGAATAGAATAGAATGTCCTCTGCATTTAGTGTGTTGAACCATTGCCTACTTCTTGTTCAGTTCAGTCTTAGAATTGGTTGCATAATCTAGTTTAGTCACATCATGCCTTTTCAGTATTTCAGTATTCAGTTTCAGTATTTTAGTGGACATTTCTTCTTTTTTGCCACTACCTGTATATTTTTTAGATCTGAAGCAGGAGTGGAGCTTGATTTTGTCCTTTCTTGCACGGTGCTTACATGTCCAATTTAAAATTATTATTATTATTATTATTATTAAAATTATTATCAATTTTATTATTATCAGTTTTGGAAATAGTTTTTTTGTCATGTTCCGTTGATTTTTTGATCTAATCCTCTAAAATGTCCTAAAAAGTTTTCTCAGTTGTTGTTTCTTCTGTCTCTGCCCTGTCTGTGTACAGGAGTTCTTTGGGGTCAACAGTGCTGTGCATTGTGTAACGTTGGCGAGTGGTGTCTGATGAATCGGTGTTAATTATCATGCCTGATTGCTCAAGTGCACTCTTGCTTTCTAGCATGAATGGGTGGTTGTTTTTTCACTGTTGCAGTCAATTGGTGATGGCTGTGATTGATCTGCCATGCAATTACATGTTATGCAAAACCTTCACCACCGTTGTTTTGACTGATGTGTATGTGGGCTGCTAAAATAAAACTGCATATCACATGACATTTGGACACTTTGTAATGAAACATTTATTGAATTGGATGAAGTGAGGAGTTGTTTAATGTGGGATGAGTCTACGCTTCACCCAGAAATGAGTTCTGTTATAATGGTTTTATTTACTTACTTACCTACCTACCTGTCTGTTATATGTCTTAATTTGATGTTAAAATCTTGCTTTACAGAATGTTGTCAGAAACAAATTTAATTGAGGAATTAAAGCATTTTCGGTCAAATATTTGGAATATTTGGGTTCAGCATTTGTCCTTTACATCAAAATTTATTGATGATATGATCAGTTGGACAAAACTACAAATACAACACTTTACAATAACATTAACATTTTGCCCAATTCATTTACACAGTTCACGTCCAACCTTGCCACAGTTATAAAAACCGGAAGTATGAAAGACGTTCAGCTTAGGTCTGTACTATAACCCAATAGAGGACATCCCATAACCAGTTTAAGGGGAACCTTAAACTTTTTCCCATTATATCGAAAACCTGATTACAAAACACTAGGGTGCCCTGGAGCATGTTCTTAATGAATACTCATGAATAAAGCTAAAGGCCAAAAATTCCCCAGCATCCTCTCAGATATCGCCACTTCATAACTAATTTACATACAGCTATGCCATGACTTTTGGTATGTTAGTGCATTCAAAAGTGGAAGCATTTTAGAAGCACAGCAACTACATCAGGTTACAGAACCAGGTCACAGAGTGCAGAATTCCAAACCACTGCATCAGCACAATACCTGTGTGCTGGCAAATTCATGCCACCTTTTCTAAAGGTGAGCAGGTGCATGCAAGCCTTACATCACCAATCACAATGCCAGGTGTCAGACAGTGGTGTAAAGCACACTGCCACTGTACTCTGAAGCAGAAGAAAAGTGTTCTGTGGAGTGACATATCCTGCTTCTTTAGCTGACAGTGTAATGGACAAATTTGGAAAAATTTAACCTGGCTGACTGTATTATGCAGGCTGTAAAGTTTGGTGTGGGAGGGATAAAGCTGGGGTTGCTTTTTCTTAGTTGAGTCCCTTTAGTTCTATTGAAGGGAAATCTTAATGCATTAGCATACCAAGACATTTTGGACAATTGTATTTACCCAACTATGACTGTGCTCCAGTGCACAAAGCAAGGTCCAAAAGGCCAGGGTTGGAGCCCTGGCCTCAACTCCATCCAACACATTTGGGATTAGAACAGAGACTGTGAGCCAACAACGTCCAACATCATCATAAAACCTCTTCTGAATAAAAGAGCAAAATTCCCACAGACACACTCAAAACCTGGAGAAAGCCTTGCCAGAAGAGTCAAAGCTATTACAGCTGCAAATCTGACATATTTCGAATGGAATGCTGTGAAAGCTCCTGTAGGTGTAATGTGTAGGTGTCCTAATACTGTATTCCATTAAAAAAATCTAACTTAACGCTGCATATGACACTTGCATTACTACTATTGAGCACTGAATGGTTGGTTAGCTGATTAGCTCAATGGCTGAGCTACATTAGTTTGCAAGTCCTGTAACGCTCCAAACGCTAGGAGCAGGGTTGAAATATTATATGCTGTTTTGTATTTCATATAATTAAGCATTTATAAACTATGGTTTTGCGCAAAAAGCTCTTTAGGAACCCATTAATTTTGGGCTTGATTGGGAGCACCCTCTAGCATCTGACAAACCTGTAAACAGCAGTTAATATTTTACATAAAACTACAGTATATAGTACATATTTTTACATTATCTGGTCAGAAGCTCAACAGTGCACATCACCCACATCCAACAGCAAAAGCGGTCTTGGGCAAACCCAAAAGAGACAAGCCTGAAGCGACATTGGTGTCTTGTTGCATGCTAATGTGACCATATGGTTACCCATCAAAATGAATAGAAATTAGTGCAGATTGGACCGTCCTGAGTGACATATAAATTACTCTGATTTCTTGAACAATGATCTAACAATCTGAGAGCAACAGATGAGTCAACCTCATATGAATAAGTGTCTGCACACAATTACCTTGTGTGTATGCATCAATTTGCTCTCATATACATATAATTTACATTACTTACCATGGATAAGGAAAACAAAATGTTGTCGCTTTCAGATGCTAGAATGATGTGATTGTGTCATGTGAATATAGCTGCTTTAGTCACACTATTGCAGTATAAGAGTGAAACTGTGAGTAAAAATTGGGCACACTTAGTTTATCATTGTGTTCAATTCAGGTACACATGCAATCCATCTGTCTGTCTCACTCAGCTGCACTAAAAAAGAAAGTCTGTGTGAAATTTCCTGGATTTGTTTCAGCTTTAGTCCAGAACTTTGAGCTGACCACTTAGTCACACACAAGAGCAGATTTTCAGGTCAATGCATGTTCAAAACATGCAAAAGCTATCACTACTCAGATACCTTTCCAGGCTTTCATTAAGGCTAAAGAACTTCATTAATTGTGCATGGCTTCATTAGGAGATGGAACATCTTTGCCAGACTGGTAACCACATAAACACACATGCATGCAGTCACACACTTACTCACCCGCCCATTAATTCTAAGTAATTAACTCTTAATTGAATTTGCTCTTCTGTATCGCTCGGCCTTTAACATCCCTCCATACACTCTCCATATCAAAGTGCATGTAGGATGAACAGCTGCAGCTTGGGAACACTTTCATCTTGAGAGCTTTGCCTAGTGTCTTAAATCTGTCTTCATGTACAATAATTGAAGTCTAATGCTGGGCCAGGCTAACAGCACTTTAAAAGGAATACTCCAGCGTTTTTCAACCTCATCTCAATCGGCTGCATCTGTAGCATATGACTGATTACTATAGATATTTTTCATGTGTTTTCCTTTTCTTAGAAACAGACAGAATATCCATTAAGTATAAAACATGTATGATGGTGCTAAAGCACAGATGCTTATATTAAAAGTTTGCTTCAAGTTAAAAGTTTTATTGTGGCAGATAGAGGGGAAAATGTTGGTGTATTCTTAAACCCAAGTATAATGTAGATCCCACTTGTCAAAACCTGAAATATATTGAATATGCTTATATTTTAAGTACCTTTATTGGTCCCACCGAAAATGTTTTTGGTGATGCCCTAAAACTCCAGGCTCGTTTTTCAGTTATTGAACTTAACTTCTTATCCATAAGTATACATGTACCAATATCACTTTTCAACTACTGTGAAACAATCATACATTATGGTATAATGGATTCAAATACATTCATAATTAAAAGGTAGTAAAGGTCACTTTCATGAGTTTTTTTCCTGGTATATGCTGTTGGACATGATTCCACAAACCAGTAATATTTACAAAACAATGTTTGAAATAATGGACCTCATTTTCCAATATGTTTCTATGGAATTAAGAAAAAAAAGTCTACATTAGATTCATGACCTGTTCTTAAACCACAGACTTGCTAACACCGTTGTGGTCTTGAATGTACATAGAACCCGTTGTAACAAATCCCAAACACTGGTACAAGTTAGAAACTTGTGTAAGTGCATCTTAGGAAGAAATTTCTTCTTGGGAACGGTTGCTAAATAAAGCCCAATGTTTCCTACTATGGCTATGGTTACTATGCATCTATTATTCATATTAATTTGCCAGAGAGTCCTGCAACCAAGTAGCAGAATCCATTGCACCCTTTAAAATGTTTTATTCATTTTCCTTTTATCTGATTTTTAGACTAGAATACCTATATTGTTATTGCAGTGTGATATTCAGTTTGATTCTAATGTTTATATTGAGAATAAAAATTTCAAATTAGGACAAATCTGCAAAGAGCATCATGTTAGCTATGGTTTCCAATGAAAGTAGTATTTTGGTCATTAATGAGCACTGTGTCATCACTCTTCCAGGTTCTCCATATTATGATAATGTCAGGCCGCTCTGCTATAGCGACTCTGATGCTGTACTGCTCTGTTTTGACATCAGCCGGCCTGACACTGTTGATGGCTCACTGAAAAAGGTAAAGAAGTTCAGAGAACCTTTAGGAGCAAATGCTGTTATAAAATAAATCTGTTACAATATTAAATTGTTACGTCCCCTTGCCTCTTGTTCTGCAGTGGAAGACAGAGATCACGGATTTCTGTCCCAGCACACGTATCCTCCTAGTTGGCTGTAAGACAGACCTGCGCACTGATGTGTGCACACTGATGGAGCTGTCCAATCAGAAAATGGTGCCCATTTCTCATGAACAGGTAAGCCAATTACATTCCTTCTTTTATAGATCATATCTGACCACTTCTGTCTCTTTCTGCACTTAAATGATAGCTATTTTTTGTAGCTACATACTTTAGAGGCTTCATAGTTGGTACGGAACAATAACATAAGCGATAGTTCAGTGAAATGTCTTTTACAAATGTATTCCTCTTACTCCAATTGTAATCGGTTAGCTAAAACATCTTCAGCATGCAAAGCATTGCACTGAAATACAGGAGTAAATATATTTATTGGCTCCAGGCTTTAAAAGGGCTTTGTTAATTTTTGTTGACATAATACAGTGTCAGAAAACCAGTGTCAGAAACAAAGCTGTTTAAGTGGTTTAAGGCAAGATTATTTAGGCATGCGCTTGTACATGTATAAGCTTCCATTATTCAGCTACATCAGCACCACTTGTGAAAAAAAAAACAACTTTGGACACCAAACATTTACCTCACTATCTACATTCAGGAAAACTAAAATCAGTAAATTATATGTTCCCCTAAATGGTATTTTGTAACAATATGTAAGTAAATAATAAACGTAAAGTTCAAGGGATTTATTCATTATGCATGTGTCTATCCCTAGGGGTCTACATTAGCGAAGCAATTGGGAGCAGAAGCGTATCTGGAATGTTCAGCGTTCACATCAGAAAAAAGCGTCCACAGCGTGTTTCGCTCAGCTGCGCTTGCCTGCCTCAACAAGCTACAGCAGTCAGTCAAACCCAGTCCAGGCCGTCGAATGTCCAAACGGCTGCTACACCTGCCCAGCAAGGCCGAGCTCCTCAGCTCGTCCCTCGGCAAGGAGAGGACCAAGAGCTGCTCAATTATGTGACTCTTCACGTGCTAAAGCAGATCAGAAGAAGGGCAGTTCAGGGGAGATGAGAGGTTGTAACCTTTGCTGACTCTTCTCTCCACCCCCACCACACCCATGTTTTGCCTTTTCCGTTTGACTTACTTTCAACATCCTCTTTCTTCCTCATAACCAATGGCAGGTTCCTCTGAACATTTGCTGTGTGGTATTCAGGATTTGTCTTCTAGCACACAGTCATTTCTGCCTTTGACAGAAGCTTTACATGAACTCCAATTTTCTATTTAAGGAACATGGCTTGTTTATTTATGTCTTCTTTTAATTACCTGTTGGGTATATGTATATGAATGAGGTTTGAACTGTGAAATGCATTTAAACTGTATAAAAAGGCTTCCTATACGTGGCATGCACTTTAGGGTGTTTATTAGACCTCTGAGGATTTGCGCCATTTTGTAGTTTGCAACATGCCCAAATACAGACTCTAGACGCGAGTCAGTTTTATCTAAGGGAAAAAATGAATGCCATTTAAAAATTTCCCATTACTTCCTGTAGTAAACAAACTGATTCACGTTTTTCTCTGGTAGTACCAGGTTGCTACATCTAAAGCTTTTACAACACTGTCTTTGTTACTTGGAGTTTACGACAAGCCTATTGGTATTTAGTTTACCTTGTAGCAGTTTCACAGTGACTTTTTCAGTAGACTCTTTGTGATATAGAGTTGCCGCCGCAGATGACCTTTTATAACTATCCTTTGGTTAGGTTGCTGCTGGTATTCCTCCATTAATCTATTTTTGATTTCCAGAAGATATCTGAAGACTTCTTTTCTTTTGTCTGGAAATCAAAATGTGATTACAAGCAAGCTAACAGCACATTTATTACATCAAACTAAGGCTACTGCTGTCACTGTACATGTCAACACTACCATACAACAACACTAGCTTCTCATATAGTAGCCTACAATTACCAAAGCCAATTGACTACCACTAGTTTGCCAGTTTGCATGGAATATATTTATGATTTGTTAGTCTTATGAGGCAATAAATGCACAACAGTGTTCATGTGCTTGAAGCCTATATGTTGCAATATTCGCAACCACCAGACCATCTAAATGTGATTTGGGGGAAACGTACCAAGGACATAATGTATTGTTGGGTAACCCTGAATTTTCTTACTTTTTTCCCAATGAGAAAAGGGGATTGAGAGTTTGGGCTTGTCTGGATGCCAAGGGCAAACTACAAAATGATATCCTCAGCCTTTTATAGGAAACCAGATCCAGTAATTACTGCAGATTATATATATGAGATAGGCCAAAGTGTTATAGCCATTTGGCTAGAGGACGCAAGAGGGTAAAGGGTGGAACCAAAAGGTTTATTTCCTCTTGAAAAAAAGGAAAGAGCACTTATAAATCTGACACAAGATAGAGCATGCAATCACATTAACGGAGTTAGATCATGCTTAAAATGCTGACTCTTGTTCTATATCTCCCTCTGCTCTCTCACACGTACACACATTTCCTTGCTTCATCTCATGTCTGTCCGTAAATCTTAGCCAGTGAACCCTTCAGAAAGGGGACAGCCTGGCCAGTTCCTGAAATAACACGAACGAGCTATCAGTGGTTCAGTTTGAATGGTGCCTGACCTCATAGCTACTGCAAAGTTAAAGCCTGTCCGAACAGGCCTGGGACAGAAGAGACAGTGATTAGCTGAGGAGACAGAAGGCCATTTCAGCCCAGCCCAGTCTGATGAGAGGTTAGATAAGACATAGTCATACTGATTGCACCTGATTTTTCTATCCTCCTTTCTATAAGACTGCCTGCTCCTTGATTTTAAATCACTGAGTAATGCCCTGAGTTGCTCTTCTTACAATATGTCTTTTTATTGAAATACGATAACGCTCTTGTTCGGTCTGAACAACACTATCCCCTGTAATTAACAGCCTGTGTAACTCAAAAGAAAATGGATCTCTTGGACATCTGGCAATTACTGGAAGGCTTAAAGCACCATGACTCTAGGAAATAGTCATTTTTTAGTCCATTTTTATTTTTTCGGCCATTTTTTATTTTTGAAAATTATTTTTATTGGAGTTAAGAGGATAATTCCAATCTTCCAAGAAACTTTGGCCTATACTTCTTTTGTATAAAAATGTGCAATTTTGTTTATGGACTCAGTACTGTACTGAGGATTCAGTACTCATAGCCATGTTCTTAACTGTACAACTGGACTTGTCCTTGGTAAACCTTGAAGCCCATGTAGATAAATGGTAACTTGAAACCCATAAAAAAACATATACCAATTGTATCTTTGAAAACCACACCCGATTTGACATTTCCCTTTGAAACCTACTTGCAAACCAAATATTGATTTTTCAATCAATTGAACAAGTCAAATAACTCAGCTTCTGCCAATGGTAGCATCAGATACTGTGGGAATTGCATTGGCTTGGGATATGTGTAGGCGCTCTACTGGATCACACAAGTGGGTTTCAGTGTCTAAAACTAACAGGCTGGGCCTGTCATAGACTTGTTGTACCCATACTTTCCATTTGTAGATGTGCTGTAATTTTGTTTATTTTTTACTACGTTATCATCACCTGTTGTGTTACAACTCTGCCTGCCCGTGTTCCTGTCTTTTGTTTTGTGGGTGGGAAAAGGTAGCCTCTGAAGCCGTAGACTGAAGCTGTAGACTTTGTGAGTTTGACATACACACAGCCTTCCGCATCACCCTACACGCATTGCGCTGGAATTCAATGGTGTTTCCTAGCAACGGTCGAGTGGGATGGCATGTCTCAAGGCTGCTGGGAAGAACAAGGAGTGAGGACAAGTTCTCTCACTGTAGCATTACACATACTAGTAGTGCTTAGCACTACTGCTGAGGCTGTGGCTATGAAGAGTCTACACTGAAAAACTTACGAAAGGATTCGGTAGGCTATGAGTCACTTTATGATACCATCTCAGTAGAGACTGTGTGTAGTACTATACTTAGGGTATGTATTCTGCATAGGGCCTGACTGACATACTGACCTGTCAGCATCGGCTGGAACACTGCCGATAAACACTGGTAATTATACAGCTTGTTTTATTTAATAATAAACAGACAGCACTAACATGAAGAGAACAGCCCAGTTCTGAAGATTCTCTTATGCCAGTCTCATAATTAATAATTCACAGTTTTACCTCCATAAACCAGAATCGCTGACAAAATTAGTCAGCTTAACTTAGTCAGGCCCTAATTTTACATACACCATCTATTATTTTTCCCTTTTGGATACTTGGTCTGAATGTACATATCTTAGTTTTGTATGATAACCTTTGTACAGCCCTCCATGAAATATTTGCAAATGAATAAGTTAATACCTATGGTATATTTATGTGTTAAATGTAGCCTAAAATTGTGCTTTGTGATTTTAATTTATTGAACAAATTGATGTTGGGTTTATTTCTACTTTCATCCATTTTTTCTCTCCTCTAATGAGCTGTGGCTTTTGACTCTTATTAAAAACATTTTTCTTCTGTAAACGTTTTTCTTCTGCTTTTATTGAGGTGTTTGTACAGACCTTAAGGTAATACCAGTGCTACAGTTCCCCCTCCTCCATCAGCATGGTCTCTGAGTGCACAGTGCACACCCTGGTTTTGCAGGCTGGTAGCTCTAGAGCAGTATGCTTCTCCATCTTACTCCTTCAATATGACATTTCCACTCACCCTGATTGCTCCCTGGGGTGATATAAAATGGCCCCACTGTTTCCACAATATTACTAAGATTTATAGGGAAAGCCTGAACTCAAAGGGTATCACACTGTGAGGCTCATTGCATGAGCAGGAGAATACCTTTAAACTTTCTGCAATTTATTTTATATGTACACAATGATAACTTGGACAATATAGATGTAAATATTTTATATATTTGGGGAACAGCAAGTTACTAAATAATAAACAAAATTTATTTGGTCAAGAGTTATCCACACTTTTGAAAGATTTTCTGGATATTAACTTTATTACAATTAAGTATTCAATGTTTTACAGCTTTTTCTGTCAGTTCTGGAATCTACTGTGCTGTTTAGTTGGGCTGTGGACAATAACTTTATTACCCCAAAACCACAAAATATGTAATGCTGACTGCGGTGTGGAGCTCATTACCATCATTATCATTTTTTATTTTTATTTTTTTGCTGTTGAAAGTTAAGATAATTTTACATAATTTTATAATTTAACAGTTTTCTGTTAGTGAGCTAAGGAGCAGTAGACTGTAGATTACTGAGATATCTTTGTTTAAATGACTGTGACCGTATCTACTGGGACTCCTGTATCTTATTGCTCCAAACGACTTTAAAATGTTCTTGTTTTTAAGGATTGTTATGACTCCCAGTTTTCAATCCCCCGAAAGCTTCACAATCAACCATCTTTAGTTTGTTATCTTAAACTAAACTAACACTGTGAGACTGTTAGGTTCTGTAGTGTTGTTTGCTGTGAAGGAAAAGTATGAACTGACTTATAAAGAAGCAATCAAAACTGCGAGAGTAACCTGTACGATCCATGCACCAGCGCCAGTGTCCACACAGCAATGCAATGGTCCATGCAGTGGAATCTTTCACATTTAGCCTTTAGTTCAGTTGCATTTAGTAGATATTTAGTTGAATGTAAAAGACTGATTGAACATATATGAAGCATCTACAGAGGACTATAAAAATAAAGTCTTACCAAAGTTTGTCAAACAGACTATGCAAATGATCCTATTTCTGCAGTCTAATGGTAATTACAATGCAGTAATAGAAGCTGACTCAGATATGTTTAATTAATATAAGGAAATAAAAAGATTTTCTCAGTTATCAGATGAAGTAAGATGCTGTTGTGTAATTGCTGAACTGCTAGCGAGCAATGGGGGGTTATAAAGGAGGGGTGAAAAGTCCCAACCAATTCACACCACTGCACAAAGATGGCGTTAAGGACAGCACAACTAGGTTTTCATATCAAATAATCGTGTATGACTGACACAATTAAAAGGTATCATTTAGGCTCACTAGAAATATTGTTATGGCTTGCTCGCTCAACTAGAAAACAAAAATCAAACTCTAAAGTTTTGTAAAACATACAGATCTATTTAGATTTCCGTCTAAATATCAGTGCTATTGAAAAATTAATGCATAAAAACAAACCTGTAATCTGCCATTACACTATAATATATATAATACCATATATTAATGCAATATAGCTACATTAGCAATTTCTTTACTCCACTGTTCATTTACACTGTTGAAATGTATGACTTCCTGGTGCTACATACAGTGATTCATGAAGTCAAGTGTTAAATGCAGTGATTCATTCGTTTCCACCGCAGTATTGACTTATGCCCAGGCTGTTTCTGGTATGAGGTTGTTATCAAAATGCCATTAAAACCTCTCTTTTTAATCTTCTTATTCCTGTGTGGTAACACGTGCAAACCACCCATAACTCATAGCACTCACATGGATTACAAAAGGTGATTTAGTGCCAACAGCAGACCAGAAGTAAAGGTAAACGAGATTCCTGAACATTTTATTTTATAGCATGTCTGCAATATTTACACCCAACATACACTCTGGGGCTTTCAGTGATTTAATACTGCATCCAGACATCAGCAGAAGAGAACTGGACAGTGTTGGTAAATAGAAATGGCAAACAAGACAGAGAGAAACAGAGACAGAGAGACAGTGAGGAGGGGGCAATACAGAATTTAAACTGCTAAGAGCTATCTTCCCTGAGATTGCCTCTCTCTCTCACATGCTCTCTCTCTCTCTGATGCATGTGACTGTCTGGTAATGAGCTTGGACTCTGTGATGCCACTGTAACTCACCCTGAAGGCTAGAATGAGAGTGAAAAAGGCGAATAAGAAATGACAGAGAAGAATTATGCTTCTGCTCACTGATGAGCCATGTAGAGTTGCCTTGTCACCTCACGTGTTTTTGTTTTTGTGTGTGTCTGTGTGTGTGTAAGTGAGTGTGTGTGTTTATGTGTGTGTTTTTTAGGGGCAACAACAGCCTGCCTTTGAAGGACAAACAGGCCTAAACCTCTATCAGAACCACAGAGCCTGCAAATGGGCCCTGACTCTATGTGTGTCTAATGTGTCTAATGTGTGTTTCTTACAAAAAAAAAAAAACTCATCAGAAAGCACCTTATCCCAGCAAATGTTTCCAAGGCTGTTACAGATTCGTTTCCCTTCAAAGAGACACCAACATTAATACAATTACCTACCAAAATTAGCTTTCCATTTCTTTCACATGTGCGTCTAAAATAACAAAAAGGAGATATTTCTGAGGAGAATAGCTATGAGATAATCCACACACTCGTAAGGTTTAAAAAAAAATGACACACTGACACACAAAACCGTACATGTATCAAGAAAATTTGACTCCTGACCAAGGGAGTAGGTTTGGTTGCCACACTGGTAAGGACTCAACAACACACCCATTACCCGCCACATCCAACAGCCACTACCGCACACGCACACACACACACAGACACACACACACATACACACCTCTCTTTTAGCCAAACATATGGTAGCATAAATGTTTTGAATTGCATGCAGGGCCTTCCCAAAGCACATCTGAATCATCTAAAGCCAAACTGAAAGCTGGGACTTTCTTTGTGCATGGGCGGGAAATGACAATTCTATCCTCTCTAACCATCAGATCACCAAAACTGCCTCTACCAGACAAACAGCACTTCCTCTTTGAGAGAGAAGAGATAATCAAGCTCCACTTTTACTTCAGATCTGAAAACATCCACAGGTTTTTCTGGCTCGCTGTAGGAAGACACAGAGGGCTGTGGGATTAAAAGGACATATTTGGCTCTCGGTATGGTGCTTGCTGCTTTTGCAGTGCTTTTGTGAAATATGATGCTGGTGGAGTTTGAGTTTGCAGGGTGTCAATGAATTTGCAGAGCATTTGTAAAAATCAGCACTATGTTGTAATGTTTTCTAGTTTGCTTTTTACTTGCAATTTATTTGCTCTTCTCAGCCACCATAAATGATCATTCAAAAATGGAATATGAGCTGCAGAAAAAACATCTTGGTAGATATTTTAGAAAAACTAAAACTCCTCTGAAAAAGGTAAGCTTCAACAAATGTAAAAGTGAACATACCAGTTACTGAAGAAAATGTGTCTTACTGTACAGTTAGGTGTTTACTGATTTTATGTTAAATACGTATGTTCTGCTTTACTCCTGAACATGAAAAATAAATAACTTGAATAACTACAATAATTGCATGTGTTTAGTCTTTATTTGAGCTTAAGCAGGTTATACTCTGATAGACATGTAGCAGCAGCAGTGATTAGTAGACACGCTGCTGTTTCTGATATAGTATCAGAGGGACTCTTTTGTCCAGATCTGCTTTAATGAAAACAGCATGGCTGTCCCTACTGAATCAATCTGTTTACAGCCTACTCAGTCATGCAGAAAGCTCTACACACAACACACACACACACACACACATACACATACCATGTTACAGGATTCAAAGAAAGATTAATGTACCTAATGTGAATAATAATATAAATTACTATAGATGATTTGTAGTCATTCACTGTCTGCCATGTCTGTAAATTTCCATTAACTTACATTCATGTCCAACCCAACATACATTCAGTTTGACAAACTTATGAATTATATAAAATGATGAAACTTGTGCAGTTATAAACTGAATAAGCAATTTTACTTTTTTATGTTCTTATATTTGTTATTTTTTTATTAGTAACGGGCAAAATTTTATATGATAAATTAGGTGATAAAATCTCATGTGGACCAAATGTACAATTTCAAATATAGCAATTAAAGTTTACTGTCTTGCCTATTATCAGTTTATTCATTAATTCACTGTTTTGCCTTACCTAAAAATATGATGATCCTCTTTGTTCGGATGATAATGTGTGTGTATTTTGACTCTACCTTGTTCCTCTCTAATGTAATTTTACAACGTTATATTTTTATTCTTAGCGCATGAATAATTTGTACAGTTATGCTGTGGTGGCATCTTTTCTGACAATGATTTCTCTCCTTTTTTCAGTTACCCTCGCTTCTAGCTCTAGGCTCATGTTATGCGATGGGGACACCTCTGAGCTCCCCCACACTACAGGCACACCCTTCCCCCAGTACGCACACACAAAAACAGTGCGGGGGCATGTTTATGAAGATGCCTCGAGGGTATGTTGATGATGGATGCTCATGTTTTGGCTGTTTAATTAGCTGTCTATGACTGCATGACATCAGGGTCTCAGCTGGAGCGTTGGCAGTGGGGCCGGGGGGGGGATAGATCAGGAGGTAAGAGGTGTAGCCTATTTTAAATGTTATGGGGAACCTTTTCTTCACTTTTTATTGATGAAGAAGAACCCTGGACTGCTATGTTGGTATCACATACTGTGCACATGTTGACCAGGGATATAAGTGCTTAAAAAGAATTGTAGTCGGGTTCAGTCTGTTTGAATTTTTATTTCAACCTTCAGTGGAATTTTTGTTTTCTAGATCAACTCTTCTATGGATGATTGCTTAGATGATTTATGGGGGATCAGAATCATTAACTCACCTCCAAATAAAATGGCTGATTCACTGTTCTACAGCACTGATCAATAAACTTCTAAACTGAGTTTCTCAATGAAAGGGCACGTATAGTATAACACCAATTGACCTTTTTATATGTATAGTGGGTGTTTATGCTAAAAGTCACTTATGTTCTCCCAATGGGGTAAAGATGGTTTGCATATATTGTAGCATATGGAAAGCAGCTGAGCCTGAACCACTTAATTTACACAGGATGGTAAATAACTAATTGGGTCACGGTGCAATTCCAAAGCCTCGGCACCCTCAATCACAAATGAGCTGCAGTTTCCTTCTGCTAATGCAGTATAGCTTACATTCTTTTAACCCCCTTCAAACCCCAGGTTTATTACTTCATTTCCATATAGAGATGTATTATACTTTCTATTATTTGCATCTTCTCTAAAACAAATATGCAAGCTATGGAGTAATGACAGCAAGGAACTATAGTGTGGTTAAGGGGTTAAACAGTTGAAAAAACAACCAACATTTGGGTATGAAAACCTGAAATTGTGAAATGTTCTGCCTTTTCATTCACTTAGGCCCTGAAACCCTGAAGTAAAAACTAAAACCTAAAATCTACATTTTCAAAACCCTGTCTCAGCATGATCACTGCTGTACACTGCGCAAGTCTAAATCACACCACTTTCAGCCTAATCACAGTCCCTTCAAAGCGGGCCCTCTTTCTTAGAGCAATATCGTATGACAACTAACAATTTGCTCTAATATATATATATCGAATAAGCCCAAGTTTGCATGGAGAGCTGAGAAATGGTGTTTAGTGACACAAGCATAGGCATTTTCTCTTTTAGAAACTGCCAGGCTCAGCAGAAAGCTTATCGTAGTGCTGGTGAGTATTTTTCCTTATCCTGCTTCATGATCATGAGGTAGAGGGATGATCTACGAGATCAATATTGGACATAATTATGTATTACTAATTATTCTATTATCTCTCATGAGATTTCGGCTGACTCATACACCAAGAATAGTGAAATTATTCCTAAAACTGAAGAAACAGTAGGGCATCCTGTCAGAAGGGAAAAGGCAGGAAAAGAACGGGAACATAATGAATGTCATTATTCGTACAAAATAGTAATCTATTCCCAAAGGCCCCAATGAAATTCATGCTACATGGTAGGCACCACAGATAAATGACATTCATATGACACTCACTAAAAACATTATTATTAGTTTTATAAGGGAAACAAATACATTAATGTATAGTATGGTGCGTGCACTCCATTTGCCGAGCCAACTGGATTATATTATAGGGGTGAACAGATTGCCTGTTCTTTATAAGCATATCAGAGCATGGCAAAATGATTAGCCATTTCATTCTATAGAATCTTACAGACGCAGCAGATAGAGGATAGGCTGGGCACTATTGGGAGCATCCAATGGGTTTTTTATGACTTCACTCCTTAATCCTTTATTTTTAGGAGCACAGAGTTGCGAGTAACATTACATACCACCTAACAGCATGTGAATTTTTAAATGGCTGTGACTTTTTCATGCAGAAACTCTGTTTTACTATTTGGGCGGGTGAAATAGATCATTCAGACTGTGGACTACTCTAACAAACCTGTCTCAAGGTCACAGTGCTCTTACAGAGATCACAACTACCCTGCAGAGACTGAAAGAGAGAGAGAGTGAGAGAGAGAGAGCGAGTGAGGGAGAGAGAGAACATGAAAACATGAGTATTCTCTTTCTTCTTTCAGTGTCAGACAATGCCCTTATGGCAGGAGGAATGTAGTCATAGCAACAGTCTAAGTGTCTATAAGTGTGTGTGTGTGTGTGTGTGTGTGTGTGTGTGTAGCTGTATGAAGTATGAATACAGATTTACTTTTGTGGATTCAAAAGAGAAGAGCGTGCCAAATTAAATATTTAATGGACACCTCTCTGGTCGGTACACAGTCTCCCTTTCTTTCTGTCTCTCTTCCTCTCCGGTTACACTCTTTATGTGGAGATGAAAGCATTTCAGAGCAAACACTTATGTATTGCTGCAGAGTTACAAAAGCTCTGTCTTTGACCCATAACACAGGTTTTCAAGAACACCTTGACTCCTTGTTTAATTATCTTTCTGTCGTTGACTGTTAATTTCATGGTTTGATTTAGTGATTCATTTTGCACATATCTTAAACCTCTAAATTCCATGGACCTGTTGATAACTGCCTTTCAGTTTCACACTCATATACCTGACATTAATGGTAGTTTCATATGAGTTAACAATTAATTCACACTGATCTCTTCAAATGTAAGTTAAATGAACAGCGCATTACTGGTATCTGAATACACTGCCTGGCCAAAACCACTTTGTAAAGCCTTCTCCAGCACAACCTAAAGACTTTCAGCAGGGTTAAGATCTGGACTCTGTGGTGGCCAATTTATTGAAAAATGATTCCTTATGTTCCCTAAACCACTTTGAGCCCTGTGAATCGTTGTCCTTGAATATGCCCATGCCATCTGGGAAAAAATAAACCAATGATGAACCTGCTGATTCGGTACATTCAGGTGAGCTGCTTTTATTGCTACATAACATTCCGGAGCTGAGACCTGACCAACTGAAGCCCCCGCTGATCCAGAGGCTTGTACGGTGAGCACTGTGCATGATAGCCACATAATTTCATGCTCGTACCTTCTTACCTTGATGCACCCATAACTCTGAAATAATACTAAACTGGACTCAGAGCACATGACCTTTTTCAGTTACTCGTGAGCCCAGAGATGTTTTCTTATTTAGTCCAAGTCCGGTGGAAAGCCTTTAATGTCAATATAAAACTTAGCCATGAGCTGTACTGTTTGTATTTTGACCCAGTTTTAGTCATCTCAGCATCTTAATCTCTATTTTATAGTCTCTATTTTAAAGAAATTAACATATATATTGTCACAATCAATTCTCATATGGAGTAGTAATGTTAAATTAATATTTCAAGATGCTCTTGAAATTTTGTCACATCTGGACTTGATTTAATGAACAGTCACATGATACTGACGTGACTCTTAAAACCTGTTCAAATGTCTGAAAATTAAATACATTTAAAATGGCATACTACACTGTAACACACTAAAACAGCTGCCCCTATACAGTGAGGAAAATAAGTATTTGAACACCCTGCGACTTTGCAAGTTCTCCCACTTAGAAATCATAGAGGGGTCTGAAATTTTTATCTTAGGTGCATGTCCACTGTGAAAAATCAGGAAATGACAATGTATGATTTTTTAATAATTTATTTGTGTGTTACTGCTGCAAATAAGTATTTGATCAGCAGAAATTCTGGCCCTCAAAGACCTGTCAGTCCGCCTCTAAAAACTCCACCTCCACTCCACTTCTTATTCTAAATTAGAAGCACCTGTTTGAGGTCGTTAGCTGCATAAAGACACCTGTCCACCCCACACAATCAGTAAGACTCCAACTACTAACAGGGCTAAGACCAAAGAGCTGTCCAAAGACAAAATTGTTGACCTCCACAAGGCTGGAAAGGGCTACGGGGAGCAATTGCCAAGCAGCTTGGTGAAAAAAGATCATCTGTTGGAGCAATTATTAGAAAATGGAAGAAGCTAAACATGACTGTCAATCTCCCTCGGACTGGGGCTCCACACAAGATCTCACCTTGTGGCGCATCAATGATCCTAAGAAAGGTGAGGAATCAGCCCAGAATTACACAGGAGCAGCTGGTCAAAAACTACAGGACCTCTGTAATTGCAAACAAAGGCTATTGTACCAAATATTAACATAGATTTTCACAGGTGTTCAAATACTTATTTGCAGCAGTAACACACAAATAAATTATTAAAAAATCATACATTGTGATTTACGGATATTTTTTTTAGATTATGTCTCTCACAGTGGACATGCACCTAAGATGACAGCATTCGTGATAATAGAGACAGAATCTTGAACAGTATGTTGGTATTTTTACATTAATTTGAGTTTATTTGCAGATAAAACCTTATAATTCGAAACTTGAGAGCTATCATTAAAATTCTAACCCGGTTTGGTTTATTACAAAAAATTCTCAGGCTATTTCTGATGCAAACTTACAGCATCAGATGTTAATGCTGTGTCGAACCTGCCTTGGTCCAATATGATAAAGAGCATGTTAAAAAGTGGTCACTGCAACAGTCAACTATACAGTACAGCTGGCCTAGCAGAGCTTTAGTTCACTTTGTTTGGTCAGTCCAGTTGTATAACCAGGCTGACCTTAGCATAGTGGCAAATTTGTTGTCATTTCTTTTTCAGATTAGCTACAACAACAGCACAGTACAATATGGCAATGTAACAATTAAAACTGCAAACTGCATGTTATGTAGGTACTCTAAACAAAGACTGCCAAAAAAAGTCTTATCATTAAATGTAATTTTGCAAACATTATTTGATGCTTATTCAGCAGTTGCCACATAGATTGGACTGGAAATTGCTAAAAACAAAGTATCAACTCAAAACTCTAACCCCATCAGTTTCTCATCTCCCAAATCCTGGAGCTTTTCAAAACCGATTCAGTGCTTGCTGCTGCTGTAGGAAGTCGAGGGGGCAAGCTCCAGCGACTGTTTTTGAAGGAAGCTTCATTGCCTCATCCTACGGAAGGGCTCGGAAAGGAAAAGCCTTGCTTGGGGATTTTCCACTAAGGAAGAGACAGTTCCGCCCCCGCACTGAGGATGCCACTGCAGGAGCAGGAAGGCTGAACAATAGGGGCTTGCAGGCCATGAGGTGGAGGGTACGGGGGGGCTCCAGGGGGATGCTCTGGCCTCTGCCACATTTGCACTCAGATAACCTTGAGTCACCTGACTGTGCCTCTGTCATGTCCATTGTTAGAGACCCTGATATTACTGTACTATTTTCAGCATGGCCGATCAAGTAAACAAGTCAGTGCTAAACATGCTACCATTTACACTCCCATCACAAGGAGTCTGGGCCTTTGATTATGTTCCCCTTCACAAACAAAGTGTGGTAATTTTTTCCACTCATTGCCCATTGTGAGAGCAAAGAATGGATTGTCTCAGGCTATTTCAAGATGTTATTGCTGCTAATAGAAGAGGCCTTACAAATAACACTTGGCATTGCTTTCATAAATATTTATATTATAAGTGTATATTGTGAAATCAGAGCACACTTCTGTTCTGTTTAGTAGAAAATAAATCTGTGCGGTTGTTGAAATGCTGCTTCTTGCTAATCTTATGCTATTTTGTTGTGTGTTGCTGTAAAAAGATTCAGTAAGTGCTAACTGTAACCAGCCTGGGAGCTAACTGTAAGATTCTTCTGTTCACTGTTAAGGACCAGAACCTAAACTTGTCTAAAAAAAATTTTTTAATTCCCTGCGTTACAAAGCAAATCGATGTTGTGCCATATACACATCTAGATTTTTAAACCACTAGTTACTTGGAGGCAAAGTAAGTGTGCCGCTTATTAAGATAAGTTTGTATATTAAACTATACTATATAAGTAATAAGCTTAAATTTGAGTTAATATTTACTACATGGACAAAATATGTGGTCACTTAAACATCACATCCATAAGAGCTTGATGAACATGGTCTCCTCTTTTCTGCTACTACTGTCTTCACTCTTTCAATAAAGCTTGTAGCATGGGTTTAGGGATTTGTTTCAGTTTAGCCACAAGAGCATTAGGTGAGTCAGGCATCTCGCATTGCTCTAGGGACAGCATAATACCCTTTGACATTTAACATGGCCAGGAACCTTACCCTACTGCGGGAGGTCAGGTTTTTTTTCCAAGTCAGTCAAGCTCTTCAACATTAAACTTGGAAGATCACTTTGTGTGCAAAGACATTGTCATACTAAAACAGCAATAGGATTTCCCCCAAGCTGCCGCCACAAAGTTGTGAGCACACAATTCTCTAGAATGTCATTATGTGCTGTATTTTCTTCACTGGTACTATAGCGCCCCAGTTTAAATCATCAAGAGCAGACCCATACTATTATTCTTCATTCATTAAAGTTTAAATTAACAGGTAGGTAGTGTTCTCCTGACATCCAACAAACCCAAATTCCACCAGATGTGTGCTTTACACTACTCCAGCAACAGTTGACAATGTGTGCGACTGCACATGATCTTAGGTTTCTGTATAGCTGGTCATTTAAACCCAACCCATTAAGTTTCCAGTAAACAGTATCTGTACATTCTGCAACTTAGTAGTGTGGGTTACAACCAAGGACAAATACATTTTGTATTAATAATATATGCTATATGCTTCAACATTTGGTGCTCCTATCTGGTGATTGTTGTGGTTGTGTCTATCATGCAATGACTAGGCCGTTATTGCTGCTAGACATTTTCACATAACAGGTATTACAGCTGACTTGGGGCAGGTCTAGCAGAGTAGATGAGCTGACTTGTCACTAAGCTCATCAATACCTACCCATTTTACTACTAGTGTTTGCCCATGAAGTTATATTACAACTGAGTTTATGCAACTTTTAGCAATGTGTGTGGCTGAAATGTCCAAACTTCAACTAACCAGAAGGGGTGTTAAACATATTGTTGCAGTTTACTGTATTTGTGGGCATGTTCTTCAGTGGACATGTGTACAGCATTCAGCAAAGTCACATAGTTCACCACACGAAACCAGTTAATTAAAAAGCATCTATTAGAGACAGACCTTTAGTGAGTGGTGAAAATGTACTCACCATTCTCAGTGAGAAGGGCTCTCACTGAGGTCCTCTTGGAAGTGTGAGGGAGGTCTCTTATTGGATGAGAGCCACTATGAGCAGAGTGTTCAGGGAAATGGAACACCAAGCACCACTCTATAAAGGTTTGTTCTCAGTCTCCCTCTTGAGACATGTGACCTTTTGACTCCTGTATTACACCGATGCATAACTGGTGTAGATTAAACACCCTGGAACTTGTTTTACAACATATTTTATAGAAGCTATTATACATACATTATATAGATATTCCTATACTAGTGACTAAGATTTGTACAGCACATTCATTTAAATGACACATTTTTCATTACTGCATATAGTATGTTGTTTAAGTACTATGAATGGAGTAGATGTGCCTGTATACCATGTTACAACAAACTGTACTGTCAAATGATTAGTGCAATAATAAACACACTGCACTAACTGCATTCGCAAGTCCCAAAAAATTTGCGGAGCTTGAAATGGAAAAATATTAAGCCTTAAGTTTTAACAACCAATCATTAAACAAACAGATACCGTGACTTAGTATGGAATAACATTTGTCTCACATTTCTTTAAATACTGAAGGTTTGTGGGTAAACCTGGAGACTATGCTGTCAGCATTGCTCCACTCAGGACTGTTGAGAAACATTCACAAAAATGGTTTGTGTAGAGAAAAGATTCTCTATAGGTTTTAAATCTGGATTCTGTACTTCAGTTTCGGTCTATTGTTTTCTGGGAATGCATATGTAACAGTATAATCCAAATACAATCTGTAACTATTGTATTTAATCCAATACAACATGTGCAGTGCAACGCATGTACTGTAATAAAAGGCATGTACAGTACAACCAAAAAACATTTGTAATAACATCAGTGCTTATCTGGGATCCCAAATGCCAGGGAATGATTTGAAAATTGTAAAAACTGTATGGTATTTTTATGGTGAGTGAACTGAATGGACAAGAGGTCATAATTAGGCAATAAAACGTCTGATGTTTGTTTCTTTGATTGAGTTTGCCTCAGCAGAGTTTGCACGCTGGCTTCCTCTTTAGTACAGAGCAGTAACTTGAGAGATGCAGGCAGAAAATGATCCCTGTAGAAATGTATGACTTTTCTTCACACACACACACAAACGAGTGATTGAGTGAGACTCACGTTCAGAGAGCCACAAACATGCCCACTGCTAAAGAAACTCTATACCACTCATAGCCACTGCACTGCAGGTGGGCAGAAGAGAAAAGAGAAGGCTGTAAAGTGGGCCAGGAGGAGACCTGGGGGATCTATGACTTCTAGTGGATAAAATGTAGAGTTGCACAGATAAAAACAGCAGCCTTAGTACTAGTAATGTAGTATTAGTAATGTTCTTTTAATTGGTCAAGTGGGCCAGTGTAAATCTACGAACTACTCATTCTAGATGCAGAGTTGTGCTATATAACAGTATATTGACTATACGAGATGATGGATAAAAGTAATTTATCTCAGCTCAAAGCTAGTTTGGACTGATATGGAAAAAAAAATTTGAGTGGACTACAAAGCTCTGCTCTGTCATTTTGAGTAAGAGTGTCTGTCAAAACCGCTTTGGGCACTATAACAAACTAAAAAAAGGAAAAATAGAAACTAGAATTTAAAAAAGTACATTAAAGTTAAAATGTACCTGAACTGAAGAAAGAGTTCCAGAGGCAAAAGAAGATCTGTGAAAAGTCTATGAATCAAAAAATGCTACAGACAAATAGCAGTTCAATGCATTTCCCGTATGAGGGATGGTTCATATGCTAAAAAACATAAACTATGTGATAATGTATGTGGCTTTATTTGCCTAAAATAGTTTAAATTCATTTTATCAACTTTTATGCAGTATTTTATTTAACTTAACTCTTTTTCTCCCTAAACTGACCATTTTAACTGTTATATTCTGCCCTATAAAAAGCCTCATTCAAAAAGCAGTCCAGGATGAAACTCTCCTCATAACTTCAGAGTATCAGCCTTTGTTGTGTTTGTTTATATGACGATGCTACAGTAACTGACTATTGGCTATTACTTCTTACAAATTTATTTTTGACAATTTTAGTTAAATTATGACTAATCTAATGATAGAACATTTTTGACACAAAAGTAAACTATATTATAAATAAAAATGTATAAAAACATGTATATTAAACCTAAAATGTATCAGCCCTCAGCAGCAAAACAACCTCCACAGAAGTGAAGGAAGGATTTCAGAGGCAAAAGGAAATAATGCAAAATCCAAGAAAAATCGATGAATCAAAGTAAAGTCATGTAAATATACACATCCCTTGAATATTACAGGATATCTGCTTTTGTGTGTTACCGCGTTTTCATTTTTAATTGCTATGCAGATTAAGTATTTTATTTAACACTAGAGTGGCGCCAAACCTCAGACAGAGCTGCTGCTGGATCAGCCAGGACTACAGATGGCAGTAAAGCACCAAAAAGACACGAGCAGCGCGAAAAACACGGCGAGTAACACGGTTCGTCATTTCCCCAGGTTTTCCCGCGCTGGTCTGAGGCACTTCTGCAGGACTAACAGGAGACACAGCGCGTCTAACGAGGAATAATGCCGAGCTCCGACTATGATCCAGCTTGTTTACCAGATCTGCTGCCCCTCTATTACCGACGGCTGTTTCCGTTCTCACAGTACTACCGGTGGCTGAGCTACGGCGGCGGTGAGCATCTTCTTATTACACAGAGAGAGAGGGGGACCTGCTGGGTACATATGTAGGAGCACGGAGAGGATGACTAGCTAGCTAACTGTTAATCCCGGAAAATAATATTCAGACGTGTTTTTATTTCCTATTTCACATTATTGTGTTATCTTTTCAGCTGTTGTACTTTACTGTTATTTGATACAACTAGGTTAGCCTCATAAGAAAGCAACTTCTACATTACTGTTGGTGACTGTCGTCCGATTTTTGAGTGATGTGTTTTGATGTGTTAATATTGTAGTTAATATATTAAATCTGTCATGTAGCTATAAAACGTAACCTTAGTCCTTGGATGACAGTGGAAAGCTAAACTCCTCTGGCCTTTTCATGTAGCTAGCCATGAAAATATAAACAGACAAAACCCAGCTAATTACGATGTAGGACGGCATTTACAACCAAAATAACAACGACAGTCAACTGTTTACATTTGTGCACCAGACACAGAGACAGCAGCACAAAGACAATGATCTGTCAGTTTCAGCCTCGCTCTAAAACCCAAAACAAGAAGACCGGAACAGCACACGCCTGTAAACCTGTTTACACAGAGAGACACTCCGGGTCTTATTACGGAGGTATAGACAGCGGTGCAAGTAAAACAGCACAAGCATAAAACTCTTCATACCTTAATACTCTGTTCCAGTATCGCCAGAATGCGGCTTAATGGCAGCTTGGGTGGGCGTGTGCAGCCCCTCAGCTGGGGTGAATACAGTAAAACAGTCCTCCTCAGTGAGCCTCGAGCAGGAACAATTCCTCATTCTTCTTCTTCTTCTTCTTCTTTTTCTCCTTCTTCTTCTTCTTCTTGTTATGTTCTTGTAACGGAAAACAGCCATAAAATCCCCCGCGTGAACAGGACCAGGACACCTGTGTGTAAATAAGCGCGCGCCCCTGTCAATTTGCATAATTGACTTCTCGGCATTACCATATAAGGTAATAGGCGCCCACTCAATATGCTGTTATGTAAAATAAGGAGTGGGTTAGTTTAGACGGACTAAAGAAAAATTTGGTCTTTAAAGTTCTAGTCTAAACATGAAAGCTGTCCTATTGGTCAGTAGCTTAGCCCTGTTAAAAGAGCAGTGTTAAGCCTCTAGCAACATAGAAAGCTGTGCATCTCCACCTACTGAATCCCACTTCCTCTCATTGCCACCAACTCAACCCACTCCTCTCACTCCTCACCTCCATGGCAAACTGCAGTCAGGTTTTAATGTTTAATGCTGTTGCCTGTGCTTTAATGCTCCACACCTGTACTAATTTTGCTTTGCTTCTTTGACAACACCAATTCAACCTTATTCGTTTTTGTTGTGTTTTTTGTACTACATAATGATCCTCTGTTTATCCAAATTTATGTTAAACTTCTCACAACACATTATTGCCTAGCTGTTCTTTCCAGCATGCTCATGTCTTTAGGGTGTCTTTCACTCCTAACACTAACCCTAGTAGTTGATGATTAAGAATATCAAAACACCCTCATTATTCTCTTAATGCTGACGACATTTTCCAATAAGGACATTTACAAGCTTCTATTTGGAATTTTTTACGTTCATCCTTTTAAAGGGTGCTGTGATTACATTCTGACTCCTGAGGTAAGAGTAATAATCCTACCTGGAGTTTTCTTCTACCATTTATTATGCTACAGTAGGACGTTTCAACCAGTCTTCCTTCTTTTTCTACCTTTCAATCAGCACCACACCACATTTGCAAGCTAAACTAGAATAGGACATGTCAGAGTGGTATGTCTCTCTGTGTGTTGTATAAGAACACGGCAAGCTTGCTAGTAGACACACAATGAAGATGTTACGAGATGACATTGTGTTGTAACAAAGTAAAGGGCTGGAATACCAACAAGGCGACTTGAACAGCTGTAAACAGTGATTCCTGTGGTAGAGTTTCTCACTCTGTCATGTAGATTTATAACTTTGCTGTTTACATTGCTTAAAAACCATTATAGGGCTCTTTTAACAAATTACATCTGTAGTAAAGAGATTTGCTGTGTGTGTGTGTGTGTGTGTGTGTGTGTGTGTGTGTGTGTGTGTGTGTGTGTGTGTGTGTGTGTGTGTTGCTAAATGAATGACCAACTAGGCTACATTTTGGCACAGTCATAGCGTGTAAGGCTCATTTATATATAGAAACACGCTTATTTTCACATTCTTGTATGTTCATAATGCTAGTGATGGTCCAGAACAAGTGCTTACAATAGAATCTTGTTTAATGTTTCATTGTTAGCCAGGTTGCATGTTAGGCTGGCATTCAGTTTCATTAACATACTAGTGCTCACTGCTAAAAAGCGCTTTTTCCTGTTGTCCTCTCCAGTCGCCAAGAACTACTTCCAGAACCGTGAGTTCTCTTTCACCCTCAAAGATGACATCTACGTTCGATATCAGTCTTTCAGCACACAGAACGAACTGGAGAAGGAGATGCAGAAAATGAACCCTTACAAGATTGACATTGGAGCAGTCTACAGCCACAGGGTGATCAATCTTAAAAAGTCCTCTATGGTCATTTATGTGTCTTACAATTAATATCTTGTGAATAACACCAACAATGAAGATGTGAGAAGTCTATACTTTGAGTGTCTTATTGTATCTGTTTCTGTGACTGACAGCCCAGTCAACACAATACAGTAAAGTCCGGGACATTTCAGGCCCTGGAGAAGGAACTGGTGTTTGATATTGATATGACTGACTATGATGATGTCCGGCGCTGCTGCAGGTATTTTACAGCCTCATTTACAGTGTACAAACAGAAAACAAAAAATTAGCAGGGCAAGACTCTAAGAGGAGAGGGAGAGAGAGACAACCCAGAGCTAATCAAAGGTCAGCCTGTTATGCCTTTAAGCAAGTTCTATGTAAATTAGGTAATCACATGCGTAATTGCGGATTCATCATTACAAATGAAAACTATTACAATGTAGACTTGGACTGCTGCTAAAACTAAACTAAACACAGTGTCATTGGTGGAATTCAGTCACCAGATGTTGTGTCCCTCATACGCATCCTAAGTCAGCAAGGCCTAGGACCTTTTAGGTTCAAAGTGATCATTATTCACCCAGTTCTACAATGATGGAAAATTCTGTGCCGGCTCCTGTACCATCGTCCTGTGCCGCGTCTCGTAGTGTAGATTGGAGAAGGACATGAACAAGTCCTTATTTCATGTCACAGTTCACTCGGAAGATGCCACAAGCCTTGCGGAAACACACAAGCCAGAGAACTGAATTCCTTAGTGTAAGAAATGTAGCCTTCAGAAAAATATTCTGCGTTAGAAGATTTAGTTGTAGGAGAACTTACTTTAATTAAAGGGTATCATCTATATGTCCTCAAAACCTTTCAGCTTGTTTAAATAAGAGTACAAACGCTATGAACCATTTAGATATGATGTTTTCTTATGACGGCAATGTTATGTTTCACCTGTTTTCAGTGCTGCAGACATTTGCTCTAAGTGTTGGACTCTGATGACCATTGCGGTTCGAATTCTAGATCGGGCACTGAGAGGTAGGAATTAACAGAGCACACAAAGTCTGCAGGCACATGGTCTATTTCTGGGTGCATTCTCAATAATCTGTCTATGTGTGGGCTCTGTCACTACCTGTCAAACTGAACAGTGGAGTAGTTAGACTCTGTGATGTCACTAAGTAAATCTGTATAATGCCTATATTGTTTTTGTCAACCAGAGGACTTTGGCTTCCAGCACCTCCTGTGGGTGTATTCGGGGAGGAGAGGCGTGCACTGCTGGGTGTGTGATGAAGCTGCCAGGAAGCTCTCAGTGACTGCTCGTTCTGCTGTAGCAGAGTACCTCAGTTTAGTCAAGGTTATTATTTACTTGGATCATTAATATAGTGTCCGGCTGATGCGTGATCAGATGCAAGTTTTACAGGAATTTCAAATGTGGCTCTTTCATTTAGATTTTAGAACAATTTATTGTATAACTGAGATGTTTATGACTCATTTTCAAATACACAATCAAGCCACATTATTATGACCACCAGCTAGTATACACAGTAACTGCCGTTTTCCAGATGGACTGGCTGACAGTAACTATGGTCCTGATAGGTTGTCATAGGTATCTGGAGCCATGCTGACTGCAGTGCGTGGAGGGTGCGTGAGGGCTGGTCGATAGAGTGAACTTGACGATCAAGTTGATCCCACAGATGCTCAGTTGGGTTCAAGTCTGAGGAATTAGGGGGCCAGGGTAGTACACGGAAAGCTTTGTCATGCTCTTCCAACCAGGGTTGAACATTTCTAGCCGTGTGACATGTGGCAGTCTTTTTGGATGATCCCATCCGGGCCAAGGAAGACAGTCAGCTTATATGGGTGTACATGATCCGCAAAGATGGAATTATATCCGGTTTTCCCCTTCACATGGATAAGTGGGCCCAGAGAGTGCCACAAAAACATGCTTCGTTTTATGAGCTGAAAGCTGCCACTGTGGAAAGTATGAAGTGGTCATAATAATGTGACTCAAATGTGTAAAAGCAAAAAAAATATTTTTGGATATTTTGTTTGCTGATGCTCATATTTTCACTTTCCAGTTTGTGCATTAAATTGTGTGGTGTGTTTAGGGTGGTGAGGAGACTGTGAAGAAAGTTGTGCTGTCAGATCCAATTCATCCCTTTATCAGGTGATGTGCTTTCGGATTTTCTTTCAATTTAAAACCACATTTGTAATATGTAATAGTGTAAATGTGATGCCACTAATTGGTGATTCCAGCCCTTGAATGTTGCTCTTGGTTTTACAGCCAGTCTCTGTCTGTGGTGGATCACTACTTCCCTCAGTATGCCATTGGTGATCAAGAGCTGCTGAGCAGTAAGGAGAGTGTGGACAAGGTGCTCAGCCTGCTTCCAGAAGATATCCTTTATGTCTCAGTCAACATGCTTTTCACAACTATTTTAAAAAGAAGAGTAAACCTACTCCATATCAGTGTTGCAGCATACTTTTTATTCTTTAAACTAAGAATACTGGCATGACGATAGCAAATCATGGTGCGGTGCTGTTTCTTTAACTCCGGATGTACATATCAGGAAGGACCTGCTAAATCTTTATCAGACGGAGAAGAACCCAATGAAGCGCTGGGAGAAACTGAAAGTTGCTGTGTATCAGAAAAGGGTAAATAAAGTGTTAAACTTTATTTATAATAGTGTCCCTTTACTTGTTCATTAAATTGAGGAAAACTTGGTCCTAGAGCAATAAGTCATGTTGTTGGTTTTGGATGTAAATCATCATTTCAGAATGGTGGTCTAGTGGTTTGACTGCATGTATAGTTTGATGTGTTTGTAAAGATGATATAATCCTATGTGTCTGAATCTTACGTTGCAGGCCTCCAGTAAGAAGGGTGGTCAGTACTTTGATAAGGAGATAATGCTGCAGTACTGTTACCCACGTCTGGACGTCAACGTCAGTAAAGGAGTCAACCATTTACTGAAGAGTCCGTTTAGCGTCCATCCTAAAACGGGTGAGAAAAACGTCCTATTGGCAAAAAAAAGGATGAAAAAATTTGAAAGTTAAAGAGTTTAAAAAAAAGGATGTTTGTAATTGTCACAAATTTCATGCACTTTTTTTTTTTTTTTTTTTTTTTTTTTTTTTTAACATTGACTTTTACTGCATATGTCATGCCTGTTTCTGTATAATCTGTCTTTATAGGTCGAATTTCTGTGCCAATCGACTTAAGAAATCTGGACAAATTCGATCCTTTCGAGGTGCCTACAATAAGGTAAGCATCATGCAGAGATGATCATTTTTAATTAACTTTCTGGATTTGTATGTCATACCATTGTCTATAATGGGGCAAAAAGTAGCTTATAGCAATAGTATTTCAGTTGAACGATTAAGATTTCTGTTTTTTTATGCTGGTGTACAATATATAAAAAATAAGAGAACCCCCTGTGAGTCAGATTACTCTTTCAACGTCTACAGCCTTATATGTGAAGAGCTGGATAAGCCCAGGGCTGGCGAGGAAGAGGAGGATGATACAAAGGATAAAGAGAATGAAGCTGAAGCTAGTGAACGGCGTAAAATCAGAGGTGGGCACAGTAAACAATTTAAACACTTGAGCTTAAACATGCAGCTTTGTATCTGTAGCATACATGGCATGCTAAAGTCCATTTACTGTAGTTGATTTCATACCTTCTTTGTTCTCCACAGACTACAAGCGTACTAGCCTTGCCAAGTATATAAAGCTGTTTGATCAGTTTCTGGATGCGATGGCTCGCTCGAGGAAAGGAGAGATGCTGAAAAAAAGTGGTATGTTTTAAACCAGTTAGTGCTTAGACATGCTCCAGACTCTCATACCGCATCAGCATTCAGCAGCTGTATGACCTTACTGAGCTTTCTGTGTTATTGTTCTTGTTGTAGATCTACAGAAAGAGTTTTAACCTGATGACCATCAAAAGAAAGGTCGAATCATGTTGGACAAGTCCATTTCAGCAGAAGATAAACAAGGGTGAAGGAGCTGGACTGTCACCTCTATCAATCTCCTCTGTTCTGTTTCTTACTCCACTAACCATCCCCAGACTTTACAATTGGTGGTCTATCAAAGATGGGAGCTTTAAGATTTCTTCAATGTCAAGAACAGATTTCTTAATGTCTTGTACCTGATCACTTTCAGATTTTGTACATTAACTGTTGATTACTGCGGACTAGCAGAGTTAAGATTAATACTAATTGATAAGTGTTGTATATTTACAGATTTTCTTTCTTGATGTTAATAAATAAGAGGTTGTTTTGTAGTTGTTTGGAAATTTGTAGTGGAATCTCACTTTACTCTTTAATGACTTATATACTCTTTAATGAAATATTTTGCAAATAAGCATCAAGTCATAATTAATTTACAAAAAAGTTTATTTTTCTCTCAAGGACTGACAGGTTTATACAAGTGTATAAAACAAAATAAAACGTCACAGAATAACAAATCCAACACAGAGCCGGAGACTACATTCCACCAGCCCTGGCAGGCTGAGATCTTTCCCCCTTGTGTTAATCCCTTACTTGGCCATATCAATGAGACTCTGTAGTGATGTAGGAACCCAAGTCTTTTTGCCCTGGACGAAAACCACGCCCCGCTCGATGTAGATCATAATTCTGCCAAACGTGTAAAGCTGCTTTCCCATGTGCCGCTTTCCCACTAAAGGCATGAAGACAATGCCGTTCTCCTCTGCTTTGGCCTGGATCAAGTCTTTGAAATTGGTTGGCATTGATGGGGGGACAGGAGTGGTGCCTGGAGGGCGTGGGACGCTACTCTCAACTTCACGCCGCTCTGGCTGCTGAGCTGGAACCTCATACTGGAAGTCCTTTCTTCTCTCTGTCTGAGTCAAATACGCAATGTTCTCCCTTGCACCAGGCTGCATGTAGCCACCTGTGGGACAGAGGAATGAGTGTTTCAAAGACAATGAAGGCTTATTAAACTTAACCAAACAGTTAAAAAAAAATAAGTTTATAAATAATCTGTCAAAAGAAACACGTTTGCCTCTAGCCTTTTGGGTTTGTAGAGTAGGTAGTAATAGAGAGAGAGACTGACCTAGCCCAGAGGCCACAGCTCTGTTCATTATGTCAAGAGCTTCATTGAGCTTCTCCTTAACGACTGGGTGACTGAGCAGTGCCTCGGAAAGCATGCTCTTCCAGCCCAAATACCACTTGGTTATCTCCTCATAGTTGGGACTGTTACTTAGCCAGGAACACAATACCTGTAACATAATGCACAATCAGTAAGGAAATTACAACAAGAAACTGAAACATTCCACTATCAATGCTAATGTCAATAGCTGCAACTGTAAGCCTACCGCAATTATGAAATTTTAGCTGGCAATTCCCTGCCATGTAAATAATTAACTTCTTTTCATAAAAAACATTAAGTGCCTCGATAAATGTGTTATTTTATTTTATGCATTTCTTCCAAACCAACTAATTAAATTGCATCCAATTCACCTTCTGTCTGTAAACAAAACATACAACTGTAAAAGTCTTACATTAATTGCATTCAACTAATAACTGATCAAACAATTCTTAAGTAATTATGACAAACACCATTTTATCGTCAAGGTAAAACGTCCTAAATGCATTTTTTGCAAAATTTTAAGAATCCTCAAACATTTGTCGATTAAAGGGAAACTAGTTACATTAATATTACAGATGTTTTACCTACATTGTCAAACATCTGGTGCACAAAATGCCTCTTAAAAACATGAATAACAATACCCACCTGTAGCCATTTGTTGAAGAAGTGCTTGTCAAGTAATCCCACCATGGTTGAAAGAGAGAGCATACCCTCCCAGTCCATCACCCATGTGAATGGTTCAACCAGCTGCTGATGTGGGTTCACCACCAGTTCCCCCAGACACAGGGCTGTAACATAAACAGACATTAGAATGGAGCCGAAAATCCCACTTAATATTTTCAATGTACTGAAGGATCTTTACAGAAACACACAAACCTAGCTTAGGGACAATGTTTTTGACCATGAAAGCCTCCCAGGCTCCAGGAGTGAAGACATCTTTCCAAGGCTGCAGGATGAGTCTGGCAGAAGCGTCACTGGGGTGCCAGCGCTGTAATGCATGGGCCAGTTTGCTGCGGATAGGCGGGTATAGTGGCTCCAGGCGTGCCTGCATGAGTGGCAGCCATGGGTGGATCCAGGAGTGTATGGGCACTGTGTCTGTCAGCGGGTTCCAGTTATCCACCTGAGGAATGAGACGTGGGTAAATTAGGTACAGTGAAGGGAAACAAGTATTCAAACACAACAACAGTAACACAGAGCAACAAAAAAAATTGAACTGCACCTACAAATCATGAAAAAAAAAACACATCCCTCTGGAAAAAAGAGATGAACATCTCAAATTTGCAGGCAAGCTTTTAGACAAATCAGAACTTCAGAACACTGATGTGCTCTGATCAGATAAAAAAAAAAAAAAGAAGTATTTCAGATCATCATGTTTGGAGTATGAGGGGTTGCCTGGAGAACCTTTAAAGGACAACATGCACTATAACGTACAGTTGTGAGGATTTTCTCTCAATAAAAAAAAAAGGGTAAAAGGTTAACTTTATAACAAGCCAGGCACCTCAAACACACCTTCAAAATAACTTGTCAATAACAAATAAATATAGAAAATAACAGTAACACTAATCATTTGTGCACATGGCAGTCCAGTATAAAACTGTGTGTACTTGTGTGTATCTACTCCACAAAGATTTTTTTCATGCTACTGATACTCCCCAAAATAAATATTTATTTATATATATATATATATATATATATATATATATATATATATATATATATATATATATATATATATATATATATATATATATATATATATATATTAATAATAATAATAATTTTTTTTGGAAAATATCACCCTGCATAATCATTTTATTGTGCTAAATTCAAAAACAAAGATGTTTCATTCAATTTTTATTCTTTGCACTGTTTAAAATTTTAACATTCTGGATTTCGGCCATTAGGGGGAGCCATGGACTAACGGCTCGACCTTAACGTGACTCATGAAATGTGGTGTTTAATTGTCTGCTCGAGTTTTTTGAGAATATTTTTTTGATTCCACTTAAAGTTGTTTGAATCAGACAGTAGTTTGCATGTCATTAAATGCAGTCACATCTGTGCTCTTTTTTATGCAACTGTGATGTCAGACTACTCCCCCTCTTCACTGTATTCTACTTGTTAGAGAACCTACATGACGGAAGAAAAGTAACTGAATGTGTTATAGATGTGTGTATCTACAGTATATGAGCCTGTTTTCAAAAAGTGACCTCTTTCTGCAGCCGAGGGAAGATCAGCTGCTCCAGCAAGTAGTCCAGGATCCAGAGAGGCAGCACAGGTGCCCAGCAGTCCACACAGTCCACCATGGGCCCCACGTTTCTGGGCTGCCACTGAGCGACACAGGTCCTCAGAACTGGAACCCATACCTCCCATATTAATCTGCAAACACAGAGCCATTTTATTAGAACTCTATTAAATTACACCCAGATTACCCCTGGGTTTATTTTTAATTTGGTTTTATTTATTTTTATAAAAATGGGATAGCACAAAACATTAACTGTAAAAGGAAAATGAAAGGAATCATTTTTAAATCAGGCATGAGTGTAATGTCCCAGCCATCCAACTCATTTAAGTTTTTACAACAGATCAACTGTAACACAGACTTTTATTCTGAGCACAAGATGGGGGGAGGAGAGACTGTCACATACTGTGTTGTTACTGTTCAATAGTAAGCAAATAGCATATTTGTCACTGTGGGATTTTTCTGGTGTGACCGGGCCATTTCTTATTTATTTTTAAGAGTTTAGTCAATTTCAACAGGAGTCACTATCATGTATAAGTCTTTAAAGCCAAAGTTTAAAGAAAGTGAGATTTAAAGTAACCGTAAGGTTTACCTGTGGTAGGGATCCATACTGTTAGTGTCAGGAGTGGAGTGTTGAAGTTGTGTACCCTCTAGAATGGCCCTCCACTGACCAACTTCTTCTAAGCCATATGAACAGTCCTACATAGAAACACATTACATATGAATTAGAGAAGAATAACATATGGACAATGTCTACCCTAACACATATTCTGCTTGCATTTTTACCTTCAGAGGATCCCAGTTTTTAAGATTTTCAGTCAGCAGTGGATGCACCACAGAAACAGCGAGGTCAGCGAGCCCCATACTTTTGTACTCCTGATAGAAGTGTGTCTGCAGTTGCTGAAAGGCCTCTGCACACTCATGTAGGCTAAGAGGGGACCCGACCCCTTCTCCAGCTGCCTCCAGGCGCTCCACCAGCTCCAGCACCCGCTCTAGTCTCTCCACAGCCTCTGCCTCCTCACTCAGTCTTGTCTGCAGAGCTGAGCTCTCGTGGGTCAGAGTCACTACTGTGTCCCGCTCATGCTGCAGGCGTCGAGCACTCTACAAACACAACATTAAACCACAAAGAGAGGTCACTCAGAGTCAAGAGAAAAATATTAAGAACAGGAAGTATTAGGAATAACAATAGTATTATAGAAGATAATTCCTAAATGGCTTTTGCATTTAGGTAGAAAACTCCATTTCCCTTCTGGGCTGTTCAGTATTGTTTTTTTTGGCAGCTGAATTTTATTGCTAAACACAGACGCCATTTTTTTCCAGCTACTCCATGTGGGGCCAACTGGGAAATGTATCCGTTGAATTGATTTGTGAGCATTATGCACAGATTTATTGCATAGAGATTTAACCTGTAACGATTATGATAAATTATTACTGATAAAGTTTCAACTGACTTATATCAACTGACTTAAAATATTTTCGGAGAATGTATGTGGTGTGTACCTGCAAGATGTCTTGCTCAGTAAGCTCAATCAGCAGTTTAAGGTTGTGTTCAAGTTCAGGCAAAGTGAAACTTGTGCTCTTCTGCTCCCGTACACTTGCACTCAATGGAGCTTCTTCGGGAATGCTGTGTTTCTGACTCATCTGACTGTAGCTGTAATACACCTTCTGCTCCCTGCCCGTCATATCTATCACCTAGGGAGAGAGAAAGAGAGAAAAAGAGAGAGAGGGAAGGGAAAAACCAGGAAAGAAACAGAGAAAGAAAGAGAGAATATTTGAATACTTGGTACTTAATTTTGTAATAAAGAAATACCTCCTTTGTACCAACTGTTATAGTATAGTGTAGGTGAAAAGAAGTCACAGACACATTGTGTGCGCTGCTTTTCTTTGTTAGGTTGCAATAGATTGTACTATCAGTCTGGCAACTTTGTTTAAGTATTGCCTCTGTGAAGAGAAAACAGGTAGGTCACTTTGAGATTTTGAGACCAAGATAGCACTCTCATTGTTCTCACCTTGACCTGGGCAAGTTCTCCAGCTGGTTTACTCATGCCCTTGTTGGTAAGTTTTCCATGAGCCTTCAGTTCCTCTACAGTTTTATAGGAATATTTGGGCTTTTTCTTTCCGGCTCCAGGCTCTCTACGCCATTGACCCAATTCCCTCTGAAACTCCTGTGAGCAGAGATAGAAAAGAATGCAAAAATTTGTCACCATTTGAGTGAGGCACTGAACTGTATAGTAACTTAAGCTTCTATTCTGCATATAATTGCTTAATATGTTAATTTGTTTTTTAAAATGTTTGACCTTTGTCGCCTCAGCCTTTATCACTTAACAAAGACGTGCTTTTTGCATACTGCTCTCAAAACAAACTTGCAGTTAAGCGGGATATTGTGCATTTACTGAAGAACAGCTGAGAAAGTCTTATAAAAATAAAGCCTTATAAAAATAAAGTTTGTAACAAAACCAGCTAAATCAATCATAATATTAGATGCTGAACATTGGGAGCAGATAGCTTTCACACATGATGTGAACTGTGTCAGTATTTACTGAGAACAAACATCTCATATCTTACCTTTTCCTCTTCCTCTTCTGAGTCTACAACAGGAAAGTCTTGCAAGGATTGTTGAGTCCGCTCATTGCCATAAGCCCCCACAGCTCCTTTGCCCTTCCGCACTTTAGCCTCAATTGGGTTTACAATACCTGCAGAGACATGCACACATTAGGACACATTCAAAAACTATAGATTAACGTGTACTAAGATAGAAAGATACCCTACCCTGTGCATTTTTGCCAAGGCCTTTGCCCGGAACGTAGCCCATCTTCTGTAGCAGCTTCTGACCGATGCCTCTCGTGTGTTTCTCCCAGGTACCGATGTCCTGCCCTGGTCGGATATTTCCAGCAAATGTCTTTTGGGAACTCTTGAAATTCCCACCCTGTAGGATGCAAATCGCATTCAAATGCCTTAATATCTCATTCTGCTTAACTATTTTATTCAGAAATGCAGATTAATCAGCAAACTACTATCCTAAAAAAGGAGACAGTATGGGGACACTACTCTAAACTGCTGGTTACATTATTAATGTAACAACCCTGAGGGATCTGATTAGATTTAGTCTAATACAGCAATACTGTGCGCAGTATAGGCATACAACAGCCAACTCAACACATTCACTGACCATCACCACTGACCTCACAGTTAACCTTAGAAGGACAGATTATTAGTTCTACATAATAGAAAAGAATCTAACATGGAACATACATAAAAGTGATTACTGACAACTGCAGCTACTGACTGTTTAAACATCCCCAAGGAAAATGGAAAACAGTAGCCAAGTACCGTCTGAAGCTTTCTGGGAGCAGCAACGCGTGGTGGAGGAGGCACGTCTTCATCCTGGTCAGAGTCATCAGAGCCTTGCTGCTGTTTCTCCTCAGCTGCGGTCTTCCGCAGGCCCCCGCTCACAAAGTTCACAGGTGCTGTGTAGTCTTTTGATCTATAAAGGTTGTACACACACACATCACTTAGCATCTTCCCAGTAATGACACATAAGTAAAGGCAGACTCTTATAACCCTTACATTCTTCATTGGTAAATGACTGCAAGGCAAATTTATTTACATAGACATGTAAAAGAATAGTAGTAAAACATGAGTAAACCACAATTAAAATATATTAAAACTATATATTTAAAGGAAAGATAATTAAACAAGAAACATATTGTTACAGCATGAAGCTAGAGCTTCATGAGCTTAAACTGAGCTTAAACCCTTCTCAAACAGGGCTCTTTTAAATGTGGTTTTCAAAGTGTTTAGTCTCAGGGTTATTTCAACCCCGCTCTCTATCAACTGGTTCCATTTATGAGCAGCACAAGGGAAGAAGGGAAGATGTCATTCCTAAATTCTTAACTGGATACCACAAAATCAATTTTAAGAGAAGCACCATTTATTTACTGTGCTGCTCATAAATGGAACCAGTTGATAGAGAGCGGAGTTGAAATAACCCTGAGTTGTTTGTTTTTGTGGAAGTACAGTTAGGGGACCTTACAGTAACCAATCCTGCTAGAAATAAAGACATGTGTCAGTCAAAACTGAAATCATAGTACAGTAGTACACCAAGGTTGTGTTCTAGTTATTTAGATTTTGGGGCTCTCAACATGCTATTCCTAAATATAATTATCCGTTTTTTATTTATACTAAGCTGCAAAGTTGTATACCATCCACTTAGTGCTCAAGGTATTTATGCAGTGATTTAGGGGGACCATTTTTTTTGGGCATAGGGTCAAATAGATCAGAGAATTACCCGCATAGCTGGAGTAAAGAGATCCCATAGTCATGTAGGATCGTGCCAAATGTGAAAAGTGATAGTTCACTAAATAAGGTGTGTTGCCTAAGAACAAGTCTGATAGTGTAATCTTCTGGTGCTGTGACAGTGGTACTGAAACAGGTGCCTGACATAACTGACTAACAAAACCAGTGTTGAGTTTTAGACCAGAATTAAATACCTCTTGCCTCCAAAGCTGGGCCTCTCATCATCAGAATCGTGTTCAGCCCAAATGCCGTAGGTAGCCTCCTCTTTGGTCTGTCTGTGCCGACGTCTGTCTGGGTTAAACTCATTGGCCAAATCCCATTCAGACACCTCAAACTTCTCAATCTCGACTCCATCCTCATCCTCCTCGTCTCCTCTACGCCCATACAAATGGGACATAGACATAGTTCTGCGGGAAATAAAATAACACAGAGAGCGTCTGAATACAGAACAAAGTGTGCAGCTGTAGTTGACTGCTTTGTCTAATTATTTATTCCACCTTAAATACTGCAGTTACTATTCAGCTGCTGCACCATTTAAGGTGGAACGAACAATTCGCAGAAGCAGCTGGCAAGCCAAGAAGGTATTTTCAGCTTCAGGCTAATTCGTTTATTTACAGTTACACATATTACTCCGCCCCGTGCTAATGTGCTATGTTTTTTTAACTTAATCAAAACAGGACAGTATTAACAAGAAACCTATCTAGCTAGCCACAACATTAGCATCAGGCTAACGTTACCGCTTGAGTTAGCACAACCAGCTAAACTCTACTGTAAACCGGCAGGTTGACTACGCCGTGAATCGGTTTATAATCTGCAAACTTACTGATGTACATGTAATGACTACACAAAATACAAAACCTACCTGATTAGTGACACCAACTTCGTGTACGGCTCAAACGAAGCTGCTGTTGCAGACCCTCTTAAACCGAGCAACTCCTTCCTGTCGGTATGGCTGTGAACAGGAAGAGCCATGCTGATGTGAAAGTGACGCAAAGGTCAAAATCTCTCTCTCACAGCCATCTTGGACCCCGAGCCCAGACCTAGTAAGTGTTTCTGCATTCAATCCTCTGACATCCAATATTTCTAGAAGTCTTTGCGTGGTTAAACACAGCTGATGTTGTTGCCTTCACTGTCCCCTGCAATAATCGGTAGATATTGGTAAGAATCGTCGTTTCAAAGAGAAGTTATTTTAGTTCAAGTGTAGCCGGCAGGCGCTCTAAAATGGGGGAGCTGTGGCAGCACCTTCTGCTTGGCTAGGTTTCACTCGGCGGTTTCTTATTTTTATTGCCTCATGGCTTTTAGGAATTAAGCCTGGTGAATGCGTGTTTCTTTTGGGCTTTAGAAAGTTGTATATATGGGTGTCCGTTGACGGTAACAAGCCATGTTGCTGTCAACAGTGAGTTGTGCTACCTAACGTGTGTAACGGGGTTTTGCCTACAAACCCAGTAGCTAGCGTTGGTTAAGCGGTAGCATGCAAGTTAGCAATGTGGCTACCTAGAAATGACTCTTATCGCGCGTTGGGGTGTTGAGCTTATACGCCGCTAATGTTAGCTATCAGTAACTGTTATCTTCCGCACATGACACTTATTTTTTAATCTTTTGGGTAACAAACTACTGACTTAAATGGTCTGACAAGCTTAACATGAGCTGACTTACCGCTAACGCCCATTATCGGTGAGCTAGCAAGCTCGTGAGACTAGTAGCCGGTTAATAACTACGGGTTAGGTGTGATTAGTAATTTAAGCCACAGCAGCTTTGAAAACCGGTAAGTAACAAGTTTTACATTACAGCATCAGTTATCAGACCGGTATATTAAAGGAATGGGTCGTCAGATTAAATTAAGCTAAGACACCTGAATGTCTGAACTTTCTTTAGTTTTACTCTGGAGGTAATTTAGGTAAACTGTTAACGTCTGTCACCCATAACATGCGTCACATTACCCGGCACATGGTCTTATGTTTCCTCTGCAGCTTGGCTAAACTTGCTGTGTAGCACCATTGATAGCAAATAGCTAGTCAAACTTGTGAACAATATAAGTATAAGGTAATAAAGTGCTTCAGACACTGTACCAACTGTACCAGCTCAAGTGGTTTTGCTGTTGGAGACTGATAAAAGCCACGTTTGTAATGTAGTATCTGTTTTTTTGTTGTTGAAGCCAAGAATGCCAGGCGAAGCCACAGAAACTGTCCCAGTGACAGAGCAGGAGATGCAGCAGCCCCAAGTGGAGACGGGTATGTAATGCTCTGTTGTATTGGCTAGAGAGTGAAGTCTGTGTAGAGGGGTCCTGGAACTGTCCTATTCCCAACCATCTTTGAATATTTGCTACAGATTAGGTGAAGTGTCTTGTAGAGAAGGGGCAAAGTAGTTGTCAGCATAAAGTTTAAACTTTCTTTCACCTGTGTCTGGCACTCAGTCAGTTTTCACTCCCAGTCACCAGCTGTTGTGAACACTATTCATGCAACAGGTTTTGCTGGGCGGGGGTGAAAACTGGTGTCAGGTTTTGCGGTATGGAAGTGCCATTTTGAAAGGTGTTCCAAATCAGATTCAGAGAGAAAATGGGCTGCAAAAAATAAATAAAGATGGTCCAGGATCTCCTTTCCCAGAAACCCAAAGAGCTGCCTGCAGTGTGTAATTCTTCTGAGATTAAAGCTGTTTGGTAGTATTTTAAAGCATGTGTTCACGCTTGTCTTTGTGCATGGGCTATGGATAAACCAACCATGCATGAATAATTTTCCGTGTAGTGTCTAACCCTTACCCACTGAGAGTATTTGTTTAGTAGAGAATTCAGAGGTTCTCGGTTTGTGTTTTACAGAAAGCTGTTCTATTTCTATGCTAAGTGCTAAAAATTTGAAGGTGTAAAGTGATATGGTAAATATAATTTCTTGTGGAAGGCACCGAAGGCCAGTGCTTGGTTTACCTGGAAGTTACAACCTAATATGTACAATGTGCTTTTCTTTGTTGTTTTTGGTGGATAATTTCTTGTATATTATTTTCTTAGGGTTTTAGCTACTTGGCGTTTAGGCAGGGTTTATGGTAGATGTAATTAATAAAGTTTTTATTTTTTTTAGTTTTCGGTCTTTCTTTTTGAAATATTAAAAGCAATTATAAAGAAAAAAAAATATGTATAATAAACCAAAATATATATTGGCAGGTAACATGCTAGTTTTTACTAGCAGTTAGCACAGCTTTGGCTTTATTAATTTGTTAATGCTGTTGAATTTCAAGCCTACTCAGTGAGTAGGTGATTTACAATTTGGATAATACAAAGCCAGCTTAAATAAAGACTTGAGTTATGAATTGGATGTCATTCATAATCGTTTGTTTGGTTGTTTTGTGGGATTTTTGAAAATAACGTAATAAAAAGGAGTCATGTGGCAATTGTTAAGGTACCAATTGAGAGTAAAGTAGTACATATTCTTTTCATAAAGCTTTTTTAGAAACTGGATGTTGGGATACCTTCTTCCTCAGAGAACCTCATGGCATCTGATCATGCCAACAGGTGTTGGACTTTCACCATGTTTGACTCAGGGCACTGCATGGTAGAAGTGAGAAGTGTTCACTGTTGGTAGAAATTTTTTTTTTTTTTTTTTTTTGGATCACTGGCACCAACTAACATTTCACTGAAGTTAAACACAACTGGAAGGCTGGTTTTATTTTTTAATAAATTATATATATGTTTTCTTTGAATTGGAAAATATTTTGATGTTCTGCTGCATATAATTAAAATTCTTTTTTTGACAACATATTTATCCATCCTGGAATTTTGTGACTAGGGAGTAAAGTGTGTTGTCACCAGTCAAGTTTTTGATTATGTGCAACAGAATGTCTTAGTGAGTTTAATTAAGCTGCTGCTGCTGATACCTTCACTGTGCCTACCCTTCCTCCTGCTTTCCTTGCCCCTCTCCACCCTCTTAGCTCCAGGGGTAGTAAGCACCCCTGTCTGTTCTGAGGCAGCTACTTCTGAAATTACCAATCCAGCGCAAAGTGCTGTTCCTGGGGCCTCTACTAATACTCTGGACGCCCAGAATAATGCTGAGACTGTAGCACACTCTGTGGAGGAAGCGTTTCCACCTAAAGCAGAAATAGCACAGTCTGATAGTAAAGTGCCGAGACGTGCAACTGATGGGCAGGCTGTAGCCCAGAATGCCACTGCCTTTGAGGAATGTGCTTCTGCAAGTGAAGACTCCAAAAGAGCAGAACAAGAAGTTTTAGTCCAAGGAGAAGCAGATTTTGTGGTAGACCTGAAAGAAACAATGATGGAGCCTCAAGCCAAAGTGCCAGAAGAAGTTGCCACTGAAGAGCAGACAGTATTAACTGTGATGGACCCATTGCAGAAGCTTGCATCTGAGGACCCTAGTCTTAATGTAGATGCAGTAGACGGTCTACCAGTTTTTCAGGAAAACATGATTGAACCCCAGAGTATGGATGCCTTACCTGATGGCTTGAAGTCTATGAGTCTGGTGGCCACCACTGAAGATGCAAAAGAAGAGTCTAGTGAAGCTGCCAAAGCAATCAAAGTACAACCCCTTGATCATGCTCTAGAAGTGGCAACTCAAAATGAAGTAATAGCAGAGAAAGATGTCCTAGCCCTTTCAGAGGCTGTCCAGACGAAGGTGCAGGCTAATCGTGCTGGCCCTTCTCTCTCCACTCAGCACCTGTCAGGTGGGTCTGTGTGTAAAGTTTGACCCTCTGCTTGTTCTGTTAGAGCAGAAACTGTCTGAAAGTTGGAGTGCTCACTTACTCACCAACTCAGGTGTGTTTATCTTAATATTGAGCAAGTCACTTAAAAGTAATTTAAGAAAAAAGTGAATACTAGTTTTGTACACCAAATAAGTTATGTTGTTGGCATACTTTGATCTTATTTGTCCTTGTTCCTTCTTTGACCCGTATACCATGCATGGTGCACAATGGTTTAGTACTATCTACATCTGTCTTAGTGTTGTATCTCTGTGGTTTTTAAAATGTGAAACAAGCCAGATGTGAAAGTTGCCAGTGTTGTATGTACTGTCAACATATTCTTTCTAGTCCTTTTTTTTATTATTTTATTTATTATTGTTATTATTAAAGTCTAGGATCTGAAGTGCTAATGCCATACAGAATTTAGCCTTTTCACTTCAGTTAAACTGAAATTGTATTACTTGATTAGTTCAGTCATGTGTTGAAGCAGAAGAATGTTAATGTTCGGGGCAGCTCTGGTAAGCTCAAAGGCACGAAACATTTGCAAAGCTTGCGACACATGGGTATAGTTAAAAAAAATGGACCACATAAGGAAGAGTCTTTGAGCACAAATTCAGAATCCAGTCATCTCTGACATTTGTTTCTACATTCAGCTGTAGCTGTAAAGCCGTATTATGTTTATTAGTTCATGTGTGATGTCTTGTCTGGGCATAGCTGCTGAGGGTGTGTGGGTGTGTTGTGTTTTACTAATACTGAATTTAGAAAGCAGATTTTTCATCTCAAAGTAGTCTAGTTTATAAAACATAATTGTAAACTCTGATTTAATATTCAGTTGTTAATGTGATTTCAGCCACATATAACAAGGATACACTTGCTACCCCTGTAAGACAAATTGTAGATTGGCATGGGAGCCAAACAGTAATTAAAAAAAAAAAAATCTGTCGTTTTTTTTAAGTACTTGGTATAAAAGTGATGTTCCTATCTAATATAGGATGTGCTGTAAGTCCACAGATTAACAAATGTTGTAATGCCTGTGAGGTGTTTAAATGCAAAGAGTGGCAGAGTTGGTAGTTTGCTTGTGATGTTTTAAAACCTTTAGTGTGACCTAACACCTTTTGTGCTCGGAGTGAGAGGAATTTCGGCCCTTCACCCTAACCTGCATGGATATGGGTGCTGTCTAAGCATTTGCTGCGTTCAGAAAAAAACTCAAGCCCTTTATTTTCCTCAGCCACACCAGCTGTCCCTGCCGCTGCAGCTCCTGCTGCCTCCCAGGCAAAGGCTAAAGGGGCTAAGGCTGACTCCAAGCCATCTTCATCTCCTCAAACCTCTGCCCCTAAGCCTGTCCCTGTGGGCCGAAGGAAGCGCTCTTCCCTCTCTGCTTCTTCCTCTTCTCCTACCTCTCCCAAATCTGCTTCTGGCACTCGAGCCACCCCACCATGTTCCCCACTCGCATCTCCGTCTACTGGTGCAGGGAAAGCTGAGGCAAATGCCCCTAAAGTTGTTAAGGCTGGTAAACAGGCAAAACCCAAGAAAGGAGATGCTTTGAAATTTGCTGAACCTCAGCAGGTAGCTGCAGCTTCCCCTGAGCCAGTTGCTCTAGTAGCCGCTTCCTCAACTTCTGCTTCTTCACCAGTGGAGAATGCAGTCTCTGCCTCCCTTAAAGTTGCTGCCCCATCACCAGTGGAGGCTAAACCAGTGAAGGGATCAGCTCCTGCCCCTGCCTCCCCTAAAACTGTTGCTCCAACTCCAGTGGAGGCAAAACCTGTAAAGAGTGCATCACCTGCCCCTCCTTCCCCTAAGGCTGCTGCTCCAACTCCAGTGGAGGCAAAACCAGTGAAGGGTGCATCACCTGCCCCTGCTTCCCCTAAGGCTGCTGCTCCAACTCCAGTGGAGGCAAAGCCAGTGAAGGGTGCATCACCTGCCCCTGCTTCCCCTAAGGCTGCTGCTCCAGCTCCAGTGGAGGCAAAACCAGTGAAGGGTGCATCACCTGCCCCTGCTTCCCCTAAGGCTGCTGCTCCAGCTCCAGTGGAGGCAAAACCAGTGAAGGGTGCATCACCTGCCCCTGCTTCCCCTAAGGCTGCTGCTCCAACTCCAGTGGAGGCAAAGCCAGTGAAGGGTGCATCACCTGCCCCTGCTTCCCCTAAGGCTGCTGCTCCAGTGGAGGCAAAACCAGTGAAGGGTGCATCACCTGCCCCTGCTTCCCCTAAGGCTGCTGCTCCAACTCCAGTGGAGGCAAAACCAGTGAAGAGTGAAACACCTGCCCTTGCCTCCCCTAAAGTTGATGCCCCAGCCACAGTTGAGGCAAAGCCAGTCAAAGATGCTGCGGCCTCTACTAAAGTTGATGTCCCAGCCCCAGTGGAGGGTGGATGTCCTGCTCCTAAAGCTGCTGTGGTCCCTGAGGCCTCTAAAGTAGTTTCCAAACCTACTGCACCAAAGTCGTATTCAGAAGTTGTGGCGTGCAGTCCACCTAGGGTACCAGAGGTACCAAAAGTTGTCTCTGAGGCTCCTAAAGCTCAGAATGTGTCTGAAACCCCCAAAACAGTCCCAGCAGCAGTTCCAGAAAACTCTAAGGTTGCTGAAGCACCTAAAGCCCCTGTTGCTGCTTCTAAGCCTAAGGCAGAGACTCCCAAAAAGAAGCCAGAGGTGATGCCTCCACTACCTCCTCAGGCCGCTCCACTTCCAGAGGAGGATGATGACCTACCACCACTAATTCCACCTGAGAAACCTTTAACAATGCCTGTTTTCCAACCACAACCTGTGCCTGCAGCTCCACCTAAAGTAGCCCCTGTAATTACTGCCGTTACACCTCCAACTGCCACTGCTGCAACCCCTAAAGCTCCCAATACAGTCCCTAAAGTTCAGCCAGCCCCTACCCCTTCAGCAGTGAAAACCCCTTCCAAACCAGAACCAGCTATCAAGAACGACAAGGGTATCTCTTTCTCTACATGGATTTCCTCTGTCTGCTACTTTTGTTTTCTGCTGTGTAGTTTAAAAAATTTCCTCCATGCTTTAGTTTCTTGTTGTCACACAACTACTACTGGTATGTTCTAGAAAATTGTCTCTGTGTGTCCTCCACCAGTAACTGGCCTGCTTTAGCAAGAAAATCAAATGTATGAGAAAAGAGTTCATGCTTTAAGTGCAGTTGCCATTGTGCCCCCCCAAAAATCGTCACTAGTTTGTAAAACTTGCTGTAAGCCACTCGATTGGACTCGAAACTTTTGTGCATCTGTATTTTCAATGGATGCCTTACTCAATTGTTTTGGGTGCTTGCTTAAGGTAATATGTTCCTATTATATATTAGTTAATGTAATGCATTGAATTCTGAAGTTTTTTTATTCTGTGTTTGTGACATTTTGGATTTTATGATCACTAGAAGTTGACTGACCTGTTGATGTAGCAAATTGGTTACTTGGTGCTATGCCTACCAATAATCTGGTATATGTTCCTGGACCAAAAACTGGATTGAAAGTCTAGATTTGTAACGCACTAGAGGCATGTACACACATCTTTTGTAGGCAAAGCTTTAAAAAAAAATTTTTTTCATTTGTAGTCAGAAGTGTATTCATATGTTTAGGTGTCATGGCCATGTTCTCAGGAAAATGCTTTTATGAAATTGAAAATTAATTTAAAAAAAAAGTTTAAGCACATTGTTCCTATATCTCAAGAAAATATGAAAAAACTGTTAAAGTTAACTCATCAGTAAGGAAACTGAATAAATGACAAGGAAGTCATGTCCTTTAAGGGTTTTTATAGCTTTGCGTGTTCTTTCAGTGCTGTATTTTGAATGGTTTGTTTTGGTTTTTAAGGGTCCGGCACTGAATCCGACAGTGATGAGTCTGTTCCTGAACTGGAGGAGCAGGACTCTGCTCAGACACAGACACAGCAGGCCCAGGTAACAGACCGTCTCTTGTATTTAAATTCTGTTGAACTTATATATATGTGACAGTTACCGTTGTTAAAAAATGAACAGAAGTAACGTGAGACATAATTAGTATTTTAACTTCTTTTGGTAGTGAGTTGTGGTGTTACCCTGTAGTAGTCTTGGCTCTAAAACAGACTACAGATTTTTTTTATCATTTAGTATCTGAGGGTTTTTATTTCTCCCCCAAGCAAGTTTGTGTTAAACATTACCCTCTCCACAGCTTGCAGCTGCTGCTGAAATCGACGAGGAACCTGTCAGCAAAGCCAAACAAAGCAGAAGTGAAAAGAAAGCAAGAAAGGTGTGCACAAACAAAATATTATAGTTGTGTGTGTGTGTGTGTGTGTGTGTGTGTGTGTGTTGTCCGTATTTAAACTTATTGTCTCTTGTGCTTCACCAGGCAATGTCCAAATTGGGTCTCAGACAAGTGACAGGTGTTACCAGGGTAACCATTCGCAAGTCAAAGAACATTCTGTTTGTCATCACCAAACCAGACGTATACAAAAGTCCCGCTTCAGACACTTACATCGTCTTCGGTGAGGCTAAGGTAAGAAACCTCAAGTTTAATCCAGGATTAATTCATGTTTGTGCAGCATTGTCATCGGGAAGGATACATTGCAGGATGTTCATGCATTTGATGTGTAGGGTTTGCTTTTTGACCATGTAAGACCCTCTTAATGATGATTTAAACAGTTTGACTTTCGTTCTTCTGAGTCTGATGAAGCCAAACTTTCTGTCCTGAGAGAGGAGTTTTTAATGTAGTCACTTTTCACTGCCCAATTCGGGGCATTGATGGCTTCAAGTTTTAAAGACCACTGTTACACTATTTGCTCTTCTTTGTCTTAGATCGAGGACCTGTCCCAGCAAGCCCAGTTGGCCGCAGCAGAGAAGTTCAAGGTCCAAGGAGAAGCAGCTTCAAACATCCAAGAAAACACACAGACGCCCACAGTACAGGAGGAGAGCGAAGAGGAAGAGGTAAGCAGTGTTGCATCATAGGCTTTCTGGCTAATTTCTGAGTCCTGAATTTTTATATGTACTCTGAATGCTTGGTCTAATTTCCAGGTTGATGAGACCGGAGTGGAGGTTAAGGACATTGAGCTGGTCATGTCGCAAGCCAATGTGTCACGGGCAAAGGCTGTACGCGCACTGAAGAATAACAACAACGATATTGTCAATGCCATCATGGTGAGTGTAGACAGGATCTTGATATACTCTGTGTTCTGTGCTTCTGTGATGATCTAACAGTATGACTTTCGTTCTTCTGAGACTACTGAAGCCAATATCTGTTCTGAGAAGAAGTTTGCATTAAAAAAAGGTTGTTTGTGTCTGTACAGCTTAATTAATGTCTCATTCTTTTTTCGTTCTACAGGAATTGACAATGTAGGCGGAGATCAGAACGGGTCAGAATGGGATGTTGCTGAATTAATCTACACTATTTGTACAATTTATACCCGAGAAGAATAAAAGTTGTGGCTTGATGAAGATACTGTCTGTGGTTTGTTTTGGAGTGCTCTGGCCATGAGCCTGATGGCCTGTAGCATCTTCTAAAATTGTCTTTGCTACTTTTTATTTGCCATAAATGTTTTGAGGGAGAATTTAATTCGGATTGGAAATTAGTAAGGCACTTCTGTACAAAATCATTGGAAATGGTGGGGCTAGTTACTTTACTAATATAAGATGGATGTCATTTAGAGTGGTTTGCTGGAAATGCACTGTTCAGGTAAAAATGACCAATTCAAAATTGTTCCGTGGTGTGGAGGGGGAACCAGATGTCCAGTGTGTTGAAAGCCTTTGAAGAACTCTTAGTTACAGTCAAAATGTTTAACTTATTAATGTGCTTTATTAGCCAGATTTACAAACCTTCAGGTGTTTGCAGTAGACCAATCAAACGAGCAATAGAAATAGCTTTACAACTAATGTTACAAGAGGTTTCTCCGAATGTTCATTCAAGAGTACACATTTGCAAATCCTGTGTTGTCTCAAGTGTACATGGTGCAACTAATCAAGAGCTTTGTTAGTTGCTTGAGAGAAAACTAAAAAAAAAAAACACAAGGCACTAAATGTTCTTATGGGTGCATTTGGTGTGTGTGTTTTTTTTTTGGGGGGGGGGGGGGGGTTGTTTGGGGAAAAACAAGCTACAACATTTTGGGGGTTCAGAAGGAGAAGGAATTGAAAAGACCACCATGCCTACAATGAAGTGTGGTGAATATTTTTTTTTTTTTTTTTTTTTTTCCTGGCTTTAACTAAACTGCCTGAGGTCCTGACGAATGCCTTATGGCCATTTTAGAAAGGCATTTGGCCTAAAACATATTTTAAAAAAGGATTTAGTACATGCAGGATGTAGTATGGCAAAATAGTACATTAAGGAAAAGATATTTCTTTCAAGATTCTCCATTGTCACCTATTACTTTGTTAAGGACTCAATAGTGACCTGTTGGCTAGCCGTTAGCTGCATTATAGCCTGTCGTTTGGTTTCTGTCACCAGAGCAATGTAAAATAAGGTCTTGATGGTGTAAAAACGTTTCTTGTCATTGCACCATTTCAAATCAAACCACTCATTAATCAGTAATATACATAATACCTACTTAATATCAGATGTATTGGGAAACTGTATTTAAAACTAGCTGAAACAAGTGCTGTACTTTAGGACTTCCATCTCCTTCAGCTGCACTTTTAACCATGTCTGAAGTTCCTGGAAACTGCTGACTGTGTGTGTGTATCCTATCTTCCTGTAGGTCATGCTTTAGAAGGCGGAAGGTACAGTCCACTTAACCCATCACCCCAATACAGAAATAATAATTTTAATGAAATGATGCAGCTGTCCCATTTCCATAATTTCTGCTTATTTCCACATTCCTTTTGCTCCTTGTCTGCTCTTGATATCCCTGCATTTATCCCAGAGTGGAAGAGGAGCAGAAGCAAAAGTGTCTGAGAAAAGCCAGGGACTTGTAGTTTAGATAAGAGTGTAATTAATATTTGAATTTTCTTTCAGTTTAGCATTAATATACTGGACCCAGATTTCCAATGTACTTATTTTTATTTCTTCCTCAGAAATTGGAACAATGGAGTCTGTTTCAGTGACAAACACACATTTCGCCTTTGACCTGTTCAAGAAGATCAGAGGAAGCAACAAAACGAACAATGTGGTCTACTCTCCTCTCAGCATCTCCTCTGCACTGGCCATGGTGTCTTTAGGAGCTGCTGGCAACACTGAAGCTCAGATGTCTGAGGTCAGAACTCTTATTCTCACTTTACATCTTTCAATAAGCATAGATATCTCTGTCCTAAGACTATTTTTGAATTTTTAATCAAGTACAAAAATGAACAGGAACACTCCTTTTTAATGCACACCAATACTCAGCCTGGTCTTTGCAACCTATCACACACATTTATATTTTTAAAAATAAAGGTTCGAACGTTTCCTGATGTTGATGTACTGTTCCCAGAAAAGTCTGTTACGTTACATGAAGTTTCTTTATACTTTTAAATGATCCTCACACTCGCATGACCCTTTTCCAAAAATTTAAAAATCATCAGTTAAAAGGTTCTTTTAGGCAACAGTGGTTTTTGATGGCTTCACCTCAAAGAACCTATATTTTTAAAGAGTGCAACTCATTTTACTCCCCAGAAGTATTCTCATGACTCATCATCAGTTACACCTACTTGGATAAGCCTTAGGTATCTCAACACTTATGTGTTTCATCACATTGTCTTCAGCTAAAAGTGATATGGTTGACATGGTTACGAAACCCTTAGTGGACAAAGTTCCTCAAAAGGTAATCTGACATTTGATTCCTGTGGGTTTGGGCGATGTATGTATGTAAGGGTGAGGTGATGAGTATTGTAGCCTGTAGACAGGTATATTTGATGAATACAACAGTATCAGCAGTAATGTTTTATTGAAATCATATTGCCACACTTTTTTTTTTATTGGATGTGTTTCTTTGGAAAGTGCCACACCCTTTTTGTGCTTGCTTAGGGTATGATATTCACGTGTTGTAAAACGGTTCTCATATGGGTAAAGCCCAGGTCATCATAAAAGATAGTGTAGTGTAGTGTAGAGTAGTGTAATGTAGTGTAGAGTAGAGTAGGCTCTGGTCTGCTTATGTCCTGTTTACATGTTTGCAAATTTTCAAGTGTGCAGGCTGTGAACTGAAAGCTCTGTTTGTACATGTAATAGGAAACATATGCGTCATTTGTCATTTCTATTTTCTTTTGTCTGTAATACTGAACTGGAAGAGATGTGTCTCAATATGAGAATATGTGACAATATAAAATGACTAATTTTGTATAACAGTAGAAATACCTAATTTCCCAATTCTGTTACTTAATATTGTGCTGTAGGTCTTATGCTTCAACAAACCACTGAAACCTAAACCTGACCAAGCAGCAACTGTCCAGAAAGCTCAGACGGCACAAAAAACCCAAACAAAGGTTGCTGGATATGAATACTCAGAGAAGGCACTAACATCCATGGTGAAGGGTTTTTAAGTGCATTTGAATAACGACAGGAAATGGTATGGACCAGGTGTGTCCAATCATATCCACAAAGAGCTGCTGTGGCTACAGGCTTTCTCTCCATAAAAACAGGAATACACCTGTCAGGTCATCCAAGTCCTCGAATCGCTGATACGACCTCCTGCTGTACTGGAATAAAAGCCTGCAGCCACACTGCCTCTTTCAGGATAAGTCTGGAGACCCTTGGTAGGTGCTTCTTCTTTGGTGGTGGGTAACTGGGATTTTCAGTGATGGCTGCCATATTCTTTCAGATTTAATAACAGCTGACACATGTAACAGGGATGCCATAAAAGGACCAAGGTGTATTTTTACGTTTGAAATTGTCTTTACAGTATCATAAGCATGAATTCATATTTTACAGGTGTGGGTGTTTATAAAAGTGGAAAATATTGGTTAAATATTAATTCTGTGAGGTCCATCACTGTGCTGACAGATTTTGTATACCCCTTCCAAATGGTATATATGAAATTTCCATGTACTGCAAATTTATAAATAAAGTGAAAGTAAATAAATAAATGCTTTTGTTGAGATGAACGAGGAAGGCATAGAAGCAGCTGCAGCTACTGCTGCCATTATGATGACGCGGTCTCTCATGGAATGCATAAAATGCTGTTTTTTGGCAGACCACCCATTCCTCTTTTTCATCAGACACAATGCAACTGGAAGCATCCTCTTCTGTGGAAGATTTTGCTCTCCATAAAGTGCATGATGCATTAATTGGCTGCTTGCTGTTGTTTTGTTTTTTGTTGTTTTTATTTTCTTATGTTGGTGCGTACAATCAAGATATTAATCCATGTAACTGTGTCATTGAGGAAGACATGCCTAAGGAAAAAAGCAAAAGTCCATTTAAGATATTGTATGCAAGTCACCTCTCACCTTACAAATATGCTTTGTTCTATATCTCCCGAAGTCTTAATCCTGTTATGTACTACAGTAAATATGAACATGAGGTTACAGCTGTCACTGTTTGATTGGATTTAATTGAACATTTTGTCGAATAAGACCATCTGATGTTATGAGTATAAAAATAAAGAAATTCTGATTTATTGCTGTGGAATGATCATTCTACAACATAGTATTTCACAAAGCTTACTTTCCTTTTTTTCCCCTGTACCAATAAGAAGGGTGGTTTTCAAAAAAGGTTCATGTGGTTTTGTAACATTAAGCTTTGTTCATTTGCAAGTCCTGTTTTATGCTGATTTGATGAAGGTGTTGTTTTTAAGGTGTTAAATGATTTTACATACTGGCACAATAATATATTAATGAATTAATAAACAAATTTGAATTTAACCTGTTCTGTTTCCATGTTTCACATCAAGGTTTTCTACAATGGTCACACCGCAGGAAAACACCAGCCCAGTTAACACTCCATTTATAAAGACGTGTTCTGTTATTCCAGCACAACCCAAACAACTTTACAACATACATGTAAATACCCAGCTTGTCCAGTAGGCTGCAGACTTACTTACTGCAGATCTTACATCCTTATCATACTTCACTTTGACATTGGAAATAATAGAGCAAATCCTATTTAGTTGACATTCAAACCAGGTTTACCCTGAAGAATATAGACTTAGTGAATTTAGATTTGTATATCTTACAATTTGGTATTAAAATAAATGTATTTTTCAATGTTTCAATACTATCGTTATTTATTAACATAGTGTAATAAGAGCTGTAAGATACAGTGCTGCTTGACATTTGTGAATCCTTTATCACCCACTTTCTCATAAAATCTGCAGTGATGAGTATTGTAACGGTGTCCATGACAGATAATAAGACTGCTTTAATGATTCTTCTGGTTGCCTACATGGAGGAACAGGATTTATTTAGATAACACTTCTGTTTAAACACAAATATTTATACATGTGGGGGGGGGGACATTCATACCCTGTGACTCTTTCAGTGTTGAATCCTGCCACGGTAGTAATATTAGATAGATAGATAGATAATTATGCCTGGTTGGATTGTTTAAAATCACTATAGTAGCAGCAATAGTGATGTGTTTTTCTCTAAAGCCTGATTGATAATTAAACAGAGGACAGTATTAGTAGTAACTTGTGACCAGCTTTTTTTTCTGGTCAGAAATCTATCAGCTGTAAAATTAGAAAAATACAATGAGATGATTGGGGATGGTTGGATGTTAGGGGAATTAACAGCTTTCCAAAAGTTTTGTGTGAGTGCACAGCTGGTGATAGATGGAAGTAATAATCTGATTTGGCCTTTTTAACAGCAGAGCTACAATCATTCATTCGGGCTCTGTCTACCGCATGTGTGGCAATGGACCATGCTTTATTTCTAACTGTAAACAATGAGGAAACTTTATTAATAAACCAGTGATGTGATCTGTCTCTAATTTTCCTAACATTTTGTGGAGGGGCAGGTTTATTTACCACTGTTATAAAAGATTTAATACAAAGGTTTCATGCTCAGTCAGCATCAGGGATTTGTAGTATAAAGTGTATTTCACTCATTGCTGAGTTGGAAAGAAAAGCTGTCTCCGTTAAAATGTTTCTTCTAACCACCATCTGAGAGCCTGTTTTGTTCTTGCTGCTGTTTGTAATGGATCCAATGGGGCAGTGGTTACTAAAGCTAGGGTTAAAGACTCTTGAAGCAGTTTGTCCATTTTATTAGACAGAATTGAAGGTGGAATATGCCAAGCATCTCTGGATGGAGTTGTAGGGGTTCCTAAAGGTGGCCTGCGATAAACCATCCCATCCACCTTGCTGTGGGTGGAGGAGTGACGTATGATGGGCGACAACGCACCATTCGTCTTGGCGCTGACCAAGGTGCCTCCACACAGAGATTCGTTCGTCATCTCTACCAAAGCAAAAACTGGACTTGTCACTGAAGATGACCTGCTGCTATTCTGAGTCACCCCATGACAGTCTGGCACAACACCACTGCAGTTTTTGACAGCACTGACATGGTGTTGGGTCATTCAGGTACTCCCTTGCCTTGCTGAAACTTAAACATTTGTGTCTCACAATGTCACACCTACCCACTAAGTTTCATTCGGTTGATTGCTTCTGGGTGGAACTAATAACTATTAACAATTTTTGAATGTACTACTTAAGTATACTACTTAAGTATACTGGGCTTCTAATGACAAGGCCTAAACTGCTGACTTTGATGAACCAATCAGTCAAAACAAACCTGTATTAGGGTGAGCAGTGTTGCTTGTATCACCCCAAGTTCATGCTGTGGTAGTGTGTGTGTTATCAAGCATCAGCATGACACATTAGATACTATTAAAAAACAGTACCATCAAAAGTTACTCAGTGGGAGTTCTCTATCTGGGATATGGAACATCTCGGGCCCAAAGTGAATGAGGTCTGTAATATCCCTAATAACTTTATTAATTTACCTGTGTAAATGTCTTCACCCTCCAATTTCATTTTTTTCAGATTTCTAATTATTATTCTGATGGCCACACTGTATACCTGGATGGTCTTTTGGCTCTGCTCTCATTGCTCCCATTTGGTATGTTGGCTCTTTTTTTTACTTTGCTGCCTTTCGGTTCTGCCCTTTATTACAGCCATGTCAGTAAAACCTATTTGTATATTAACTCTGCAAGCGTCTGGTTAGTCCTCCTGGTGTTAAACTTCAAGTATTAAATCAGCTGGGGCTAGACTAAATATTAGAATTTGGAATTTTTCTGGCCTGAAGTAAAACTCTCTTTAATACCCCTCTGAAATTTCAGTTTTCTATGTGTTTACCTGTTTAGTGCATTACTGCTCTATGTGCTGTGTTGTCATTTATTTTGTTGATTGTGTCATTTTGCCAACTCCTACTGATGATTAAAATCTAATGTCTTTTCTTAAGTAAGCATAAACAGGTTTTCCATACACCACAAAACCTTGACTTTGATCTGCTTGTCTGTGAATTATCTTACTAACTTAGTCACATACTTTGTTTCTAGTTGCAAAATACTGCATGTTCTTAATTACTTTACCATTATTGTTTCATGTAAAGCTGCAAAAATGCACACTGCTTTTTACAGTTCACTGAACTACAAGCCACAAATAAGGAGATAAGGAGAGAGAATTAGGAGAGAACCAAATGAATCAGAAGCTGTGAATGAGTAGCTAACGTCAGCCTCGTGTTTGATTATTAGCACGGAGGACAGACAGGCAGGCGGGGGCAGGGTGTTTGTGACCTGTTTTTTAAAAGGCTTCAGTATGTTGCTGTTGGGCCGATGAGCAAGTCCCTACAAGCGACTGAACCTACATGCAAGTGTCCTCGTGTATATGGATCAATGGTGTAAAAGTATTTTCTACAGTGCCTATTTCTAAATACTTAATGTAAGACACTTTTTATATAAATCACAACAAACTAATTAAAATGTTGAAACTGATTAAAAAACAAATAAAAAAATGTACCTTAAGAATGGAATAAATCATTTTAATCAGAACTTCATATTATTGTTTTCTATCATATGATTATGCATCATAACTAACAGATTTAATTGCACATTGTAAACATTTCATTAAAGGTGAAAATCATCATGCTATTGATGCTGTTATCGGGAAAATCTGTGTAAAACTGGGGTTAACTCTAGGAATATTGACCTGAGCTAAGCTTTGCCCAGACCTGTCTGGTTCAGGTTCAACATGAACATCTTTTCTTATAGTAGATCTTAGCAGTTTGTGGCCATGCAAAGAAATTATTTTCATCCGACTGCAGTATACAGTTAACCTTGACTTTCTCTTTCACAAAATCAAGCCTACAGATGGAAGCTTATCAGAGATTACAATCAAAAACTTGCAGCTAAAGTCTTGAAGACCTTGTTCCAATGGTGACTCAGGTGTGCTTGAGGTGTGCTTCAACTGTACAGCTGAAGTATTTTCTTTACCTACAGCCGTTAAAATGAAAATGAATGTTGGTTCTGTTAGGAGAAATTTTCTGCTATGGTTTAAATGTTTAATGACTGTGGGACTGAAATTTGATGCGCTACTTTTTATTTGTCATTTTTATTAGTATATTGTACAAAGTTCACATTTATATGTCATAACTATGAGAATAATTACTCATACTGCATTAAAATCTATTACATAAATACTACAATAAAGTCATTTATGTTTGTAAATCATCAACGGAACATAAATGCACAACTGCCAATCCAGGCCATAAATTTGTCATAGAAAAGCCTCTGAATTGGTCGCACCACATGATGTTTCTGTGACAAGTTTAAATAGTGGGATAAGTTTTTCTGATGTATTAAAAGTTGTTAATGATTTGTTTTTGTTAAAAGCATCAAAACAAAACTGGTGAAAAAGAACTTATGTTTAAATAATAAGATGTTCAGTTCATGTTTAATTATTGACAGTAGGGGGCAAACACGGACCTTTCTTCTTTTGCGATAAAGCCATCAATGAGGAAACTTGACCCCCGTTTTCTGTGGTTTTCCTTTCCTCTGTTCACGTATGAATTCAGCAAAATTAGCTTTGTTATTGTTGGAGACATGGTATTAGAGGAATAGTGAGCTGACAGCAGCTATCGGAATGTTGTAAAAACATTAATTTGGTCATTGTTTCGAGCGCTTCTCGCTACAACAGTTGAAGCTGCTGTTTAAACCTGAATGAGTAGCCATAGCCAACAGTGTCACATCGCCATTTTCAGATCTACTGGTGTAGAATTTAGGGTAAAATCTATGTTTAAAGTGTACATTTAATTGTTTGTTTCCTCAGTGGTTTTCAGGCTTGTTTCCTGTTTTGGTTTGTGTGTGTGTAATGGTGCTACTTAATTAATGAGGTCAGCGGCACCATTTTGGAGCACTCTTGTTTGCGCAAGATATACGCAATTGATTGGTTTATGGTAGCTAGATGAAGTCTATGGCTTTAGTGTTTTAAAAGCGGATGTTTTATTGAACATGTGATTTATTTTTTTATGGTTGTAAAATGCCAAAGTAACATGCCAGATTTGATTGGTTAAATTGATTTATGATTATTACCAACATGAGAAACAAGCTTTGTGTATTATTGCATATTACTCTTTCATTCGCGATAAAGCCATCAATGAGGAAACTTAACCGCCGTTTCCTGTGGTTTTTCTTCCCTCTGTTCAGGGTGGCAACATTTACAGGTTCAATCCAAATTGACAAGCACAAAATTCAAATGCCAAAGCAACATAAGCTAGCTTCCCACAAACAGAAATGATAAAATATTATAATAAATATGTATTAGTAGTAATAATATTCATTCTTTTTTGAGGTCATGCCATATGATACCCAAATGTGGCAACTACCAACCAGTTATTTAAATGGTTATTTGTTCCAGATTTGTGAAAGAGTTTCAAACTCCCATGCTGCTTTCATGGGTCTTTGGAAAAAGTATATACTATGCAATGTCCTGTCTTTGAATTGTTTTCCATATAAATGTCCAAACTTTTCATTTTTGTATGGTCACACTACATGATATTTTATAAAATAGACGTTACCCTACAATGTTTGTTTGTATATTATGATGAAAATAAAAAGACCTTGCAGTTTTATACTGGATTAAAAAACATTTTGGAAATTAAACCAAATAAGGCAGAAAATAAAGATGAAAAGATTTAGAGACATTTCAAAGAACTTTCTGAACCAGCAGTCATGGCTGGACGGTCACACCACATGAGATTTTGGCTCTTGAAATAACAGAAAAAATACAATTAAATGTTTTGTGAAAACAATCAGTCTGCCCGTAGACTGATGTGTGCCCTCTCCCGAGTCAATAAACGCTGAAACAACATTTTACAGCCAGTAACTCTTTAAAAGCATGAAAATATTTATTTGCTTGAAGAAAAGCATTTAATGAAAGTGGTGAGGACAAGTTTGCCATCTGTTCAGCGCAGGGTATGGAGAGGTCCCTGTGTGGAAATTCTATACGGAAATTCTATACGAGAATAAATATGTTTTCAGTGAGACCGCAAAATTTATTTTGTCTAAACGATTTTGTCATGGCTTAAGGTTGCATTGGTATTTCAGGGTTATAGATCTCACATGCTGTATTCATTCACATCCTGTAAAATAAACTCTTAAACAAAACCATCAGACGCTGGGTTTTGGATTAAAGACGTACCCCTTGGCAGATTGAATTTAATGGTAAATCATTGGGTACAGAGCTTCCATACTTGTACAATGTTCAGTAGGTGATCTAATGCCCCTCCTTCTTTTCTATACCTTTTCAAACTAGGTATTGTTACCATTATCTCAAGGTTGACTTAAGATGCATACATTGTACATGGTTTTAAACCCCCATGTCTTCCAATAGGATGTCACAAAGAAATATGACCCTTAACTGCTCAAGATGTTCTCCATCCTGAAGTCTTTGTAAGTTTGCAAATCAAGATATAATTTTCATGACAGAGTTGATCCCGACTAATGACTGAGTGAATTCCGTTCAGGCAGCAGCAAGAGAAGATTGACGTGCGGTTACAGAGCTAAGGGGACAAATAGATAAACTTGACAACAAGATGACGGACCTGATGGCAGGACTGGACGGCCATCCTTTACTAAGCTTGAAAGGCATATATAGTGAGGTGTGCGCAAAATACACTGACGGTCTTTCCTGACTTCAGGTTAAGTTGGAGCATAATGGAAAAATGCTGATGTTTGATAGGCCCCAAAGGCAGACACTTTCTTCAAACACTTTTTTTTCTTTTTTTTAAAAAGCATAATTTCGGAAATTCTATGTGATGCATATCATCAGAAACAAAAAAAAAAAAAAAAAAAAAAATTATATATATATATATATATATATATATATATATATATATATATATATATATATATATTAATTCAACATATAATAAAAATGAAGTCTCAGATATCAAAAAAGATTATGGTAAGCAGAAAAAAATAAATAATGAAAAAAAAAGCCTGACGGGCAGTATTTATTGAGCTCTACATACAGGCGTTATAGAGAATAGTGTCTTGTGATAATCCATTCCATGCAGCTTGAATATTCTCACACAGAATATTCCTCCCGAACAGGCCGATCTGGCGGAGGTATTTAACAAGACCAACGCCATTAAATTACCACCGTCCAGGGCATACAACTGTGATCTGGTTAGTGACCAAATTCCACCTAAGTCCCGTGTTTTCCCGCTTACACAGGGGGAAGACCAGGCTATGGAGGAGTACATAAAGGAGGCGCTAGCTCAGGATTATGACGACTTGAAGACAGCCATCCACACCACTACGGGGTACTAGGAGTACACGGTTATGTCTTTCTGGTTGAGTAATGCCCCCTCTGTTCTCCAGTCGTTCATCAACGACGTGCTCTGGGACATGTTGGGTCAGTTTGTCATTGCTTATATTGACAATATTCTGATATACTCACTCGATTTACACACCTACGTTCAACATGTCTGGAGGGTTTTGTCTCGTCTTCTGGACAATCAGCTACAGTATATGTAAAAGGAGAGAAATGCGAGATCCATATGGGTTCAAATTCGTTTTTAGGTTATGCTATTAGTCCTGAGGGTGTTATTATGGATGATCGCAAAGTGGAGGCTGTTGCCAACTGGCCCATCCCCAATTCCATTCGGGAGCTTTAACAGTTTCTGTATTTTGTAAACTTTTATAGGCGCTTTATTCGCAATTATTGTTTGGGTAAGGTTAATGCTAAGCGACTGTTTTGGAACCCTCAGGTGGAGAGTGCTTTTGAGGAGCTTAAACGGAGGTTCACCACAACCCCACTACTCAAGCATCCTGACCCAACAAAGCCATTTGAAGTGGAGGTAGATGTTTCTAATATTGGAGGAAGCGCTGTATTATCCCAGCACAGTGGTGAACCCCCGAAGTTTACAAGGGTGAATCCAATTAACCGTCAGCCCTCCAGCCCCTATCTAGAACCCAGAGTGGTTCTGTCCCCCATTAGATGGGAGATAGACAACAAGATTGAGCACTGTAATGCTACTGACCCTGTCGCAGAGTCAACAGATTGGTCGACGTATCTGTCCCGGGCAGAAATGACTCAGAATTCCCTGAGTAGCTCTGTTACTTCCCTTGCTCCTTTCCAGTGCATGTTAGGCTATCAGCCGCCCCTAATGCCCTGGGTCAGCTCAGCCACTGAACGTGCCCTCTGTGGAACATTGGATCCGGAGGTGTGAAGAGGTATGGGAGGAGACCCACCAGCACATTGAGAATTTCCTGCAGAGATATAAACACCATACCAACTGGCGGCGAGGCGATACCCCTGAATGCCTGTCGACCAGGGACTTCAGGTCAACTGAGGGAAGTAGAAAACTAATGCCCAAATACATCAGGCCTTTTAAGTACTGAGTAAATTAAATGACATCATCTATAAGTTGGATCTGCCTGCACATTACAAGAATTGTCCATTATTTAATGTTACCCTGTTGAAACCCAAGGCGCTTCTGGAGGCCACTCCCCCTCCTCCTGTCATGGTTGATGGATCTCTGGGTACGCTGTTTGGCAGCTGTTGGACTCCAGAAAGAGAGGAGGGCCCTCCAATACCTGGTGGACTGGGAGGGATATGGACCTGTGGTGTTGGGTGCCTGCGGCTGATGTGTTGGACCCTGCCCACATAGAGGAGCTCCACCGCTGTCACCCTTCCCGTCCTGCTCCCAGGCCCAGAGGTCGTCCTGTGGTTCCATCTTTGAGCCTGTCTGCCGGTAGTAGGCGTGGTCATCAAAGACGGCTATCTCTGAGCCCGTCGGCAGGTCGCCGACGTGGTCATCCCAGACGGTCCTCTCTGGACCCGTCCTCTTGTCCCCAGGGGAGAAGTTCCACTGTGAGGGTTCCCGTTCCATGCCGCAGCAGGTCCGGGAGTGTCCTTCCTGGTCTGTGTAGTGTAGTGGGTAGTCATCGCCATGAATGTCCTCGTTCCTCTTCTGCCTTGGACTCCTTTGCGGGGTGATGTCGGTGATGTCACACATCTGGGTATCCCTGACTGTTCCGCTCCCCCAGACTCCACTTTCCAGAGGGCTTCACTAGCTGGACTACAATATGTGGTAGATATCTCTTCTGATAAAGCAATTAATGATATGTTCTATTATCACAGCGAAATAACAATACTTATTGTTATGATGAAATGATTTTATCATTTTACCACACATTTTTTCCTGATTATTCCATGGGTATGATCAGAACTAAATGAACACTGACCATCTGTCAGTAAATGTTTCATAAGAAAGATGAAAAAAGTTCAGATATTTTGATGTGTTTTATGAAAATGTCACCAAGTATCATGATGTTGCATGTTTTTCAGGACTGGAATATAACAGGATATGAGTATAGGGAATATGAAAGTAGCCTAAGCATCTGTATTCTCCAAGTTGCAATTTGAAGCAGCTGTGGGCTTTGTTAGAAGCTGATGTTTTGATTACTACCTAAGTAGAATGATTAATCAATATGATTTAGCAGTTATTTATCTCAGCATTACTGAGATCCTATGATGGAACAGATGAACAGAGTAGTGGCGGTCCGGCAGTGCCATCCGTGCTGCTCTCGAACATCTGCTCCATGGATAATAAACTAGACTATCTCCAACACTTGCATGAGCCTTTTCCAAAAATGGCATTAAAAACCATCAGTTAAAAGGTTCTTGTAGGAAACAGTGGTTTCCGATGACTTCACCTCAAAGAACCCCTTTTTTAAGAGTGCAACTCATTTTACTCCCCAGAAGTCTTCTCATGACTCATCATCAGTTACACCTACTTGGATAAGCCTTAGGTGTCTCAATACTAATGTGTTTCATCACTTTGCTTCAGCTAAAAGTGATATGGTTGACATGGTTACGAAAGTTCCTCAAAAGGTAATCTGACATTTGATTCCTGTGGGTTTGGGCGTACAGCCATTCAGCCATATACTTCTATGCTATGTTATGTTCTATTAGCAACTCCACCTATGTAATATGCATATCTGTCAGTTATAAAATGTTTCATGTCTCTTCATCAGGATTTCGTCACTGGCGGTTTAGTTTTTTACCATTGCTTTGAGTTAAAGGCTTTGTCGAAAAAGTGTACAGAAGGGTCTGGTCTGCTTAAGTCCTTGTTTGATCAGTCTTCTAGTCTAGAAAACCTATGCGTGATGTGTCATTTCTATTTTCTTTTGTCTGTAATACTGAACTGGAAGAGAATATGTGTCTGAATATGAGAATATGTGACCATATGAAATGACTAATTTAGTATAACAATAGAAATACGTGATTTCCAAATTCTGTTACTTAATATTGTGCTGTAGGTCTTATGCTTCAAAAAACCAGTGAAACCTAAACCTGCCCAAGCAGCAACTGTCCAGAAAGCTCAGACGGCAAAAAAAGTCCAATTACCAGAGGCTCTACAAACAAAGGTTGCTGGATATGAATATTCAGAGAAGGCACTAACATCCATGGTGAAGGGTTTTTAAGTGCATTTGAATAGCGGCAGGAAATGGTATGGACCAGGTGTGTCCAATCGTATCAGGAAAGAGCTTCTGTGGCTACAGGCTTTCTCTCCATAAAAACTGGAATACACTTGAGTCCACCTGTTCAGTCAGGTCATCCGAATCCTCGAATTGCTGATACGACCTCCTGCTGTACTGTAATGAAAGCCTGCAGCCACACTGCCTCTTTCAGGATAAGTCTGGACACCCTTGGTAGGTGCTTCTTCTTTGGTGGTGGGTAACTGGGATTTTCAGTGATGGCTGCCATTTTCTTTCAGATTAACAAACAGCTGACATATGTAACAGGGATGCCATTAAAGGACCAAGGTGTATTTTTACGTTTGAAATTGTCTCTACAGTATTGTAAGCATAAATTTATATTTTACAGGTGTGGGTGTTGATAAAAGTGGAAAATAATGGTTAAATATTAAGTGAGGTCCATCACTGTGCTGACAGACTGTAAATTTATAAATGAAGTGAAAGTAAATAAATAAGTGCAGTGTGCAGTGATGGAACCTAAGAGTTAATAATTTCTATGATTTGATATGAACTTTTTATGTCTTATTTTGCTTAAGGATTTCTTCCTTTATAACTAGGATTATGTTTTTGTTTTTTTGTTTTTTTTTACATACCTTCATTTTCTTTTTTTAATTATTCACTGCCCCTTAGTCTTTACACTTCAACAAAGTCAAGGAGGACATCCATGTTGGCTTCAACAAGCTTATAGCCAAACTAAATAAGAAAGGTGCTCCGTACGCCCTGAGCCTGGCTAATCGACTTTATGGAGAGAAAACTTATCAGTTTGTGGAGGTAAGACATTTATTTACAACGAGGAAAAATGTTCAGCATGATCACTGTGAATCATTCTGTAGAAAAACAGCAGGGTTCTCCAGACCCCTATAACTACTGACTAGCAATTGCTAACACTAAGCTTAAAATAAATAAATAAATAAATAAATAAGAACACAGTTCTCTGCATTCCTTTTGTATGACATATGGATTACTGCTGAGTGGCCAGCCACTGAGGAACCTATAGTTCGTCAGTATTCACTGGACCCGCTTACATGCTTTCGGACAAATGTGAGCCAATGATCAGTTATTGCCATGTGTTCTTTTTTCTAGAAATTCCTAGGTGACACAAAAATTTTTTACAATGCTGAGTTGGAGACGGTCGACTTTAAATCAAATGCAAGGGCCGCACGTGTAAATATTAATACATGGGTGGAAAAGCAAACACAAGGTTAATTTAGATTTTTATATGTATTTTTACATGGTGGTGCAGTGTGTATCATCACACAGCTAGATACCAGAGAGACAATGTAGTCTGTTGACAAATTGCTGCTTATGTACATTGACTTTACATTACATAATCTATAGATCTACATGGCTCAGGTTTTCATAAACAATACATGATGCATGCATATTTCCTTTTCAACTGGGAATGAACCCACCAAGTAGGATTTCATCATATTTAGTAAGATATTGACAATTTACTGCCAGAAGAACAGATGATTTGTGGCATGAAAAACTTGTATTTCCTCTAAAAATATGTCAACACTGACCTTAACAATCCCTTCTGAAATGTGCTGCTCAATATAGAGAAGATCAAGGACTTGCTGAAAGAAGGGGATGTTGATGAATCAACCAGACTTGTCTTGGTGAATGCCATCTACTTTAAGGGTAAATGGGAGAAGCAGTTCCGGAGTACTATGACCACTAAGGTTCCATTTAACCTGAACAAGGTAACTCCCACTTAATGAACTTCAGTTATATGTGTTATCATTTTGCAAAAAAAGTCATATCATATCAAACCTCCAGAAAGGAGTTCTGGCTGGTTCAATACCAGTTTTAACAAACCATCAATGGCCATGACCTTTCTACACTTTTATTGAAAGTTTACAGTCGAAAACACTATTACGTAGAGATGTTACATACTGTACATAACTTCTCAAAAGGATTTAAATAGACAAGTTTACTAGACTAGCTGATTAGCTCTTAAGGGGTTAGCTCTTCACAGTCCCCTCCACCCCCTCTGCCAGGCAGGGCCATTGCAACATAAGCTTCATGTGCATCTGAGTGGTGAATTGAGCAAAAGCATGTTTGATAAATATATATAATGCATATTTAAAATGGGGGTGAAATGGGGACACTAGAAAAGGTACGTAGAGCCTTTCTTAAATTTCAGCTCATCTTACAGACGGTCAATATTAATCTTTACTAAGAAACACTAAATACTAATAAATACTACAGCCTAGTAGACTGTCCAAGGGTTGATGATGATTTAAGTTTAGCTGACTGGGGAGGTCAATAAACCAGTGTACTAATAAAAAAATAAAAAATAAAAATATTTAAAATGGGGGTGAAATGGGGACACTAGAAAAGGTACGTAGAGCCTTTCTTAAATTTCAGCTCATCTTACAGACGGTCAATATTAATCTTTACTAAGAAACACTAAATACTAATAAATACTACAGCCTAGTAGACTGTCCAAGGGTTGATGATGATTTAAGTTTAGCTGACTGGGGAGGTCAATAAACCAGTGTACTAATAAAAAAATAAAAAAGGACTAGGAACTGATCACTGATTGACTTAACTTTAGAAACACTTTCTTTGGTACTTTAATGGATTTTTATATTTTACCTTGCAGAAAGACACCAAGCCTGTTCAAATGATGAATCTGACAGCAGAGTTTCCCCTGGCTTATATCCCTGAAATGAACTGTCAGATTCTAGAAATGCCATATACAGGAAAAGAGCTTAGGATGCTAATTGCACTCCGTAATGGAATTGATGATGGCACTACTGGGCTTGAGAAGGTAAAGTATAAAGTTACTTTAAATGTTCGAAATGATGTAAATCTGATTAATATATTTACTACATAGCAGAGAACAACACATTCACTTCACTCATGTGGATTTATTTTCACTTAGCTTGAGCAAAACCTCACCTATGAGACTTCATGGAGTGGACACGCCCTGCTAAGATGGATAATGTAGAGGTGAAGGTGTCTTTGCCCAGGTTCAAACTGGAACAGACATATGACATGGGGAAGCTGCTCATCAGCATGGGCATGGTGGATGCCTTCGACCGAGTCAAGTGTGATTTTTCACGCATGTCTCTATGCAATGATCTGGTGCTGTCCAAGGTGGTGCATAAGTCTTTTGTTGAGGTGAACGAGGAAGGCACAGAAGCAGCTGCAGCTACTGCTGCCGTTATGTTGAATCAGTCTCTCATGGAATGCATAAAATGCTGTTTTTTGGCAGACCACCCATTCCTCTTTTTCATCAGACACAATGGAACTGGAAGCATCCTCTTCTGTGGAAGATTTTGCTCTCCATAAAGTGCATGCTTTAATTGGCTTCTTGCTATTGTTTTGGGTTTTTTGTTGTTTTTATTTTCTTATGTTGGTGCGTACAATGAAGATATTAATCCATGTAACTGTGGAAATCCATGTACTGAGGAAGACATGCCTAAGCCTATATTTCATGCAAGTCATCTCTCACCTTACAATATGCTTTGTTCTATATCTCCCGAAGTCTTAATCCTATTATGTACTACAGTAAATATGAACATGAGTTTACAGCTGTCACTGTTTGATTGAATTTAATTGAACATTTTGTCTAATAAAACCATCTGATGTTATGAGTATAAAAATAAAGAAATTCTGATTTATTGCTGTGGAATGATCATTCTACAATATAGTATTTCACAAAGCTTACTTTCCTTTTTTTCCCTGTACCAATAAAAAGGGTGCTTTTCAAAAAAGGGCCATGTGGTTTTGTAACATTAAGCGTTGTTAATTTGCAAGTCCTGTTTTATGCTGATTTGATGAAGGTGTTGCTTTTAAGGTGTTAAATGATTTTACATAATGGCACAATAATATATTAATGAATTAATAAACAGATTTGAATTCAACCTGTTCTGTTTCCATGTTTCACATCAAGGTTTTCTACAATGGTCACACCGCAGGAAAACACCAGCCCAGTTAACACTGCATTTATAAAGATGTGTTTTGTTATTCCAGCACAACCCAAACAACTTTACAGTTGACATTCAAACCAGGTTTACCCTGAAGAATATAGACTTAGTGAATTTAGATATGTATATCTTACAATTTGGTATTAAAATAAATTTATTTTTTAATGTTTCAATACTATCGTTATTTATTAACAGAGTGCAATAAGAGCTGTAAGCTACAGTGCTGCTTGACATTTGTGAATCCTTTATCACCCACTTTCTCATAAAGTCTGCAGTGATGAATGTTATAACGGTGTCCAATGTCAATGACAGATAATAAGACTGCTTTAATGATTGTTCTGGTTGCCTACATGGAGGAACAGGATTTATTTAGATAACGCTTCTGTTTAAACACAAATATTTATACATGGAGGGGTATTCATACCCTGTGACTCTTTCAGTGTTGAATCCTGCCACGGTAGTAATATTAGATAGATAGATAGATAGATAGATAGATAGATAGATAGATAGATAGATAGATAGATAGATATGCCTTGTTGGATTGTTTAAAATCACTATAGTAGCAGCAATAGTGATGTGTTTTTCTCTAAAGCCTGATTGATAATTAAACAGAGGACAGTATTAGTAGTAAATTGTGACCAGCTGCAGTAAAAAAAACTGTTGAAAAGGTTTTTGTTCTGGTCAGAAATCTATCAGCTGTAGAATTAGAAGAATACAATGAGATGATTGGGGATGGTTGTGTAGAGGGTTAGAAAATTGCCTCTATCTACAGTTTACTTTAATACAGACACCCCCCCATACTTATTTTTTTATTTTTATTATATTATTTTAATCTTCAGAACTATTCTAAAAGCCTTTCAAGTCATTCCTATTCGTTTTGCATGGTGTTGCATCACTCAGCCCCTAGATGGTGCTGTATTCCAGTGAGTTGCAGAGGACGCACTGAAATTCGAGCTTGGAGTCTGCGCAGTTCAGAAATAAACGTGCACTGGCTTCGACTAAGCTGTTCATTGCTTGTGTGTTCCTTCACCGACTCACAGGATATTTCTCAGGATACACAGTGCTGCCTGGTCTGTGTATCCCTTGCTGCTGGCCCAGAAACCCCTAGACCTGGTGCCGGCAACAATTGGGGGCTCGTCCGGGATGTAGCGCCACCTAGCTGGGAAGGAGTGTACTACAACGACGGGAGGTGTCCAGAGCTTCAGGGAAGGCTGCTGTATTGAGCGTCATCCAGAGAGCGGAGGCCACCGGCGTCCAGTCCCAATGGCTACTTCTACCCCAAGGCGGATGCTAGTCTACACGATTCAGAAGAGACTGTCAACGTTGAATGAAAGTCAGCTACAGACGGTTGCACATGCCATCCACGACGAAGAGTCAACAGCCAGCCCTGCTGGCTTAAGTGAGCCATAACTTTATGACTTTGATTGTTGATTATTTACGGAGTGAGCGGTTGAGAAACATGGAAGATGAGGGTATGTCTGAACTCCTCACCCTTAATGACATGCTCACTAATCTTCTGGCCAAAGAAGCAGAAACCGAGAAAGGTGACAGTGCTGAACCACTTCAGACCGACCACACGCCTCCCCAACAGCCAGATCCTGATCAGACCTCTCCTGATTTACATCAGACTGCTGGGACTGCTTTCAGCGACACACGTCTGTCCCGGGACAGAGACACAGATGCCTCACCCAGGAACTACAGCAACTTGACACCAGCCAGGGCTTCCACAAGGGGTGCTAATGGTGCTCCTCCAGGTAGACTCAGTCCACCATCCAGCATCGTTGATCAGGTAGTGAGGTTCACTGATGTAGCTGCCCTGTTTCCACGCAGAGAATTTAAACTTCATGGTGGTCAAATCTGTGATACAGGTTCTGATATGTCATACAATAATCTTTGTAAACAACTAGATGAAGGGATACGGGAAGGGTTTAGTGAGTCTGAGATCATTCGTACGTGCTTAGGATAACCAAACCTGGTACCTTTCGGGAGATGCATCCAATAAGGATGACTTGACTGTAGAGGAGTTGAAGCGGTTTCTCCGCTCCCACATTAGAGATAAAAACAGCACTGAACTCTTTTTAGAGTTAAGCAATGCCAGACAGCAGGACAAAGAGAGTCCACAGCAGTTCCTGTACCGCATTATGGGTCTAAAACAGCGAGTTCTTTTTGAATCTCAACAACCTGGTGCTGATTTCAGCTATGACCGAAAACTTGTTCAGGGCACATTCTTACACACACTCTACCAAGGGCTAAATGAGAAAAATAGCCAGGTAAGACGTGATCTCAAACCCTATCTTACAGAATTGCAGGTTAGTGATGACTGCCTTTTCGAACAGTTCACCAAGTCTACCAGTGAGGAGGCAGAGAGGTTAAAACGCCTTGGCACAGTACCGAAAGCCCGACCAGTGATCGTAAGCGTAGCCCAGCATAGCAGTAGTGGACCGAGTGAGCAGTCTAGATTGACCAGTGTTGACTCAGAGTTACAGGCCAGTCGTGCTGCCATTATGGAATTGACCACCCAAGTGACCTCATTAACCAAAAGCTTGGCCCAGATGGTAAGACCTACTGAGAGCGATACCCCTAATTCCTCACTGTCAGTCAGCCATACAGCACCAATGGTTGAGGTGAAAGGTAGATGTCCGAATTGTGTAAAGCAAAACAACTTAAGCTGTTCACATTGTTTTATATGTGGTCAAGAGGGGCATAGGGCAATTGGCTGCCTGCAGAGGAAGTCATCGGGAAACGAGGTGGGGTCATTGGGAAGGGGGCCACCAGTGACCGACGCTATTGAGAGGCCCCCAGTGCAGAAGAATTGTAGTGGAGCAGCCAATCTTAAAAAGCCAAAGCAACCCTCCTCAGCTCATAGGAAGCCTGTAGCCCAGCTCATAGGCAAAAGATGTATGGTGTCATGTGCCATAAATGGAGCTCCCATTCAGATGTTGCTTGACTCAGGAGCCCAGGTGACCATTGTGGAGAAGGAATGGATAGCGAAAGCATTGCCCAGGCTCAAAATAATGCCTCTTGATGCACTCTTTACAGATCATCCTCTCAAAGTGTCTGCAGCTAATGGGACGGGAGTTCCTTTTGAGGGTTGGGCAGAAGTTGATCTTCAAGTATGTAGTGAAAGTCAGGGACATGTAGCTATTCGAGTACCAATCTTAATTGGTCAGAGCTCCGTTAACTGTGCTCTTTTAGGTAGCAATGTTATTGCAGAGATTCTCAAAGAAAATAATGAGCAGCAGAGTGCAGTTGACATTGTAGCATTACTCAAGGAAGCTCTGAGTGTCGATGGGGGTGCAGTGGAGTCTTTGGTCTCTGTTCTTCAAATGATGGCACCTGAGGAAACATCACCGGCGCTAAGTGTGAGAGTTGGAAAGAAGGGTGTAACAGTTCCAGCGGGCAAAATTCATCCGGTCAAGTGCAGAGTCAGGACAAAGCCAAAAGGGGGAACAATGCTCTTCCAGCCAAGTCCCGAGAGTTTTTGCCCAGAGGGGCTAGAGCCATTTTCCACACTAATAGATGTCCCCTGTGGGCTGTCTAAACTTGTACAGATTCCTCTTCAAAACACAACTACACATGACATTTATCTCCCACAAAGAACGGTGCTAGGTTCTCTTGAAGACATAATAGAAGTGCAGTCAGTACAGCATTTCGGTGCGGTGCCAGAAGCTGCGTCCTGTCCGACTGCTTCCACATGCACAGCACAGCTTATCAGCAAAGAGGACGGTCGGAGTTCCGGAAAAGATGGGCACCCATGTAAAACGACAGCTAATGAAAACTGGCATCCCACTGTTGACTTGTCCCATCTTGCTGAAGACGAACAAAAGGTAGTGAGGGAAATGTTGCATGACATGTCCGATGTGTTTGCTAAAGATGAAGCTGACATTGGGTGCATACCAAGTCTACAGCTGAAAATACACCTGCATGATGAAACCCCTGTACAGAAGTGTTATAACTCCATCCCAAAACCCCTGTATAGGGAGGTGAAAGAGTACATACATAACTTGCTTGACCACGGCTGGATAAAAAGGTCCACCTCTCCCTACTCGTCCCCTGTTGTTTGCGTCCGGAAAAAGGACAAAAGTTTGCGTCTTTGCGTGGACTTCCGTGAGTTGAACCACAAAACTATTCCTGATCGCCACCCACTTCCCCGTATCCAAGACCTGTTAGACAACCTTGGTGGTTACACTTGGTTCTCCATACTTGATCAGGGCAGTGCTTATCATCAGGGTTTTGTTGATGAGACCTCCAGACATTTGACTGCTTTTAGTACCCCATGGGGACTTTATGAGTGGCACCGTCTTCCGTTCGGGCTTACGAATGCCCCCGCAGCCTTTCAAAGGTCAATGGAAGGCATTCTTGATGGTTTAAGAGATGAATGCTGCTCTCCATACCTAGATGATGTTCTCTGTTTTTCAAAAACATTCCCTGATCATGTCAGGGATCTCCGAAGAGTACTCTGCCGTCTAAGAGAGCATGGAGTTAAGTTGCGTCCAAAAAAATGCGAGCTGTTCAAGCGCCAGGTGAGGTACATAGGGAGGTTAGTGTCAGGTGAAGGCATTCAGATAGACCCTAAGGACCTGGAAGCAGTTCTTCAATTAAAAGAGAAAGAGCCAAAGACAGTAGGAGAGGTTAGAGCTCTATTAGGGTTCCTGGGTTACTATAGGTCCTTCATCCAAGACTTTTCAAGAATTGCACGCCCCCTGTTCAAGCTCCTGGAGGGTCCAAGTGAGGATAGCCAAAACAAGACCACCTGCAAAACCAAAATACGACGCACCAGCCAGGGTCAGTTGTCATCCAAGACACCTGTGCAGTGGACACTTGAGCATAGTACCATCCTGTCTGACCTGGTGGACATGTTGACCCACCCGCCCATCCTAGCATATCCAAACTTTGAACTACCATTTGTGTTACACACAGATGCGTCCAATGAAGGTTTGGGGGCTGTGCTTTACCAGCAGCAGGGGGGGAAACTTAGAGTGATAGCCTTTGGCTCCAGGACGCTCACACCTGCCGAAAGAAACTACCATCTCCACTCTGGCAAGCTTGAGTTCCTCGCACTGAAGTGGGCAATCTGCGATAAATTTCGAGATTATCTGTATTATGCCCCCACTTTCACTGTCTATACTGATAATAACCCCCTTACTTATGTTTTAAGCACAGCCCGGCTGAACGCAGTTGGACATAGATGGGTGGGAGAGTTAGCTGACTTCCATTTCACCATTAAGTACAGGCCAGGTAAAACAAACACTGATGCCGACACCCTCTCACAGTATCCACTGAAACTCAAAGATCACCTAAAGGAGTATACTGAAATAATGCCCCCAGAGGTAGTATCTGCTGTCTGGCAGGGAGGTGAAGCTGTGAAGAATCAGGATGTGCCATGGGTGGCTGCCCTACAACTGCAGAATGGTGACCAAGAGGAGCCTTCCGGGAGTGTCCCTCTCGTAACCCCAGAAGATATCAGAGCTGCTCAGAAGGAGGATATCTCCATCTGTGAAGTGATAAGACTAAAAAAGGGATGCTGGAATCCTAACGACAAAGACAAGAGACAGATGGGACAAGAAACAAGGCGACTAGTGCACGAATGGACAGACTGAAACTTGATAAAGGAATTCTTTACAGGCAGACGGGAATGCGTAAACAACTGGTACTTCCATGTAAACTTAAGCCACTGGTACTTAAGCAGCTCCACGATGACATGGGGCACGTGGGGGCAGATAAGGTCATCCATCTAGCCAGGGAAAGGTTTTATTGGCCTTTCATGCAAAAGGAAATCGAAGATTATGTCATCAGACAGTGCTCATGTATCAAGCAGAAGCGGCCTAACCTTCCAGACAAAGCGCCAATGGGGTCCATAACATCTACTTTTCCTTTTGAGCTTGTTTCAGTGGACTATTTACACCTTGAACCGAGTAAAGGCGGCTACGAGTACATTCTGGTTTTGATTGATCACTTTACTCGTTTTGCCCAAGCCTATGCAACTAAGAACAAGTCCGGCAAAACTGCAGCTGAGAAGATATTTTACGATTTTATTCCTCGCTTCGGATACCCTGAGAAGTTACATCATGATCAGGGGCGGGAGTTTGAGAACAGTCTCTTTCAGCGACTTGAGCAGCTTGCTGGAGTTTCCCACTCTCGAACTACCCCCTATCATCCACAGGGTAATCCTGTTGAAAGGTTGAATAGAACACTTCTCCAGATGCTTCGCACCCTGCAGGAAGAGAAAAAGGCGGAGTGGAAAGACCATTTGCCTCATATTGTTCATGCGTACAATTGTACGAGGCATGAAGCAACAAACTACTCACCATTTTTTCTTCTTTTTGGAAGAGCTCCACGCCTGCCTATTGATTTACTGTTCAACCTCAAACCCGAAGAAGAGCCTCAGACCAAGCAAGAGTATGTGCAGAAGTGGGCTTCTCGAATGCAGGAGGCATACAAGATTGCCTCAAGCAACAGCCAGAAGTGTTCTGCCAAAGGTAAAAAGCACTACGACCGAGGTGTTAAAGGCATCGTTCTGCAAGCAGGGGATCGTGTACTTGTCCGCAACCTGTCCGAGAGAGGTGGCCCAGGCAAACTTCGTCCATACTGGGAGAACAAGGTGCACAGGGTAGTGGAGAGGGTAGGAGATGGACCCGTCTATAGGATTCAAGCTGAGAAAGGAGACAGAAACATCCGTGTAATGCATCGCAATCTCCTGCTGCTTGTAAACGACCTGCCGATAGAACCAAATGAGCAGACCTGTCCGAGACGAAGCAAGCCTCATGGACAAAACTGTCACCAACCAAACAGTAAAGAGCCAGACCAGCACTGTTCTGATGACTCTGCTGATGAAGAATTCTTTTACAATATTCAACCTTTACCTGTGTATGAAAGAAGAATGACCAGATCTCAGTCATCCCCATCCAAACCCCACTGCCGCCTCCGAGCTGTAGCACGAGAATTCAACCCAGTAAGACGATTAAGTGATTCAGAGACTGTGCAGCAAGAATCTGTGCCAGTGGTAGCACCAGACTCAAACCAAGCACCAACTAATGGCGATGCACACGTTGGTGATGATAATCAAGAACTGCCCGAGGGAAAACATGCTTCACTATGTAAGATCAGAAGGTTCCATAGAAGAGGCTGAGCCTGATGTAGAGCTGTCAGTTGATACAGAGCTGCCTGTGAGGAGGTCCACTCGAGCTGTGAAGTCCAAAGGAATATTCACATATGAGCAACTGGGTCAGCCTTCATATCAGTCTTGGAGACCTGGAGTGAATGCAGTGTTTACATGTGGGCCCTACCCTATGACAGTCTATCCACCATTCACTGAAGCGTGCTACTATGTAAGACCAGTGCTAATGACTTAGACGTTGGATGAACACTAAGAGACACTACACATTATGTATATAGACACACGTTCACAGACAGTTGACATACAGTAGATGAAACAAATTGACTTGAAACAGGATTATTCGTTAGTTCTTGATGTCTGGAGACATCTCTTGAAGCAGGGGAGAGTGTAGAGGGTTAGAAAATTGCCTCTATCTACAGTTTACTTTAATACAGACACCCCCCCATACTTATTTTTTTATTTTTATTATATTATTTTAATCTTCAGAACTATTCTAAAAGCCTTTCAAGTCATTCCTATTCGTTTTGCATGGTGTTGCATCACTCAGCCCCTAGATGGTGCTGTATTCCAGTGAGTTGCAGAGGACGCACTGAAATTCGAGCTTGGAGTCTGCGCAGTTCAGAAATAAACGTGCACTGGCTTCGACTAAGCTGTTCATTGCTTGTGTGTTCCTTCACCGACTCACAGGATATTTCTCAGGATACACAGTGCTGCCTGGTCTGTGTATGGTCTGCTGGCCCAGAAACCCCTAGACCTGGCGCCGGCAACAGTTGGATTTAAGGGATTGTTTGGTTTAAGGGAATTAACAGCTTTACAAAAGTTTTGTGTGAGTGTACAGCCGGTGATTGATGGAAGTGATAAGCTGATTTGGCCTTTTTAACAGCAGAGCTACAATCATTCATTCGGGCTCTGTCTACCGCATGTGTGGCAATGGACCATGCTTTATTTCTAACTGTAAGCAATGTGGAAACTTCATTAATAAACCAGTGATGTGATCTGTCTCTAATTTTCCTAACATTTTGTGGAGGGGCAGGTTTATTTACCACTGTTATGAAAGATTTAATACAAAGATTTCGTGCTCCGTCAGTATCAGGGATTTGTAGTGTAAAGTGTATTTCACTCATTGCTGAGTTGGAAGGAAAAGCTGTCTCCGTTAAAATGTTTCTTCTAACCACCATCTGAGAGCCTGTTTTGTTCTTGCTGCTGTTTCTAATGGATCCAATGGGCCAGTGGTTACTAAAACTAGGGTGAAAGACTCTTGAAGCAGTTTATCCATTTTATTAGACAGAATTGAAGGTGGAATATGCTAAGCATCTCTGGATGGAGTTGTAGGGGTTCCTAAAGGTGGCCTGCGATAAACCATCCCATCCAACTTGAATATTTTCACACAATTCCTACAGATCTTGCAGTGGGTGGAGGAGTGACGTATGATGGGCGACAACACACCATTCATCTTGGCGCTGACCAAGGTGCTTCTGCACAGAGATTCGTTCGTCATCTCTACCAAAGCAAAAACGGGACTTGTCACTGAAGATGACCTGCTCCTAATCTGAGTCACCCCATGACAGTCTGGCACAACACCACTGCAGTTTTTGGCACTGACATGGTGTTTGGTCAGTCAGGTACTCATTGCCTTGCTAAAACTTAAACGTTTGTGTCTCACAATGTCACACCTACCCATTAAGTTTCATTCGGTTGATTGCCTCTGGGTGGAACTAATAACTATTAACAATTTTTGGATGTACTACTTAAGTATACTACTTAAGTATACTGGGCTTCTAATGACAAGGTCTAAACTGCTGACTTTGATGAACCAATCAGTCAAAACAAACCACTATAAGGGTGAGCAGTGTTGCTTGTATCACCCCAAGTTCATGCCGTGGTGGTGTGTGTGTTATCAAGCATCAGCATGACACATTAGATACTATTAAAAAACAGTACCATCAAAAGTTACTCAGTGGGAGTTCTCTATCTGGGATATGGAACATCTCGGATCCAAAGTCAATGAGGTCTGTAATATCCCTAATAACTTTATTAATTTACCTGTGTAAATGTCTTCACCCTCCAATTTCATTTTTTTCAGATTTCTAATTATTATTCTGATGGCCACACTGTATACCTGGATTGTCTTTTGGCTCTGCTCTCATTACTCCCATTTGGTATGTTGGCTCCGCCTTATGTTGACTTTGCTGCCTTTCGGTTCTGCCCTTTATTACAGCCATGTCAGTAAAACCTATTTGTATATTAACTCTGCACGTCCTCCTGGTGTTAAACTTCAAGTATTAAATCAGCTTGGGCTAGACTAAATATTAGAATTTGGAAATTTTCTGGCCTGAAGTTAAAATCTCTTTAATACCCCACTGAAATTTCAATTTTCTATGTGTTTACCTCTGTGCATTACTGCTCTATGTGCTGTGTTGTCATTTATTTTGTTGATTGTGTCATTTTGCCAACTCCTACTGATGATTAAAATCTAATGTCTTTTCTTAAGTGAGCATAAACAGGTTTTCCATACAGCACAAACCTTGACTTTGATCTGCTTGTCTGTGAATTATTTTACTAACTTAGTCACATTCTTTGTTTCTAGTTGCAGAATGCTGCATGTTCTTAATTACTTTACCATTATTGTTTCATGTAAAGCTGCAAAAATGCACACTGCTTTTTACAGTTCGCTGAACTACAAGACACAAATAAGGAGATAAGGAGAGAGAATTAGGAGAGAACCAAATGAATCAGAAGCTGTGAATGAGTAGCTAATGTGAGCCTCTTGTTTGACTATTAGCACGGAGGATAGACATGCAGGCGGGGGCAGGGTGTCTGTGACCTGTTTTTTAAAAGGCTTCAGTATGTTGCTGTTGAGCCGTTGAGCAAGTCCCTACAAGCGACTGAACCTACATGCAAGTGTCCTTGTGTATATAGATCAATGGTGTAAAAGTATTTTCTACAGGGGCTATTTTTAAATACTACAGATAAGAGTATCTGTTCTAGTTGTTCAAACATGGAGACTGTTTTTTTACACAAATTATATTAAAATTTTAAATGAATTGATTTTAGTGGGGTTTTTTTTATCCAGATGAATGGCCTGTGGCTTTACAAAATCTCATGTGGGTGCGACCATGATTTTTGTTAAAACCAGTTAAGCTCCTTAACACATTTAACATTTGTTTAACTTGTTTTATAAGTTCTCAGCAATTTAATGTGTTTAGCAACAAAATATTAGCACTATTTTGAGGTTTTGTATTCAAATATATATTTTTGTTCTATAATGTCACAGTCACCTTCTTTAATGTGAGACACTTTTTATATAAATCACAACAAACTAATTAAAATGTTGGAAAAAGTTAATTAGTTAAAACTGATAAAAAAAATATTACCTTAAGAATGGAATAAGTCATTTTAATCAGAACCTTATATTATTGTTTTCTATCATATGATTATGCCTCATAACTAACAGATTTATTTGCACATTTTAAACATTTCATTAAAGGTGAAAATCATCATGCTATTGATGCTGTTATTGGGAAAATCTGTGTAAAAGTGGGGAAAATGGGGTTGACCTTAGGAATATTGACCTGAGCTAAGCATTGCCCAGACTTGTCTGGCTCAGGTTCAGCATGCACATCTTTCTTATAGTAGATCTAAGCAGTTTGTGGCCATGCACAGAAATTCTTTTCATCCGACTGCAGTATACAGCTAACCTTGACTTCCTCTTTCACAAAATCAAGCCTACAGATGGAAGCTCATCATGGATTACAATCAAAAACTTGCAGCTAAAGTCTTGAAGACCTTGTTCCAATGGTGACTCGGGTGTGCTTGAGGTGTGAAGCTCTCTTTATGGCACCTCCATGGCTCAACTGTACAGCTGAAGTATTTTCTTCACCTACACCTGTTAAAATGAACTCTTGGTTTGTTGGTTCTGTTAGGAGAAATTCTCTGCTATGGTTTGAATGTTTAATGATTTTTATTAGTATATTGTACAAAGTTAACATTTATATGTCATAACTATGAGAATAATTACTCATACTGCATTAAAATCTATTACATAAATACTACAATAAAGTCATTTATGTTTGTAAATCATCAACGGAATATAAATGCACAACAACTGCCAATCCAGGCCATAAATTTGTCATCGAAAAGCCTCTGAATTGGTCGCACCATATTATGTTTATGTGACAAGTTTAAATAGTGGGATAAGTTTTTCTGATGTATTAAAAGTTGTTAATGATTTGTTTTTGTTAAAAGCATCTAGACAAATCTGGTGAAAAATAACTTATGTTTAAAGAATAAGATGTTCAGTTCATGTTTAATTATTCTTTTTTTTTTAAGTAAATCTTAGCTCTTTCCTGAAATAGCGCTCGGCCAGTAGTCCTGATGATGGTGATCTGTCCTCTGTTGGCTATGTCTGAATTCAGACAGTAGAGGGCAAACACGGACCTCTCTTCATTTGGTATAAAGCCATCAATGAGGAAACTTGACCCCCGTTTTCTGTGGTTTTCCTTTCCTCTGTTCACGTATGAATTCAACAAAATTAGCTTTGTTATTGTTGAAGACATGGTATTAGAGGAATAGTGAGCCGACAGCAGCTATCGGAATGTTGTAAAAACATTAATTTGGTCATTGTTTCGAGCGCTTCTCGCTACAACAGTTGAAGCTGCTGTTTAAACCTAAGTGAGTAGCCATAGCCAACAGTGTCACATCGCCATTTTCAGATCTACTGGTGTAGAATTTAGGGTAAAATCTATGTTTAAAGTGTACGTTCAATTGTTTGTTTCCTCAGTGGTTTTCAGTCTTGTTTCCTGTTGTGGTTTGTGTGTGTGTAATGGCGTTACTTAATTAATGAGGTCAGCGACGCCATTTTGGAGCACTCTTGTTTGCGCAAGATATACACAATTGATTGGTTTATGGTAGCTAGATGAAGCCTATGGCTTTAGTGTTTTAAAAGCGGATGGTTTATTGTGACTTATTTTTTTATGGTTGTAAAATGCCAAAATTACATGCCAGATTTGATTGGTTAAATTGATTCATAATTATTACCAACATGAGATACAAGCATGTTGTGTATTATTAAGTTGGCTTGTAAAAGCCAACTTACTGTTCTTCGTAATCTTCTTCTTCTCCTTATTCTATACTGAGAATTTAAACAGTTTCTCCTCCTACAGTTTTTGACGTAGAACCACGAAATTTTGTGCTTGTGCTTTTCTAAGAATTCTGAAGTACGGTTTTCGTATGGCAGCCGTTTTTCGGATGATTTTTTTCCCATAGGAAATGAATGGCGGAATTTAAGGTGGCAGGAAATTTAACGTGGTAGGCTTAAATTTAAGGTGGCAGATAATTAGGGTGATCAGCAATTAAAAGAAGTAGTGATTTTGAGGTGGTTTTGACTAAATTTACAGTTGCAGGAAATTTAAGGTAGCACTGACTTTAAGTTGGCAGTTAAGGTTGTACGAGTGAATTTAAGGTGGAATGTGATTTAAAGTGGTATGAGTCAATTTAAGGTGGCAATGAATTTAAGGTGGAAGTGAAGTGGTAGGAGATAATTTAAGGTGGCACTGAAGTTAACTTGGCAGTTAAGGTGGTAGGTGTGAATTTAAGGTGGCAGAGAATTTAAGATGGTAGATAATTTAAGCTGGCCAGCAATTTAAGGTAGCAGTGATTTTAAGGTGGAAGGAGTTAATTTAAGGCAGCACTGATTTTAAGAAATTTAAGGTGATAGGAGTAAATGTAAGGTGGCACTGACCTTAAGTTGACAGATAGGGTTGTAAGAGTGAATTTAAGGTGGAATGGGATTTAACGTGGTAATGTATTTAAGGTGGTATGAGGGAATTTAAGGTGGCAATGAATTTAAGGTGGAAGTGAAGGTGGTAGGAGTAAATTTAAGGTGGAATGGGATTCAAGGTGGTAATGTATTTAAGGTGGTATGAGTGAATTTAAGGTGGCAATGATTTTAAGGTGGAAGTGAAGTTAAGGTGGTAGGAGTGAATTTAGGATCGAAATGGGATTTAAGGTGGTATGAGTGAATTTAAGGTGGCAATGAATTTAAGGTAGAAGTGACGTTAAGGTGGAAGAAGTGAATTTAAGGTGGAATGGGATTTAAGGTGGTACTGTATTTAAGGTGTAAATGAAGTTAAGGTGGTAGGAGTGAATTTAACATGGCAGGGAATTTAAGGTGGAAGTGAGGTTAAGGTGGAAAGAGTTAATTTAAGGTGCAATGGGATTTAAGGTGGTAATGTATTTAAGGTGGAACTGAAGTTAAGGTGGTAGGAGTGAATTTAAGGTGGCACTGACGTTAAGTTGGCAGTTGAGGTGGTAAGAGTGAATTTAACGTGACAGGGAATTTAAGGTGGTAATGAAGTTGAGGTGGCAATAAGTTATTTAAGGTGGCAGGGAATTTAAGGTGGAAGTGAAGGTGGTAGGAGTGAATTTAAGGTGGCACTGACGTTAACTTGCCACTTAAGGTGGTAGGAGTTATTTTAAGGTGGACTGGAAATTTAACATTGTAAGAGTGAATTTAAGGTGGAATAGAATTTAAGGTGGTAATGTATTTAATGTGGAATGAGTAAATTTAAGGTGGAAGCGAAGTTAAGGTGGAAAGAGTGAATTTAACATAGCAGGGAATTTAAGGTGGTAATGTATTTAAGGTGGTATGAGTGAAATTAAGGTGACAATAAATTTAAGGTGGAAATGAAGTTAAGGTGGTAAGAGTGAATTTAAGGTGGCACTGATGTTAAGTTGGCAGTAAAGGTGGTACGAGTGAATTTAAGGTGGCAGGGAATTTAAGGTGGCAGTTAAGGTGGTACGAGCGAATTTAAAGTGGCAGGGAATTTGAGGTGGCAGTGAAGTTAAGGTGGTAGGAGTTATTTTAAGGTGGCAGGAAATTTAAGGTGGTAGTGAAGTTAAGGTGGTATGAGTGAATTTCAGGTGAAAATGAATTTAAGGTGGCAGGGAATTTATAGGGTAGGAGGAAATTTAAGGTGGTAGAGAATTAAAGGTGGCAATGTTATTTAAGGTGGCAGTGAAGTTAAGGTGGTAGGAGTGAATTTAAAGTGGAAAAGAAATTTAAGTGGTAGTAAATTAAAGGTATTTCAGCTTTTAAGGTAGTTCAGCTTTTTAAACGTTTCAATGTAATAAACGTAAGACTTTTACAAGCCAACTTAAAGTTCGTTCACAAACTTTCCCTTTCTAGTTCTATACTGAAAATTTAAACAGTTTCTCCTCCTACAGTTTTTGACGTAGAACCACAAAATTGCAGGATTGTAGATCCTATACCCGAATAGTGCGCTTGTGCTTTTCTAAGAATTCCGACGTATGGTTTTTGTATGGCAGCCATTTTTCGGCCGTTTTTTTTTTCCATAGGAAAGGAATAGCGGAAAGTCGAAGAAATTCAAATCTCAACTGCCACAAGTGATGTCATAATGGACCTTTCACACAAAGACACACAGCAGTGTCAGCTAAAACAATGGGGTTAAGGTGGAACAGTGAATTTAAGGTAGTATTGAATTTAAGGTGGTAAGAGTGATATTGGGGTGGCAGGGACTTTAAGGTGGTAGGAGTGAATTTAATGTGGCACTGAAGTTAAGGTGGCAGTTAAGTGGTAGGGGTGAATTTAAGGTGCCATTGGATTTAAGGTGGCAGGAGTGAGTTTAAGGTGGCAATGAATTGAAGGTGACAGGAAATTTAAGATGGCAGGAAATTTAAGGTGATAAGCATGAATTTAAGGTGGCAGAGAACTTAAGCTTGCGGATAATTTAAGTTGGCCAGCAATTTAGGGTAGCAGTGATTTTAAGGTGGAAGGAGTTAATTTAAGGCGGCACTAAAGTTAAGGTGGCAGGGAATTTAAGGTGGTAGGAGTGAATTTAAGGTGGCACTGACCTTAAGTTGGCAGTTAAGGTTGTACAAATGACTTTAAGGTGGCAATGAATTTAAGGTGGAAGTGAGGGTAAGGTGGTAGAAGTAAATTTAAGGTGGAATGGGATTTAAGGTGGTAATGTATTTAAGTTGGTACGAGGGAATTTAAGGTGGCAGTAAAGTTAAGGTGGTATGAGTGAATTTAAGGGGGCAGTGAAGTTAAGGTGGCATGAGTGATTTTAAGGTGAAATTGTATTTCAACATTTACAGGTTCAATCCAAATTGACAAGCACAAACTTCGAATGCCTAAGCAACATGTGCTAGCTTCCCACAAATAGAAATGATAAAATATTATAATAAATATATATTAGTAGTAATAATGTTCATTCTTATTTAAAGGTCATGCCACATGATACCCAAATGTGGCACATACCTACCAGCTATTAAAAAGGTTATTTGTGAAAGAGTTTCAAACTCCCATGCTGTTTTCATGTGTCTTTGGCAAATTCATATATTATTTAATGTCCTTTCTTTGAATTGTTTTCCATATAAAAGTCCAAGGTTTTCATTTTTGTATGGTCACACTACATGATATTTTATAAAACAGACTTTACCATACAATGTTTGTTTGTATATTATGATGAAAATAAAAAGACCTTGCGGTTTTGTACTGGATTACAAAAGACTTTGGAAGTCATACCAAATAAGGCAGAAAATGAAGATGAAATGATTTAGAGACATTTCAACTAACTTTCTGAACCACCAGTCATGGCTGGAGGGTCACACCACATGAGATTTTGGCTCTTGAAATAACTACTAAAATAAATACTGAAATAAAATTTTACAGCCAGTAACTATGTTTAAAAGCATGAAAATGTTCATTTGCTTGAAGGTATGCATTTAATGAAAGTGGTGAGGACGAGTTTGGTGAAGTTAAAGTGGCAGTGAAATTAAGGTGGAATGTGTAAATGTAAGTTGGCAGGGAACTTAAAGTGGTAGGAATGAATTTAAGGTGCCAATGAATTTAAGGTGGTTGTAAAGTTAGGGTGGTAGGAGTAAATTTAAGGTAAGAGTGAAGTTAAAGTGGTAGGAGTGAATTTAAGGTGCCAATTAATTTAAGGTTGCAGTGAAGTTAAGATGGTAGGAGTAAATTTAAGGTGGCAGGAAATTTATGGTGGAATTGAAGTTAAGGTGGTAGGAGAGATTTTAAGGTGGCAGGGAATTTAAGGTGGCAGTGCCGTTAAGGTGGTAGAAGTGAATTTAAGGTGGCAGGGAATTTAAAGTGGTAGGAGTGAATTTAAGGAGGCAGGGAATTTAAGATTATTTAAGGTGGCCAGCAATTTAAGGTAGCAGTGATGTTAAGGTGGTTGGAGTTAATTTAATGTGCCACTGAAGTTAAGGTCGCAGTTAAGGTTGTAGGGGTGAATTTAACATGGCAGGGAATTTAATGTGGCAGTGCAGTTAAGGTGGTGGAAGTGATTTTAAGGTGGAAAAGAATTATGGGTGGCAGGTCATTTAAGGTATTAAAGCTCATAAACTCTTTAACATAATGATCAGACTGTTTCAAGCCAGTTTAAAGTTTGTTCACGAACTTTTCCTTTCTAGTTATTATTTTTTAAATGTATTCATTTGTTTATTTATTTTTTATTGCATATAGTGTTTAGAATGGCAAAGTAACCTTTGAACATATTGTCACTTAATGTAAATTAAGTGAATTATTTTCATCCGACTGCAGAAGAGAGCTAACCTTGACTACCTCTTTCACACAATCAAGCCTGCATATGGAAGCTCATCATAGGTTACAACCAAAAACATTAAAGCTAAAGTCTTGAAGACCTTGTTCCAATGATGACTCAGGTGTGCTTAAGGCGTGCATCTCTCTTTATGGCACCTCTATGGCTCAACTGTACAGCTAAAGTATTTTCTTAACCTACAGCCGTTAAAATGAACTCTGGGTTTGTTGGTTCTGTTAGGAGAAACTTTCTGCTATGGTTTAAATGTTTAATGACTGTGGGACTAAAATTAGATGCACTAGTTTTTATTTGTCATTTTTATTAGGATATTGCACAAAGTTCACATTTATATGTCATAACTATTAGAATAATTACTCATACTGCATTAAAATATATTACATAAATACTACAATAAAGTCATTTATGTTTGTAAATCACCAACGGACTATAAATGCACAACTGCCAATCCAGGCCATAAATTTGTTATAGAAAAGACTCAGTGGTCACCACATGATGTTTACAGGTTCAATCCAAATTGACAAGCACAAAATTCAAATGCCTAAGCAACATACGCTAGCTTCCCACAAATAGAAATTGTACAATTTTTAATAAATATGTATGCCGCATGATACCCAAATGTGGCAACTACCTACCAATTATTAAATGGTTATTTGTTCCATGCTCCCATGCTGCTTTCATGGGCAAATTCATATATTATGCAATGTCCTTTCTTTGAATTGCTTTCCATATAAAAGTCCAAAGTTTTCATTTTTGTACGGTCACACTACATGATATTTTATAAAATAGATGTTACCATACAATGTTTGTTTGTATATTATGATGAAAATATGATGCAGTTTTGTACTGGATTACAAAATAAAGAAATCATACCAAATAAGACAGAAACTAAAGATGAAAAGATTTAGAGACATTTCAAAGAAGTTTTCGAAACAGCAGTCATGGCTGGACGGTCACACCACATAAGATTTTGACTCTTGAAATAACAGAAAATATACAATTAAATGTTTTGTGACAACAATCAGTCTGCTTATAGACTGATGTGTGCTCTCTCCCGAATCAATAAATGCTGAAACAACATTTTACAGCCAGTAACTATGTTTTAAAGCATGAAAATGTTCATTTGCTTGAAGAAAAGCAGTTAATGAAAGTGGTGAGGACGAGTTTTGCCATCTGTTCAGCGCAGGGGGCATGGCGATGAAGAGCTCGCAGTGTGGAAATTCTATACTCATGCTTATGGTTGCATTGGTATTTCAAGCTTATAGATCTCACATGTTCACACCAGGCTTTTATTTCATGACTTTGGCTCCATAAACCGAAACCTGAAAACCCACCCGTGGTGATGCTTTCATTGCGCCCATTTTCTGATAATCTGTGCACACGCAGAAATATATTCTCTGCCTTTAGTGCTATTTCATTCAGTCTGCTCCTAGACTGTTGCATGGTTTCTCCTTAGCCAAGCAGTGCTGCAACATTTTATAGCCAGTACCTACTTCTAAAAGCATGTGTCCTGACTTAGTGGTTCCAACTGACCAAGATATTACAATGAAACATTTTTGTTCCTGTAAAATAAACTCTTAAACAAAACCATCAGACGCTGGGTTCTGGATTAAAGACGTACCCCTCAGCAGATTGAATTTAATGGTAAATCATTGGATACAGAGCTTCCATACTTGTACAGTGTTCAGTAGGTGATCTAAAGCCCCTCCTTCTTTTCTATACCTTTTCAAACTAGGTATTGTTACCATTATCTCAAGGTTGACTTAAGACGCATACATTGTACATGGTTTTAAACCCCCTTGTCTTACAACAGGATGACACAAAGAAATATGACCCCTAACTGCTCAAAATGTTCTCCATCCTGAAGTCTTTGCAAGTTTGCAAATCAAGACATAATTTTCATGACAGAGTTGATCCCGACTCGTGACAGAGTGAATTCCGTTCAGGCAGCAGCAAGAGAAGATTGACGTGCGGTTGCAGAGCTAAGGGGACAAATAGATAAACTTTCCTGACTTCAGGTTAAGTTGGAGCATAATGGAAAAATGCTGATGTCTGACAGGCCCCAAAGGCAGAGACTTTCTTCAAACACTCTCACGGTGGGAAGTCCAGGCGGACTTAATGTACTTGTCACTTAATGTAAATGGGCTTGTCAATAATACGAACAAGAGTTCTTAAATATACACACTGAGAATCTGTCTCGATTGCACTCTTACAGGAGACACTTAAAACAATGTGATGTCTCTCACTTTCAAAATAAATACTAAAAGGTTGCCGTTTCTCCATCTGCTTACAATAGAACTAAAGGTGCAGCCATGTTGGTTGAAAGGAAGCTGCCCCTGCCTACTGATCATACGAGGAATGACAAAGACGGTAGATTTGCTCTTATGAAAGTCCGATTGGGCACGACCCGGCTAGTTATTAAAATGTCCAGTTAAAAAGCCCCTATCTGATTCTCACCTTTTAGATCATGGTGACTTTAGTGCTGTAATGGATCCTAAGCTTGATAAATCCTGTCCTGATACCTATATTCCACTATCCACCAAACTTTCGAATCAGTTTGTTCAAGACCCTAACATGATTGATTTATGATGTTTTAAAATTAACGCGCTCATAGAATATATTTTTTACTTCATTTTTTATTTGACTTATTTAGGCCAATTCTACTGTCTCATCAAAGTTTCAACAAGCTGACTTCCTGGTTTTAATTTCTACTAACAAATATCACAGCAGCAATACACAAATTCTGTGGGAGGCAACCAAATGCTTTATTAGGGGTTTTTGTATATCATTCCCCACTTAATTACAGAAACAACATCTTAATGATGTAGAAAGTAAGATTCAATCATTAGAAACTTTGTGTTGTTTTTTATTGTTGCAAAAACATCCATTTGCAGCTTCCAGTTATTTCACATTCAGACAACGATTTACTTGATGTCCCCTACAAATAGAAGAAGTGAATAAAGCTGTAAAGTGCTTCCAGAAGTGTAAATTACCAGGTTTTGATGGCTTGCCGTCTGAGTTATACTTGGAACTTGGGACATTAGTGGGACCTCTTGTACTGGATTCTTTTAATTTTGCTATTAAATTTGGGATCAGACTAGGGATCAGAAAACTGCGTTAGTTTCTCTCTTGTTATGAAAAGGAAAAGACCCCTTACAATGTTCAGGTTATAAACCTCTCTCTCTAATCTGTAGCAAATAATTTGCTAAGGTTCTCTCCTTGCAGCTTGCAACTGTGGTACCTGCTCTAATAAGGGAAGACCAAACTGGGTTCATGAAGAGTCTTGCTTCGGATAATATCTGGAGGTTATTTCATATTTTGGATGGTGCACAAATGTTTACTAGCTCCTATACAGTGTTCTCTTTGGATGAAGAGAAAGCCTTTGATAGGCTTGAGTGGCGTATATGTGGGTGGTCCCTGAGTATTTCGGGTTTGGTATGAAGTTTATTTCAATGCTGCAAACATCATCATTTTCCTCCAGGATCAGAATTAACCAACAATGTAAAAAGCGCGGGACCAGACAAGGATGGGCAATTTCTCCCCATTTGTGTTTTCTGTTTTTAAAACCTTTAGCACAAGCAATCAGACAATCCTCATTATATCCTATCAAAATTCAAGGTTACAGCAGCTTTATGCTGATGATATTTTTCTTTGTCCAGACAATGTGGATATTTCTTTTCTATTTGTGATGAAGGAATTTTATATCTACTATAGCATTTCAGGGTTATTATTACTCCGTTTTAAACTCAGCAGACAGCAGACTGTTTTTTGAAGGCGTCTCCCCAAATCCACTATAAAAACTAAACATACAATATTAACAAAAAAATATCTCTGTCACTTCTCTTACCCCTTTCCCGTGCATGTCAGCCACCCCTAATGCCCTGGTCATCTCAGCTATCGAAGGTGCCCTCTGTAGGACATTGGATCTAGAGAAGTGAAGAGGTATGGGAGGAGACGCATCAGCGCATCGTGAATGTCCTGCGGAGATACAAACACCATGGCTGTTGACCAGGGACTTTAGGGCAAATGAGGGAAGTAGAAAACTAATGCCCAAATACATTGGGCTTTTTAAAATACTGAGTAAATTAAATGACATCACCTATAAGTTGGATCTGTCTGCACATTGCAAAATATGTCCCTCATTTCATGTTACCCTGTTGAAACCTGTTGTCCCTGGTGCACTAGACGAGGCACTTCTGGAGCCACTCCCCCTCCTCCTGTCATGGTTGATGGATCTGCTGTATACGCTGTTTGCCGGCTGTTGGACTCCAGAAGTAGAGAAGGGGCCCTCCAATACCTGGTGGACTGGGAGGGCTATGGACCTGGGGAGCGGTGTTGGGTGCCTGTGGCCGACGTGTTGGACCCTGCCCTCTTAGAGGAGTTCCACCGCTGTCACCATTCCCGTCCTGCTCCCAAGGCCCAGAGGCCATCCTGTGGTTCTGTCCTTGAGCCCGTCGACCGGCCGCCAATGTGGTCATGCCAGGGGGTACTCTCCCAGGGGAGGGATTCCACTGTGAGGGTTCCCGTCCCATGCTGCAGCAGGTCCGGGAGTGTCCTTCCTGGTCCGTATTGGGGGGTTTGCGGGGATGGAGTGATGAAAAGAACGCTGACCATCTGTCAGTGCATTTTTCATAAAAATGTTCAGATATTTTGTTGTGTATCATGAAAATGTCACCAAGTATCATAATGTTGCATGTTTTTCAGGACTGGAATATAACAGGATACTAGTATATGAAAGAAGCCTAAGCATCTGTATTCTCCAAGTTGCGTTTTGAAGCAGTATTCAACTCTGGGCTTGGTTAGAAACTGATGTTTTGATTCCTACCTATGTAGAATGATTAATCAATATGATTTAGGAGGGATTTGTGTCAGAGTTACTGAGATCCTTTGATGAACAAAGTAGTGGACATGTCTGTGAATGATAAGCTTATAGCATCGCTTTTGTACTTTGACTCCTCTACAGGGGGATTATGGAATTATGTCGTCTGTACATTTTAGCAAGAGATGCAGATGTTTGTCTCTGTGTAGTATCACGCCTTATTTGCAGGAAGCGATAATGCTGCCAGCAAGGCATTAACTCCTACATTCGCCAGTCCAGTCATTGTCATACTGCTCACATGCTTCTGAGTTCTCTGCCACACCCCACATGGGGCAAAGGGAGCAGCTTCCAATTTTAATTTTTCAAGTGCCACATGACTGGAAGGTAGCTCTGTGTTGGCTCCGCCTCCGCAACGGCACTATATATCCCAAGTCATTCTGCTCCATATTTACTGGAAGACTGCATTAGACCTGAGGCTGCAGTGCAGACATAGCGTCCGCTGAGGTGAGTTACACCTGTGTTACAGAACTTATCGTCACCATGTTATGTGTCATAGTACAGTAGAAGTGGATGCATGAACGTGTGACAGGGTGAATAAGCACCATTTGCTGCTACTCTGTGGCTAACATCCGGTGTACTTTCCATGTACACGGTAATATGTTTCTCTGAATTTGAACAATATCTACACTTCATGTAGTCGGCGCTTATCATGCTAGCGAGCGTGTGGAAGGCATTGTATCAAATATCATTTATCGGAGTCCGTCAAGTGAAACTGCGTCAACTGTTTGTTGTTTTATGTCACAATTTGTTTGTCGTTTTATTAAAGTCCAGGCAAGTACTGACTGAAGAATATGTCTGAATGTCATAAGCGTGCAGGGCATGAGTTCCTTCCTAGTTAAGTAGGTTTAGTTAAGAAGCTGGCTTGATGCCTTGCTGTCTGCGTTGTCTCATTAGCAGCTTTGTTATGGTGTTAGTTCTCGGGTCTTAATGGATATGTAATGCCTCAGCAGGCAGCGTTTTACACAGACATCAGATTCAGACTATTAAGACTTCATGTACTCGGCGGCTGCATTAGAATACATGCTAGCGTATGCGTTTCAGACACAGAAGGCCATCTGTGATGTCATCAAATCTTTGTGAAATAAATACCGTTGTTCTTCCATATGGGCTGTAAATTTCTGTTAATCTATCGAACTCTGCTATGAAGCCTGCAATCGCTCATGAATGGCAAGTCTATAGCTCACAACGTTCCCTCTTCCAAACGGTTGAGAAATCCTGGCTGTGTCCTGAACCCCTGAAAGAAGTTGCTTTAAGGGGATGACACACAGGAGGACCATCCCCAGAAAGACCTGTTTTATTATCACTTCAGACACGCCAAGAAAAAGTGATTAAAGTATAGTCGTATGACTGTATTTAAAGTCTGTGTTTTATTTGGATTGATATAATTATATGTGGTGTGCATTTTGTAAATGGTGTAAATGAAATAAATAAAAATATGAAAAGGTAGTTTTTATATTGAAATCGCAATTTGAAAGGGTGTGATTTTTCCAATCACAAGAACTGCTGTTTCTATCAAATTAATGTTTTATGACAGTAACTATGTTGCCGTAACACATATTAAAAAGTTAAAGCTGGTAAACACCTGTAGATAAACAAGCCTTGAACCAGAAAAAGTGGAGACGGTAGTCTTTTTGGCCTAAAAAGCCTGGACCTAACTTGTAGAAAATCACAATCACACACTCACAATTTAGGGATGAAAATCACATTGTCATATTTTGTTTTGTGATATTTTGAGTTTTTAGGTGAATGTTGTGAAAGTTCTTCAATAGTCAGCATTAAATTCAATAATGTTAAAATGAATCAAGGACAGCACAGTAGTGCCCTAAAGTCAGACAAAAGGGAAATGCTAATAGAGCTAAAAGTGTGTGTGTGTGTGTGTGTCTTGCAACATACTGGTGATCTGTCCAGGGTGTTTCCTACCTTCCACCCAGTGAATGCTGGGATTGGCTCTTGCACCAACCCCTCCACCATCACCCCAATACAGAAATAATAATTTGAATGAAATGATGCAGCTGTCCCATTTCCATAATTTCTGCTCATTCTCTATATGCCTTTTGCTCCTCATCTGCTCTTGATATCCCTGCATTTATCCCAGAGTGGAAGAGGAGCAGAAGTGAAAAGTGTCTGAGAAAAGGGACTTGTAGTTTAGATAAGAGTGTAATTAATATTCTATTTGAATTTTCTTTCAGTTTAGCATTAATATACTGGACCCAGATTTCCAATGTACTTATTTTTATTTCTCCCTCAGAAATTGGAACAATGGAGTCTTTGTCAGTGACAAACACACATTTCGCTCTTGACCTGTTCAAGAAGATCAGAGGAAGCAACAAAAAGGACAATGTGTTCTACTCTCCTTTCAGCATCTCCTCTGCACTGGCCATGGTGTCTTTAGGAGCTGCTGGCAACACTGAAGCTCAGATGTCTGAGGTCAGAACTCTTATTCTCACTTTACATCTTTCAGCAAGCATAGATATCTCTGTCCTTGTCTGGAAAAAAGATCCTAAGACTATTTTTAGAATTTTTAATCAATTACAGATTTAATGAACAAGCACAGTCCTTTTTAATTCAGACCAATACTCAGCTTACTTAAATTTGCACGCTACTTTATACTGTTTATTTTTTTACTCTGTGGCATGTTCAGACCCTGGAGGAATTATGAAATAGCCCTAGTTTACTGAGAACCTTTGTGTTTGTTGATATCTAAGAGATAATTCAGGTTGGTTCAGTAATTGGTCGTTGCAACCTAACACACACATTTATATTTTAAAAAATAAAGGTTCCTGAATGTTTCCTGATGTTGATGTACTGTTCCCAGAAAAGTCTGTTACATTACATGAAGTTTCTTTATACTTTTAAAATGATCTTCACACTCGCAAGACCCTTTTCCAAAAATGGCATTAAAAACCATCAGTTAAAAGGTTCTTTTAGGCAACAGTGGTTTTCAATGGCTTCACCTCAAAGAACCTGTATTTTTAAAGAGTGCAACTCATTTTACTCGCCAGAAGTATTCTCATGACTCATCATCAGTTACACCTACTTGGATAAACCTTAGGTGTCTCAACACTCATGTGTTTCATCACATTGTCTTCAGCTAAAAGTGATATGGTTGACATGGTTACGAAACCCTTAGTGGACAAAGTTCCTCAAAAGGGAAAAGTGCCACACCCTTTTTGTGCTTGCTTTGGCTATGCTATTCACGTGTTGTAAAACAGTTCTCATATGGGTAAAGCCCACGTCATCATAAAAGATGTAAAAAGTGCAGTGTAGTGTAGAGTAGAGTAGGCTCTGGTCTGCTTAAGTCCTGTTTGATCAGTCTTCTAGTCTTAGTTACTTTCAAGTGTGCATTGAAATTGCAGGCTGTGAACTGCAAAGTCTGTTTGTACATGTAATAGGAAACTTATGCGCCATGTGTCATTTCTATTTTCTTTTGTCTGTAATACTGAACTGGAAGAGAATATGTGTCTAAATATGAGAATATGTGACAATATGAAATGACTAATTTGGTATAACAGTAGAAATACGCGATTTCCCAATTCTGTTACTTGATATTGTGCTGTTTTTAAGGGCATTTGAATAGCGTCAGAAAATGGTAGGGACCAGGTGTGTCCAATCGTATCAGGAAAGAGCTGCTGTGGCTACAGGTTTTCTCTCCATAAAAACAGGAACACACTTGAGTCCACCTGTTCAGTCAGGTCATCCAAGTCCTCGAATCGCTGATACGACCTCCTGTTGTACTGGAATAAAAGCCTGCAGCCACAATGCCTCTTTCAGGATAAGTCTGGACACCCTTGGTAGGTGCTTCTTCTTTGGTGGTGGGTAACTGGAATTTTCAGTGATGGCTGCCATTTTCTTTCAGATTAACAAACAGCTGACATATGTAACAGGGATGCCATAAAAGGACCAAAGTGTATTTTTACGTCTGAAATTGTCTCTACAGTATCACAAGCATGAATTTATATTTTACAGGTGTGGGTGTTTATAAAAGTGGAAAATAATGGTTAAATATTAATTCTGTGAGGTCCATCACTGTGCTGATAGATTTTGTATAGCCCTTCTAAAGATATACGAAATTTCCATGTACTGTAAATTTATAAATGAAGTGAAAGTAAATAAATAAATGCAGTGTGCAGTGTGCAGATATGGAAGGTAAGAGTTAATAATTTCTATGATTCGATATGAACTTCTTATATCTTATGGCTTTCTTCCTTTATAACTAGGATTATGTTTTTTTTTTTTTTTTTTACATACATTCATTTTCTTTTTTAATTATTCACTGCCCCTTAGTCTTTACACTTCAACAAAGTCAAGGAGGACATCCATGTTGGCTTCAACAACCTTATAGCCGTACTGAACAAACAAGGTGCTCCGTACACCCTGAGTCTGGCTAATCGACTTTATGGAGAGAAAACTTATCAGTTTGAGGAGGTAAGACATTTATTTACAACGAGGAAAAATGTTCAGCATGATCACTGTAAATCATTCTGTAGAAAAACAGCAGGGTTCTCTAGACCCCTATAACTACTGGCTAGCAATTGCTAACACTAAGCTTAAAATAAATAAATAAATAAATAAGAACACAGTTCTCTGCATTCCTTTTGTATCACATATGGATTACTGCTAAGTGGCCAGCCACTGAGGAACCCATAGGTTGTCAGCATTCACTGGACACGTGTCAGGAAAAAGACTCTGGATCGACGTTTACAGAGTTTTAAAAACAAAGCAGCTTTAATATAAAAAACACAGGCTAAGCAATAATGACAAACCAGACCAAGAGTTAGGAAGAAAGCCTAGTTAGGGACAGGCACAGGTCGGACACAGGAGAAAGCAGTCCGCGAAGGCAACCAAGTTTAAAGGGAAAAGCGGTAGAGGTAGATAAAGCAGAGCAGAGTTCAGAGACCAGATAATAGACATTAACCGATAAAGGGGAGTAGCAAAAGGGGTAGTCAAGAACCAAAAGAGAGTCAGAACCAGAATAACATACAAGAAAGAAGAACGCTCAGAATTGCTACAAGGTAGGCAAAGCTTTGCGAAGAGCATCTGGAAACCCAGACTTTAAATACAAACAGATTTGGGTCAGCTGACTAAAACTCAGGTGATCGCGAATGAATTGGCACGTCCGCGCGCGAGCACATGGAGCTAACGTCATCAAGCAATGTCTTCTGGGAAGTGGAGTTCGGGAGAGCGGGAGGAGCAGGAAAGCCCGGAAGCATGACAACACGCTTACACAAACACAATGTTTGTAGTTTATAAAAGCTTAGCTTTCAGACAAATTTCACAGGACGAGCCTGTTTTTTTTTTATAGCAATTAATAGTCAACATGTGAGCCAATGATCAGTTATTGGCATGTGTTCTTTTTTCTAGAAATTTCTAGGTGACACAAAAAAGTTTTACAATGCTGAGTTGGAGACGGTCGACTTTGAATCAAATGCAAGGGCCGCTCGTGTAAATATTAATACATGGGTGGAAAAGCAAACACAAGGTTAGTAATTTACTGAATTAATTTTGATTTTTAAATTTTTATATGTATTTATACATGGTGTTGCAGTGCGTATCATCACACAGCTAGATACCAGAGAGACAATTTAGTCTGTTGACAAATTGCTGCTGACGAACTGCTCCATAATGTCACAAATCAAGAGCGTATTTACAGTGGGGTGCGAAAGTTTGGGCAGCGTTGTTAATTTTCCTGATTTACCTTTATAAAGCATTGATTGTTTGGATAAAAAAAATCCATTAAATATATCATATAGGGGACAAACACAGTGATATTTGAGAAGTGAAATGAAGTTTATATGATTTACAGAAAGTGTGCAATAATTGTCTAAACAAAAGTAGGCAGGTGCATAAATTTGGGCACTGTTGTCATTTTATTGATTTCAAAACCTTTAGAACTAATTATTGGAACTCAAATTTGGTTTGGTAAGTTCAGTGACCCTTGACCTCCATACACAGGTGACTCCAATTATGAGAAAGGGTATTTAAGGGGGGCAATTGTAAGTTTTTCTCCTCTTTGCATCTTCTCTGAAGAGTTGCAGCATGGGAGTCTCAAAACAACTTTCAAATGACCTGAAAAAAGATTGTTTAGGGGATTGTAAGATGGTTTAGGAGAAGGATACAGAAAGCTATCTCAGAGATTTCAGCTTTCAGTCTCCACTGTGAGAAACATTGTGAGAAAAAGGAAAACCACAGGCACAGTTCAAGTCAAGGCTCGAAGTGGCAGACCAAGAAAAATCTAGAATAAACAGAAGCGAAGGATGTTGAGAACAGTCAGAGTCAACCCACAGACCAGCACCAAAGACCTACAACATGATCTTGCTGCTGATGGAGTCGCTGTGCATCGTTTAACTATTCGGCGCACTTTACACAAGGAGATGCTGTATGGGAGAGTGATGCAGAGGAAGCCTTTTTTTCTGCCCACATCACAAACAGAGCCGCTTGAGGTATGCTAAAGCACATTTGGACAAGCCAGCTTCATTTTGGAATAAGGTGCTGTGTTATTTGGGCATAACAAGGGCCATTATGCATGGAGGAAAAAGAACACAGCACTCCAAGAAAAACTCCTGCTACCTACAGTACCTACAGGACTGGGAATCTTGTTAAAGTTGAGGGACGCATGGATTCCAATCAATATCAGCAGATTCTGGAGACCAGTGTCCAGGAATCAGTGACAAAGCTGAAGCTGCGCCGGGGCTGGATCTTCCAACAAGACACCGACCCTAAACACTGCTCAAAATCTACTAATGCATTCATGCAGAGGAACAAGTACAACATCCTGGAATAGCCATCTCAGTCCCCAGACCTGAATATTATTGAAAATCTGTGGTGTCACTTAAAGAGAGCTGTCCATGCTCGGAAACCATCAAACCTAGGAGGATCTACTAAAGGTTTTTTTTTTTTTGGTGCCCAAATTTATGCACCTGCCTACTTCTGTTTAGACAATTATTGCACACTTTCTGTAAATCATATAAACTTCATTTCACTTCTCAAATATCAGTGTGTTTGTCCCCTATATGATATATTTAACAGATTTTTTTTTAAATCCAAACAATCAATGCTTTATAAAGGTAAATCAGGATAATTAACAAGGCTGCCCAAAATTTCGCACCCCACTGTATATTTGCAGCCAGGCTCCTCAGTGTTAATACTGGAGGGCTGGTGCCTTGCAAGCTTGGGTGCTGTTGCTAACCCTGTCAGCTCACAGCTAAACCAGGTGTGTTTGACCAATCAGCAGTTAACTGCACAATGCTGGACCCTCCATGACCGGATAAAGCATAATGTACAACATAAAATATGCAGAATAACTGATTTTGGCAGTAAATCATACAATGACTTTACATAATCTATAGATCTACATGGCTCAGGTTTTCATAAACAATACATGATGCATGCATATTTGCAGTAGGATTTAATCATATTTAGTAAGATATTTACTGCCAGAAGAACAGATGATTTGTGGCCTGAACAACTTGTATTTCCTCTACAAATATGTCAACACTGACCTTAACAATCCCTTCTGAAATGTGTTGCTCAACATAGAGAAGATCAAGGACTTGCTGAAAGAAAGACATGTTGATGAATCGACCAGACTTGTCTTGGTGAATGCCATCTACTTTAAGGGTAAATAGGAGAAGCAGTTCCGAAGTACCATGACCACTAAGGTTCCATTTAAGCTGAACAAGGTAACTCACTGTTCAAAAACACCAGTGTACTAATAAAAAAATGAATCAGTTCTCACTGTTTCCATGGTGACAGTGATCATGTGTGGCAAATGTTATTGCAGTGCTAGTAAAGGACTGGGAACTGATCATTGATTGGCTTAACTGCTAGAGTAATCGATTAAAAACTCTTTTAGGTACTTTAATGCATTTTATATTTTACCTTGCAGAAAGACACCAAGCCAGTTCAAATGATGAATCTGACAGCAGAGTTTCCCCTGGCTTATATCCCTGAAATGAACTGTCAGATTCTAGAAATGCCATATACAGGAAAAGAACTTAGCATGCTAATTGCACTACCTAATGGGATTGAGGATGACACTACTGGGCTTGAGAAGGTAAAGTATAAAATTACTTTAAATGGTCGAAATTATGTAAATCTGCTTGATATATTTACTACATAGCAGAGAACAACACATTCACTTCACTCATGTGGATTTATTTTCACTTAGCTTGAGCAAAACCTCACCTATGAGAGCTTCATGGAGTGGACACACCCTGCTAAGATGGACAATGTAGAGGTGGCGGTGTCTTTGCCCATATTCAAACTGGAAGAGACCTATGACATGGGGAAGCTGCTCATCAGCATGGGCATGGTGGATGCCTTCGACCGAGTCAAGTGTGATTTTTCACGCATGTCTCTATGCAATGATCTGGTGCTCTCCAAGGTGGTGCATAAGTCTTTTGTTGAGGTGAACGAGGAAGGCACAGAAGCAGCTGCAGCTACTGCTGCCGTTATGATGAATCGGTCTCTCATGGAATGCATAAACAAATGCTGTTTTTTGGCAGACCACCCATTCCTCTTTTTCATCAGACACAATGCAACTGAAAGCATCCTTTTCTGTGGAAGATCTTGCTCTCCATAAAGTGTATGATGCATTAATTGGCTGTTTGCTATTGTTTTGGGTTTTTTCTTATGTTGGTGCGTACAATGAAGATATTAATCCATGTAGCTGTGGTATTGAGGAAAACATGCCTAAGAAAAGGCCATTTAAAATATTTTATGTAAGTCACCTCTCGCCTTACAGCTTACACTGTTTGATACCATGATTTCCTGTACCAATAAAAAGGGTGCTTTTCAAAAAAGGGCCATGTGGTTTTGTAACATTAAGCGTTGTTCATTTGCAAGTCCTGTTTTATGCTGATTTGAGGAAGGTGTAGCTTTTAAGGTGTTAAATGATTTCACATACTGGCACAATAATATATTAATGAATTAATAAACAGATTTGAATTCAACCTGTTCTGTTTCCATGTTTCACATCAAGGTTTTCTACAAAGGTCACACCGCAGGAAAACACCAGCCCAGTTAACACTTATAAAGATGTGTTTTGTTATTCCAGCACAACCCAAACAACTTTACAACATACATGTAAGTACCCAGCTTGTCCAGTAGGCTGCAGACTTACTTCATCTTACATCCTTATCATACTTCACTTTGACATTGGAAATAATAGAGCAAATCCTATTTAGTTGACATTCAAACCAGGTTTACCCTGAAGAATATAGACTTAGTGAATTTATTTGTATATCTTACAATTTGGTATTCAAATAAATGTATTTTTTAATGTTTCAATACTATCGTTATTTATTAACAGAGTGTAATAAGAGCTGTAAGCTACAGTGCTGCTTGACATTTGTGAATCCTTTATCACCCACTTTCTCATAAAGTCTGCAGTGATGAGTATTATAACGGTGTCCATGACAGATAATAAGACTGCTTTAATGATTGTTCTGGTTGCCTACATGGAGGAACAGGATTTATTTAGATAACGCTTCTGTTTAAACACAAATATTTATACTTGGGGGGCATTCATACCCTGTGACTCTTTCAGTGTTGAATCCTGCCACGGTAGTAATATTAGATAGATAGATAGATAGATAGATAGATAGATAGATAGATAGATAGATAGATAGATAGATAGATAGATAGATAGATAGATTTTTTTTCTGGTCAGAAATCTATCAGATGTAAAATTAGAAGAATACAATGAGATGATTGGGGATGGTTGGATTTTGAGGAAATTAACAGCTTTACAAAAGTTTTGTGTGAGTGCACAGCCGGTGATAGATGGAAGTGATAATCTGATTTGGCCTTTTTAACAGCAGAGCTACAATCATTCATTCGGGCTCTGTCTACCGCATGTGTGGCAATGGACCATGCTTTATTTCTAACTGTAAACAATGAGGAAACTTTATTAATAAACCAGTGATGTGATCTGTCTCTAATTTTCCTAACATTTTGTGGAGGGGCAGGTTTATTTACCACTGTTATGAAAGATTTAATACAAAGATTTCGTGCTCCGTCAGTATCAGGGATTTGTAGTGTAAAGTGTATTTCACTCATTGCTGAGTTGGAAGGAAAAGCTGTTTCCGTTAAAATGTTTCTTCTAACCAACATCTGAGAGCCTGTTCTGTTCTTGCTGCTGTTTCTAATGGATCCAATGGGCCAGTGGTTACTAAAGCTAGGGTCAAAGACTCTTGAAGCAGTTTGTCCATTTTATTAGACAGAATTGAAGGTGGAATATGCCAAGCATCTCTGGATGGAGTTGTAGGGGTTCCTAAAGGTGGCCTGCGATAAACCATCCCATCCAACTTGAATATTTTCACACAGTTACTACAGATCTTGCAGTGGGTGGAGGAGTGACGTATGATGGGCGACAACGCACCATTCGTCTTGGCGCTGACCAAGGTGCCTCCACACAGAGATTCGTTCGTCATCTCTACCAAAGCAAAAACTGGACTTGTCACTGAAGATGACCTGCTGCTATTCTGAGTCACCCCATGACAGTCTGGCACAACACCACTGCAGTTTTTGACAGCACTGACATGGTGTTGGGTCATTCAGGTACTCCCTTGCCTTGCTGAAACTTAAACATTTGTGTCTCACAATGTCACACCTACCCACTAAGTTTCATTCGGTTGATTGCTTCTGGGTGGAACTAATAACTATTAACAATTTTTGAATGTACTACTTAAGTATACTACTTAAGTATACTGGGCTTCTAATGACAAGGCCTAAACTGCTGACTTTGATGAACCAATCAGTCAAAACAAACCTGTATTAGGGTGAGCAGTGTTGCTTGTATCACCCCAAGTTCATGCTGTGGTAGTGTGTGTGTTATCAAGCATCAGCATGACACATTAGATACTATTAAAAAACAGTACCATCAAAAGTTACTCAGTGGGAGTTCTCTATCTGGGATATGGAACATCTCGGGCCCAAAGTGAATGAGGTCTGTAATATCCCTAATAACTTTATTAATTTACCTGTGTAAATGTCTTCACCCTCCAATTTCATTTTTTTCAGATTTCTAATTATTATTCTGATGGCCACACTGTATACCTGGATGGTCTTTTGGCTCTGCTCTCATTGCTCCCATTTGGTATGTTGGCTCTTTTTTTTACTTTGCTGCCTTTCGGTTCTGCCCTTTATTACAGCCATGTCAGTAAAACCTATTTGTATATTAACTCTGCAAGCGTCTGGTTAGTCCTCCTGGTGTAAAACTTCAAGTATTAAATCAGCTTGGGCTAGACTAAATATTAGAATTTGGAATTTTTCTGGCCTGAAGTAAAACTCTCTTTAATACCCCTCTGAAATTTCAGTTTTCTATGTGTTTACCGGTTTAGTGCATTACTGCTCTATGTGCTGTGTTGTCATTTATTTTGTTGATTGTGTCATTTTGCCAACTCCTACTAATGATTAAAATCTAATGTCTTTTCTTAAGTGAGCATAAACAGGTTTTCCATACACCACAAAACCTTGGCTTTGATCTGCTTGTCTGTGAATTATCTTACTAACTTAGTCACATACTTTGTTTCTAGTTGCAAAATACTGCATGTTCTTAATTAATTTATCATTATTGTTTCATGTAAAGCTGCAAAAATGCACACTGCTTTTTACAGTTCACTGACCTACAAGCCACAAATAAGGAGATAAGGAGAGAGAATTAGGAGAGAACCAAATGAATCAGAAGCTGTGAATGAGTAGCTAACGTCAGCCTCGTGTTTGATTATTAGCACGGAGGACAGACAGGCAGGCGGGGGCAGGGTGTTTGTGACCTGTTTTTTAAAAGGCTTCAGTATGTTGCTGTTGGGCCGATGAGCAAGTCCCTACAAGCGACTGAACATTAAAGGTGAAAATCATCATGCTATTGATGCTGTTATCGGGAAAATCTGTGTAAAACTGGGGTTAACTCTAGGAATATTGACCTGAGCTAAGCTTTGCCCAGACTTGTCTGGTTCAGGTTCAACATGAACATCTTTTCTTATATTAGATCTTAGCAGTTTGTGGCCATGCAAAGAAATTATTTTCATCCGACTGCAGTATACAGTTAACCTTGACTTTCTCTTTCACAAAATCAAGCCTACAGCTTATCAGAGATTACAATCAAAAACTTGCAGCTAAAGTCTTGAAGACCTTGTTCCAATGGTGACTCAGGTGTGCTTGAGGTGTGCTTCAACTGTACAGCTGAAGTATTTTCTTTACCTACAGCCGTTAAAATGAAAATGAATGTTGGTTCTGTTAGGAGAAATTTTCTGCTATGGTTTAAATGTTTAATGACTGTGGGACTGAAATTTGATGCGCTACTTTTTATTTGTCATTTTTATTAGTATATTGTACAAAGTTCACATTTATATGTCATAACTATGAGAATAATTACTCATACTGCATTAAAATCTATTACATAAATACTACAATAAAGTCATTTATGTTTGTAAATCATCAACGGAACATAAATGCACAACAACTGCCAATCCAGGCCATAAATTTGTCATAGAAAAGCCTCTGAATTGGTCGCACCACATGATGTTTCTGTGACAAGTTTAAATAGTGGGATCAGTTTTTCTGATGTATTAATAGTTGTTAATCGTTTGTTTTTGTTAAAAGCATCAAAACAAAACTGGTGAAAAAGAACTTATGTTTAAATAATAAGATGTTCAGTTCATGTTTAATTATTGTTTTTTTTTTTTTTTAAAGTAAAGCTTAGCTGTTTCCTGAAATAGCGCTCGACCAGTAGTCCTGATGATGGTGATCTGTGCTCTGTTGGCTATGTCTAAATTCAGGCTGTAGGGGGCAAACACGGACCTTTCTTCTTTTGCGATAAAGCCACCAATGAGGAAACTTGACCCCCGTTTTCTGTGGTTTTCCTTTCCTCTGTTCACATATGAATTCAGCAAAATTAGCTTTGTTATTGTTGGAGACATGGTATTAGAGGAATAGTGAGCCGACAGCAGCTATCGGAATGTTGTAAAAACATTAATTTGGTCATTGTTTCGAGCGCTTCTCGCTACAACAGTTGAAGCTGCTGTTTAAACCTGAATGAGTAGCCATAGCCAACAGTGTCACATCGCCATTTTCAGATCTACTGGTGTAGAATTTAGGGTAAAATCTATGTTTAAAGTGTACATTCAATTGTTTGTTTCCTCAGTGGTTTTCAGGCTTGTTTCCTGTTGGGTTTGTGTGTGTGTAATGGTGCTACTTAATTAATGAGGTCAGCGGCGCCATTTTGGAGCACTCTTGTTTGCGCAAGATATACGCAATTGATTGGTTTATGGTAGCTAGATGAAGTCTATGGCTTTAGTGTTTTAAAAGCGGATGTTTTATTGAACATGTGATTTATTTTTTTATGGTTGTAAAATGCCAAAGTAACATGCCAGATTTGATTGGTTAAATTGATTTATGATTATTACCAACATGAGAAACAAGCTTTGTGTATTATTGCATATTACTCTTTCATTCGCGATAAAGCCATCAATGAGGAAACTTAACCGCCGTTTCCAGTGGTTTTTCTTCCCTCTGTTCAGGGTGGCAACATTTACAGGTTCAATCCAAATTGACAAGCACAAAATTCAAATGCCAAAGCAACATAAGCTAGCTTCCCACAAACAGAAATGATAAAATATTATAATAAATATGTATTAGTAGTAATAATATTCATCCTTTTTTGAGGTCATGCCACATGATACCCAAATGTGGCAACTACCAACCAGTTATTTAAATGGTTATTTGTTCCAGATTTGTAAAAGAGTTTCAAACTCCCATGGTGCTTTCATGGGTCTTTGGAAAATGTATATATTATGCAATGTCCTGTCTTTGAATTGTTTTCCATATAAATGTCCAAACTTTTCATTTTTGTATGGTCACACTACATGATATTTTATAAAATAGACGTTACCCTACAATGTTTGTTTGTATAGTACACGGTTATGTCTTTCTGGTTGAGGAATGCCCCCTCTGTTCTCCAGTCATTCATCAACGACGTGCTCTGGGACATGTTGGGTCAGTTTGTCATTGCTTATATTGACGATATTCTGATATACTCACCCGATTTACACACCCACGTTCAACATGTCTGGAGGGTTTTGTCTCGTCTTCTGGACAATCAGCTACAGTGTATGTAAAAGGAGAGAAATGCGAGATCCATATGGGTGCAAATTCGTTTTTAGGTTATGCTATTAGTCCTGAGGGTGTTATTATGGATGATCGCAAAGTGGAGGCTGTTGCTAACTGGCCCATCGCACCCCTTGGCAGATTGAATTTAATGGTAAATCATTGGGTACAGAGCTTCCATACTTGTACAATGTTCAGTAGGTGATCTAATGCCCCTCCTTCTTTTCTATAACTTTTCAAACTAGGTATTGTTACCATTATCTCAAGGTTGACTTAAGATGCATACATTGTACATGGTTTTAAACCCCCATGTTTTCCAACAGGATGTCACAAAGAAATATGACCCTTAACTGCTCAAGATGTTCTCCATCCTGAAGTCTTTGTAAGTTTGCAAATCAAGATATAATTTTCATGACAGAGTTGATCCCGACTAATGACAGAGTGAATTCCGTTCAGGCAGCAGCAAGAGAAGATTGACGTGCGGTTACAGAGCTAAGGGGACAAATAGATAAACTTGACAACAAGATGACGGACCTAGAGGACAAGAGGAATATAATAACACAGAGTAACATACGGTTGGTTGGTTGGTCTACCAGAAGCAGTGGAAGATTCAGATGCGGTAGGCTATGTTCATTCCATCTGGATCCTAACACTCAAAGGCCGTGAGATAGAAATCAACCGTGTATATGGCGACAGAGAACGACACTTGGTCAACCGTGCACCCTAATTTAAGGTCTTAAGATGGCAGGATTGGACGGCCATCCTTTACTAAGCTTGAAAGGCATATATAGTGAGGTATGCGCAAAATACACTGACGGTCTTTCCTGACTTCAGGTTAAGTTGGAGCATAATGGAAAAATGCTGATGTTTGATAGGCCCCAAAGGCAGACACTTTCTTCAAACACTCTCACGGTGGGAAGTCCAGGTGGACTTAATGTAAATGGGCTTGTCAATAAGAGTTCTTAAATATATACACACTGAGAATCTGTCTCGATTGCACTCCTACAGGAGACACTTAAAACAATGTGATGTCTCTCACTTTCAAAATAAATAATAAAAGGTTGCCGTTTCTACATCTGCTTACGACAGAACTAAAGGTGCAGCCATGTTTTTTGAAAGGAAGCTACCCCTGTCTATTGATCAAACAAGGAATGACAAAGACGGTAGATTTGCTCTTATGAAAGTCCGATTGGGCACGACCCGGCTAGTTATTAAAAAGTCCAGTTAAAAATCCCCTATCTGATTCTCATCTTTTAGATTATGGTGACTTTAATGCTGTAATGGCTCCTAAACTTGATAAATCCTGCCCTGATTCCTTTATTCCACTAATCACCAAACTTTTGAATCAATTTGATCAAGACCCTAACATTATTAATTTATGATGTTTTAAAAATAACACACTCATAGAATATATTTTTTACTCCCATAGACACAAGTCTTATTGTAGGATTGATTATAATTTTGTTAGTCCTTTCCTTGTTTCAATAGGTCATAGGCCAATTCTACTGTCTCTTCAAAGTTTCAACAAGCTGACTTCCTGGTTTTCATTTCCACTAACAAATATCACAGCAGCAATACACAAATTCTGTGGGAGGTAACGAAATTCTTTATTAGAATTTAATTACAGAAACAACATCTTAATAATTTAGAAAGTAAGATTCAATCATTAGAAACTTTGTGTTGTGTTTTATTGTGCATCTCGATGTAAAAAACATCCTAGATGATTTACAGCTTTCGGTATTTCACATTCAGAGAATGATTTTCTTAATGCCCCCTAAAATAGAAGAAGTGCATAAATCTGTAAAGTGCTTCCAGAAGGTTTTGATGGCTTGCCGTCTGAGTTATACTTGGAACTTGGGAAATTAGTGGGACCTCTTGTACTGGATTCTATTCATTTTGCAAATAAATTTGGGATCAGACTAGGGATCAGAAAACTGTATTAACTTCTCTCTTGTTATGAAAAGGAAAAGACCCCTTACAACGTTCAGGTTATAAGCCTTTCTCTCTAATCTGTGGCCAAAAATTTGGGAAGTCAAGGGAATCATCTTTAAATCTTCATACCAACAGCAAGCCACTGGTGACCACTATAGACTTTATTGCTAAATTGTTTAAAAGGCTTTCACGTGACTAAGCTGAGATTTTGAATAGAAGTATTGTTGCTAGTACAAAATGAAACCTGTATTACAATGCAACTTATACACTTATTAATGAAACAGAATATACATTATGTAAAGAATGTAGTTGCAACAGTTACAAAGATGAACTGGACTGAATCTGCTTTAATACTGTTAAATATGCTTTGCAGAACCACCTCTATTCCTTCAGCAATTCCAGTTAAGGATTCATTATTTATCTTGGCATTGTTATTCATCCTGATATCTTTAAATCAGCCAGAGAAAACAATTTTGGTACGTTAAGTAAGCAAACGCGTGATATGGAAAGGTGGAGTAGCCTTCAAGTTTCTTTGCAAGGTAAGATTGCAACAATTAAAATAGGTGTGTTGCCCCGACTAACCTCACTGTGTTTTTACATTACCACTTCCCGCTCCCCCAAAATATTTTTCTGGTTTTGATTGATGGTTTTAAAATTTATATGGAATAATAGGCATTCTAGGATTAGGCTAGCAGTATTGCAGCTGCTAAAATCCCTAGGTGGCTTTGCTGTACCAAATTGAAAATTTTACTTATGCTCTATGCAGACTGCACAATTTATTAAATAATAGAAATCCTGCTTAATTATTCTAATTACTTCAGAATTAGACATTACTAGGCTGTGCAATTGTTTGACAATTAGTTGACAATAAAATTAAATATCCATTTGTTGTTGAGGCAAATAATTGGAATTCCTTTGAGTAATCTGGGTTTGATAAAGCTGGAGCAGAGCATGGGTCCCTTTTTAATATTCTGAAGGCTTGGTCTGCCAGCCTGTGTAATGGGGCTGTTTTTAAATCAAAGTGCTCTCCATTGCATAAACTTTCTTCAGGTCTTCTAACTTCAGAGACCCACTGCTCAGGAACTTGTAGCCCCATGATGCAAGAAAATGTGGAGCTGGTCTACCGTGGGCCGGACTGGCAGCCATTTCCAAAGAGTGATCTTAAAGTGACACATACTTAAAGTGACATTTTCAACCTCTTCAACATCTTGCTATATCTGCCTTCTTAAAAAAAACGCTTCTCGTTCCCTCCTATAATTAAATCAGAGGATAAGTCATATTACAAACAACTGCATTAATTACAAGGAGCAAATCTATTTACCTTTTTTCCCCAGACAGAAACCATTTGCGCAGTGCCCCTGTGTCTATCCCGACCTCATCAAAAAGAGGACTTCAGCTGGTTCACTGGAGATTACTTTTTTTTGCCTCTGCCGTTGAGCAAGGCCTCCCTCCACGTTATTGTGCTGGGACACGGTGATGTCAGATGAAATATATATATATTTTTTAAATAGTTTGAAATATTCTGTGCTTTATCCAAGATTGCACACTGTTACCCCCAGCTGTATCTTTTTATACAAAGTGTTCCCTGGAATTTAACAGCAATAAATACAATAAACATTCCTGGTTGCTGCCCTACTTCACTTACAAAGTTTAGCAAATACCATATAAATTAAACTTAGGGTGGCAGTAAAGGTTGCATATATTTCACATATACCTTTTGTATGTGGTCATTGGTGATTGACGGCATTTTTTTTTTTTTTTTTTTTTAAAAAGCATAATTTTGGAAATTCTATGTGATGCATATCATCAGAAAAAAAAAAAATAAAAAATAAATATATATATATATATATATATATATATATATATATATATATATATATGTGAATTCAATATATAATAAAAAGGAAGTCTCAGATATCAAAAAAAGATTATGGTAAGCAGAAAAAATAAATAATGAAAAAAAAAACCTGATGGGCAGTATTTATTGAGCTCCACATATAGGCGTTATAGAGAATAGTGTCTTGTGATAATCCATTCCATGCAGCTTGAATATTCTCACACAGAATATTCCCCCCGAACATGCCGATCTGGCGGAGGTATTTAACAAGACCAACGCCATTAAATTACCACCGTCCAGGGCATACAACTGTGATCTGGTTAGTGACCAAATTCCACCTAAGTCCCGTGTTTTCCCACTTACACAGGGGGAAGACCAGGCTATGAAGGAGTACAAAAAGGAGTCGCTAGCTCAGGATTATGACGACTTGAAGACAGCCATCCACACCACTACGGGGTACTAGGAGTACACGGTTATGTCTTTCTGGTTGAGGAATGCCCCCTCTGTTCTCCAGTCATTCATCAACGACGTGCTCTGGGACATGTTGGGTCAGTTTGTCATTGCTTATATTGACGATATTCTGATATACTCACCCGATTTACACACCCATGTTCAACATGTCTGGAGGGTTTTGTCTCGTCTTCTGGACAATCAGCTACAGTGTATGTAAAAGGAGAGAAATGCGAGATCCATATGGGTGCAAATTCGATTTTAGGTTATGCTATTAGTCCTGAGGGTGTTATTATGGATGATCGCAAAGTGGAGGCTGTTGCTAACTGGCCCATCGCACCCCTTGGCAGATTGAATTTAATGGTAAATCATTGGGTACAGAGCTTCCATACTTGTACAATGTTCAGTAGGTGATCTAATGCCCCTCCTTCTTTTCTATAACTTTTCAAACTAGGTATTGTTACCATTATCTCAAGGTTGACTTAAGATGCATACATTGTACATGGTTTTAAACCCCCATGTCTTCCAACAGGATGTCACAAAGAAATATGACCCTTAACTGCTCAAGATGTTCTCCATCCTGAAGTCTTTGTAAGTTTGCAAATCAAGATATGATTTTCATGACAGAGTTGATCCCGACTAATGACTGAGTGAATTCCGTTCAGGCAGCAGCAAGAGAAGATTGACGTGCGGTTACAGAGCTAAGGGGACAAATAGATAAACTTGACAACAAGATGACGGACCTAGAGGACAAGAGGAATATAATAACACAGAGTAACATACGGTTGGTTGGTTGGTCTACCAGAAGCAGTGGAAGATTCAGATGCGGTAGGCTATGTTCATTCCATCTGGATCCCAACACTCAAAGGCCGTGAGATAGAAATCAACCGTGTATATGGCGACAGAGAACGACACTTGGTCAACCGTGCACCCTAATTTAAGGTCTTAAGATGGCAGGATTGGACGGCCATCCTTTACTAAGCTTGAAAGGCATATATAGTGAGGTATGCGCAAAATACACTGACGGTCTTTCCTGACTTCAGGTTAAGTTGGAGCATAATGGAAAAATGCTGATGTTTGATAGGCCCCAAAGGCAGACACTTTCTTCAAACACTCTCACGGTGGGAAGTCCAGGTGGACTTAATGTAAATGGGCTTGTCAATAAAACGAACAAGAGTTCTTAAATATATACACACTGAGAATCTGTCTCGATTGCACTCCTACAGGAGACACTTAAAACAATGTGATGTCTCTCACTTTCAAAATAAATAATAAAAGGTTGCCGTTTCTACATCTGCTTACGACAGAACTAAAGGTGCAGCCATGTTTTTTGAAAGGAAGCTACCCCTGTCTATTGATCAAACAAGGAATGACAAAGACGGTAGATTTGCTCTTATGAAAGTCCGATTGGGCACGACCCGGCTAGTTATTAAAAAGTCCAGTTAAAAATCCCCTATCTGATTCTCATCTTTTAGATTATGGTGACTTTAATGCTGTAATGGCTCCTAAGCTTGATAAATCCTGCCCTGATTCCTTTATTCCACTAATCACCAAACTTTTGAATCAATTTGACACTAACATTATTAATTTATGATGTTTTAAAAATAACACACTCATAGAATATATTTTTTACTCCCATAGACACAAGTCTTATTGTAGGATTGATTATAATTTTGTTAGTCCTTTCCTTGTTTCAATAGGTCATAGGCCAATTCTACTGTCTCTTCAAAGTTTCAACAAGCTGACTTCCTGGTTTTCATTTCCACTAACAAATATCACAGCAGCAATACACAAATTCTGTGGGAGGTAACGAAATTCTTTATTAGAATTTAATTACAGAAACAACATCTTAATAATTTAGAAAGTAAGATTCAATCATTAGAAACTTTGTGTTGTGTTTTATTGTGCATCTCGATGTAAAAAACATCCTAGATGATTTACAGCTTTCGGTATTTCACATTCAGAGAATGATTTTCTTAATGCCCCCTAAAATAGAAGAAGTGCATAAATCTGTAAAGTGCTTCCAGAAGGTTTTGATGGCTTGCCGTCTGAGTTATACTTGGAACTTGGGAAATTAGTGGGACCTCTTGTACTGGATTCTATTCATTTTGCAAATAAATTTGGGATCAGACTAGGGATCAGAAAACTGTATTAACTTCTCTCTTGTTATGAAAAGGAAAAGACCCCTTACAACGTTCAGGTTATAAGCCTTTCTCTCTAATCTGTGGCCAAAAATTTGGGAAGTCAAGGGAATCATCTTTAAATCTTCATACCAACAGCAAGCCACTGGTGACCACTATAGACTTTATTGCTAAATTGTTTAAAAGGCTTTCACGTGACTAAGCTGAGATTTTGAATAGAAGTATTGTTGCTAGTACAAAATGAAACCTGTATTACAATGCAACTTATACACTTATTAATGAAACAGAATATACATTATGTAAAGAATGTAGTTGCAACAGTTACAAAGATGAACTGGACTGAATCTGCTTTAATACTGTTAAATATGCTTTGCAGAACCACCTCTATTCCTTCAGCAATTCCAGTTAAGGATTCATTATTTATCTTGGCATTGTTATTCATCCTGATATCTTTAAATCAGCCAGAGGAAAACAATTTTGGTACGTTTAAGTAAGCAAACGCGTGATATGGAAAGGTGGAGTAGCCTTCAAGTTTTTCTTTGCAAGGTAAGATTTGCAACAATTAAAATAGGTGTGTTGCCCCGACTAACCTCACTGTGTTTTTACATTACCACTTCCCGCTCCCCCAAAATATTTTTCTGGTTTTGATTGATGGTTTTAAAATTTATATGGAATAATAGGCATTCTAGGATTAGGCTAGCAGTATTGCAGCTGCTAAAATCCCTAGGTGGCTTTGCTGTACCAAATTGAAAATTTTACTTATGCTCTATGCAGACTGCACAATTTATTAAATAATAGAAATCCTGCTTAATTATTCTAATTACTTCAGAATTAGACATTACTAGGCTGTGCAATTGTTTTTGACAATTAGTTGACAATAAAATTAAATATCCATTTGGTTTGTTGAGGCAAATAATTGGAATTCCTTTGAGTAATCTGGGTTTGATAAAGCTGGAGCAGAGCATGGGTCCCTTTTTAATATTCTGAAGGCTTTGGTCTGCCAGCCTGTGTAATGGGGCTGTTTTTAAATCAAAGTGCTCTCCATTGCATAAACTTTCTTCAGGTCTTCTAACTTCAGAGACCCACTGCTCAGGAACTTGTAGCCCCATGATGCAAAGAAAATGTGGAGCTGGTCTACCGTGGGCCGGACTGGCAGCCATTTCCAAAGAGTGATCTTAAAGTGACACATACTTAAAGTGACATTTTCAACCTCTTCAACATCTTGCTATATCTGCCTTCTTAAAAAAAACGCTTCTCGTTCCCTCCTATAATTAAATCAGAGGATAAGTCATATTACAAACAACTGCATTAATTACAAGGAGCAAATCTAT
>JAMWET010006144.1:0-20291 GCA_024036415.1 Prochilodus magdalenae
CCACTTTTTTTTTTTTTTTCGCTTTTGTGAGAAACTTGTAGAAAACAGACTCAGTCTTATACCACAGTAACCTACATTTAGAGCATTGAGTTATACACTCCACCTAATGAGAAACGTAGTCAGACAGTCATTACCACAGTACCTACATTTAGAGCTTAGAGTTATACACTCCACCTAAGAGAAACTGTAGAACAGACTCAGGTCTATACCACAGTACCTACATTTTAGAGCTTAGAGTTATACACTCGACCTAATGAAGCAACTGCTAGATCAGAACTCAGTTCTATACCACAGAGTACCTACATTTAGCGCTTAGGAGTTATACAACACTCCACCCTAAGAGAAACTGTAGATCAGACTCAGTATATACCACAGGTACCTACAATTTAGAGCTTAGAGTTATACACTCCACCTAATGAAGAAAACTGTAGAACAGACTTCAGTCTATACCACAGTACCTACATTTTAGAGCTTAGAGTTATACCCACTCGACCTAATGAGAAAACTGTCGAACAGACTCAGTCTATACCACATTACCATACATGTAGAGCTTAGAGTATACACTCGACCTAATGAGAAAAACTGTAGAATCAGGACTCCGTCTATACCACAGTACCTACATTTAGAGCTTAGAGTTATACACTTGACCTAATGAGAAACTGTCGAACAGACTCCAGTCTTACCCACAGTACCTACATTAGAGTTTAGAGTTATACACTCGACCTAATGAGAAACTGTAGCACAAAAAAAAAAAAAAATTAAAAACAGACGTCAGTCTATACCACAGTACCTACATTTAGAGCTTTAGAGTTATACACTCCACCTAATGAGAAAACTGCTAGAACAGACTCAGTCTATACCACCAGTACCTACATTTAGAGCTTAGAGTTATAAACTCGACCTAATGAAGAAACTGTAGAATCCGAATCAGTAGATAACCACAGTACCTACATTTAGAGCTTAGAGTTATACCAATCAACCTAATTGAGAAACTGCTAGAACAGACTCAGTCTATAACCACAGTACCATTACATTTAGAGCTTAGAGTTATACACGCCACCTAATGAGAAAACTGTAGATCAGGACTCATTCCTATTACCACAGTACCTAATCTTAGAGCTTAGAGTTAGACACTCGACTAATGAGAAACTGTAGATCAGGACTCAGTATATACCACAGTACTACATTTAGAGCTTAGAGTTATACACTCCACCTAATGAGAAACTGTAGAACAGGCTCAGTATATACTACCATAATAACCAAAACTGTTCGACGTCAAGTCTGGACCTGGTGCGAGGGAAATAAGTTGTTGTTTTGGGCTGCACACCGATACGTGAAACCATTTGAAACAGCTTTCTGTGAACCCAACATTGCATACTTCTATAGAGAAACAATTCTATTGTATCATCCGCTGGCATCATTGCGCCTCAATCCGTTCCAACACTCACAGCACACACTTCTCCACCTCTGCTTTCACAATAGCCTCCTTTCTCTGTTCCTCCGCTGCTGAAATAGACCCAGAATCAAACCTTCGAGTGAAGCAAACCTTGTTATAACTCCTTAAGCCATCCTCTGATAAGCTGGTGGAATAAACGTAGAGGGTTGCAAAGCGCGCTCATGCCACGTACACCCGTTGACGCCAGTCCTAAATTAGGAAGGGTACCAGCTCACATTCTACCCAGATGTTCGGAGTGTTGTCGAGCCCTTGCCTTACCTTAGCACCCTTTGTAAAATGAAATACCCATATACACGCACACTAGGGGGCAGTGTGCAGCGTCCGGAACAGGGTGTAGCCCATTCCACAGCACCTGGGGAGGAGTTGGGGCTTGGGTGTCTTGATTAGGGACACATCGGTAGTTACTGTTGGGCCACGGCACCGAGCTGGAGGCAAGTTGGGTCGTTAGGTGAGCATGTCATTTGTACTGTTGGCCCACGGCGTCCCCCGTAACTCATTTGGGGTGTTGTTAGTTGTGCATATCAGGTTTGTTTCCACTTGTTTCCCACCGGACGCTATGGGGAGTCCAGTTGGGTGTTATGCTGGCATATCGGTTGTTACTCGTTTTATGCCCACGGTGCCGGGGGAAGCTGTTGGTAGGTGTCTAGGTGGCATATCAGTTGTTACTGTTGGCCCAAGCGGCGTCAAGTGGAAGCCGTAGGGGTTCTAGTGTGCATATCGGTTGTTTACTGTTGCCCAGTTGGAGGGTGGAGGGGAGGTGGAACGCGCGTGGGGGACAGTTGGGGCTTAGGTGGCCCATATCGGTTAGTCTAACTCTGAGTGTTGCACCCACAGTGCCATTAGAACCGTTTGTGGTCTAGGTGGCATAATCGGTTGTTACTGTTGGGCCCGCAGCGCTCGGTCAGCAGCAGTTGGGGGTTTAGGTGGCATATCCAGTTAGTCTACTGTTTGCCCCACCCGGACGCCAGTGGAGCAGTTGGGGTGTAGGTGGCATATCGGTTGTTACTGTTTGCCCACGGCGCTTGGGGAGCAGTTGGGAGGTGTCGGTGGGCATAATCGGTTGTTACTGTTTGCCCACGGCGCCAGTGGAGCAGTTGGGGGTTAGGTGGCATATCGGTTGTTACTGTTTGCCCACGGCGCTTGGGGAGCAGTTGGGGGTTAGGTGGCATATCGGTTGTTACTGTTTGCCCACAGTGCCAGTGGAGCAGTTGGGGGTTAGGTGGCATATCGGTTGTTACTGTTGGCCCACAGCGCTTGGAGAGCAGTTGGGGGTTAGGTGGCATATCGGTAGTTACTGTTGGCCCACGGCGCCCGGGGAACAGTTGGGGGTTAGGTGGCATATCGGTTGTTACTGTTGGCCCACAGCGCCAGTGGAGCATTAGGGGGTTAGGTGGCATATCGGTTGTTACTGTTGGCCCACAGCGCCAGTGGAGCAGTTGGGGGTTAGGTGGCATATCGGTTGTTACTGTTGGCCCACAGCGCCAGTGGAGCAGTTGGGGGTTAGGTGGCATATCGGTTGTTACTGTTGGCCCACGGTGCCCGGGGAGCAGTTGGGGGTTAGGTGGCATATCAGTTGTTACTGTTGGCCCACGGCACCAGGGGAACAGTTGGGGGTTAGGTGGCATATCGGTTGTTACTGTTTGCCCACAGCGCCAGTGGAGCAGTTGGGGGTTAGATGGCATATCGGTTGTTACTGTTGGCCCACAGCGCCAGTGGAGCAGTTGGGGGTTAGGTGGCATATCGGTTGTTACTGTTGGCCCACGGTGCCCGGGGAGCAGTTGGGGGTTAGGTGGCATATCAGTTGTTACTGTTTGCCCACGGCGCCCGGGGAGCAGTTGGGGGTTAGGTGGCATATCGGTTGTTACTGTTGGCCCACAGCGCTTGGAGAGCAGTTGGGGGTTAGGTGGCATATTGGTTGTTACTGTTTGCCCACGGCGCCCGGGGAGCAGTTGAGGGTTAGGTGGCATATCGGTAGTTACTGTTGGCCCACGGCGCTTGGGGAGCAGTTGGGGGTTAGGTGGCATATCGCTTGTTACTGTTGGCCCATACTGCCCGGAGCAGTTGAGGGTTAGGTGGCATATCAGTTGTTACTGTTGGCCCACGGCGCCCGGGGAGCAGTTGGGGGTTAGGTGGCATATCAGTTGTTACTGTTGGCCCACAGCGCCAGTGGAGCAGTTGGGGGTTAGGTGGCATATCAGTTGTTACTGTTGGCCCACGGCGCCCGCGGAACAGTTGGGGGTTAGGTGGCATATCGGTTGTTACTGTTGGCCCACGGCACCAGGGGAGCAGTTGGGGATTAGGTGCCATGCTCAAGGGCATGATGTGATGCTCAGGTACCGCCTCCCTGCCTTTTGTATGGCTGCCACTGGTGCCCGTGGGTGGTTGGCACAATCATGGGCAGGATGTTTCCTGGTGTTGGTCATGTTGAAACAATCATGGACATCCCTGAAGAAGGCCTTGGGCCCTCCCTGCCTCACCACACCTGTTTCAAACGCTCAGCTTGTTATCAATCAGCTACTGTCAATCAAATGAATCAGGTGTGTTACAGCAGGTATGGGGGTCCCAGGACCAGGATGGAGAACCAGTACTGTAAAGGTACTGGCTGGTTAGGGTTACTGGTTCTGACAGTAAGGACAGTGAGCTTGACTCGAGAGGTTGTAAGGAAGAATGGACCCCAGAATCAGAGGTCAGAGGTCAGTTATGTACGGCCATCCACAGTGAGGAATGTTCCTTGGTGTGTCCTGAGAGTAGCCGTATGCTTCACCGGCAGACTGAACCCAGGCAGAACAAGACGAGCTTCAGATCTTCAGCATGGCTCCGTCAGCCAATCAGAGCGTAGCAAACTAAATCACACACTACTGATGGCTCCACCACGAAACACCACACGGCCACGCCAAACACTGGACAAACTCGCTGAACGGTGATCGATTATTCATGCCTGAGCCTGAATGAGCCACACTCAATCTGTCTGAGGGAGAATCTCAGCCAACGAGCAGAAGACCGATCAGAGACCGAGATGAACTCGCGTACGCCGGGCGGGTTACGGATCACAGGGCTTCAAAACTGACCTGCTGCCAATTTCACACATGGAGAAGCAGAGAGAGAGAGGGATGGAGGGAGGGGGAGGGAGGGGAGAAAGAGAGAGAGAGAGAGAGAGAGAGAGAAAGGGAGAGAGAGAGAGAGAGTAAAGGAGGGCGGAGCCAGAGAGTGAGAGAGTGAGAGAGGGAGAGAGAGAGAGAGAGAGAGAGAGAGTAAAGGAGGGCGGAGCCAGAGAGGGAGAGAGAGAGAGAGAGAGAGAGAGAGAGCCAGAGAGCCAGAGAGCCAGAGAGTAAAGGAGGGCGGAGCCCGAGAGTGTGAAGGAGAGAGTGAGTGAGAGAGAGAGAGAGAGAGAGAGAGAGAGAGAGAGTAAAGGAGGGTGGAGCCAGAGAGGGAGAGAGAGAGAGAGAGAGAGAGAGAGAGAGAGAGAGAGAGCGAGAGCCAGAGAGCCAGAGAGCCAGAGAGTTAAGGAGGGCGGAGCCCGAGAGTGTGAAGGAGAGAGTGAGAGAGAGAGAAGGAGAGAGAGAAAAAGAGAGAGAGTGAGAAGGAGAGAGAGAGTAAAGGAGAGAGAGGAAGAGAGAGAGAGAGTGAAGGAGAGAGAGAGAGAGAGAGAGAGTGTGAAGGAAAGAGAGGGTAAAGGATAGAGAGGAAGAGAGAGTGAAGGAGAGAGTGAGAAGGAGAGAGAGAGTGAAGGAGAGAGAGAGGAAGAGAGAGAGAGAGTGAAGGAGAGAGAGAGAGAGAGAGTGTGTGAAGGAGAGAGAGGGTAAAGGATAGAGAGGAAGAGAGAGTGAAGGAGAGAGTGAGAAGGAGAGAGAGAGTAAAGGAGAGAGAGGAAGAGAGAGAGAGAGTGAAGGAGAGAGAGAGAGAGAGAGTGTGTGAAGGAGAGAGAGGGTAAAGGATAGAGAGGAAGAGAGAGTGAAGGAGAGAGTGAGAAGGAGAAAGAGAGTGAAGTAAATTAGATTACAACTTCCAAAAGCAGGTCAGGAGATCCTGCGGGAGGTTCCCTCCATAAGGGTCAGACGGGTTCTAACGTAGCCAAGGTTCTCCCAACAAGCCGGCTCGAATACAAACAGCCGTTCAGCCTCAGTCTGGAGGTTCAGGAAGGCTTTAGGAAAGCCGTGCGTTATTCCCGTAAAGTCCAAGCAGGTCCCTTCCGTACTGTCCCGTAACGGGGTTACTCTTAATTAGACAGAGGTGATCCACTGACGTCTCGGAGAACACAAAGGATCCTCGGCGCACCTCAAACGAGCGGCGGGGTGTCTAATTAATAACGGTTAAATGTTCCCCGGGGCTTAACCAAAATCAATACTTCTGAGGACAGCCGGGCTGACAGACGTTTCTAATTAACTGGCCTGGACTCGCTGACCCTGAGAACAGAGGGAACGTGTGGCAGAGTTATCCCGGAGAACAGAGGAAGAGGGGGAGGCGGAGAGGAACGGAACCACAAGGCCACGTTTGAAACTTAATTATGTTGTAATCCTCTAAAGGAGGAGGCGGAGGAGGCAGAGGAGGCAGAGGAGGAGGTGGAGGAACGTGTGAATGCTAATTGGCCTAAACACGTGCACCACTGAGCCTGGCCAGAGCGAACTGAACACCAGCACCACCATAACAGAGACATCTACATCCAGTGCACATAGGACTAGGGGTGGATAACCAGGTGGAGGAGTTGGATATCAACAACAAGGCCTGGATAGGGTCGACTGGGCCTGGACAGTCGTGTAGTGGAGTCGCATAGGGTTAACTAGGCCTGGACAGTTGGGTAGTGGAGTTGGACATGGTCAACTAGGCCTGGACAGTCGGGTAGTGGAGTCGGATAGGGTTAACTAGGCCTGGACAGTCGGGTAGTAGAGTCGAATATAGTCAACTAGGCCTGGACAGTCAGGTAGTGGAGTCGGATATGGTCAACTAGGCCTGGACAGTCGGGTAGTAGAGTCGAATATAGTCAACTAGGCCTGGACAGTCAGGTAGTGGAGTCGGATATGGTCAACTAGGCCTGGACAGTCGGGTAGTAGAGTCGAATATAGTCAACTAGGCCTGGACAGTCAGGTAGTGGAGTCAGATATGGTCAACTAGGCCTGGACAGTCGGCAGTGGAGTCGGATAGGGTCAGCTAATCCTGGACAGTTGGGTAGTGGAGTAGGATATCGTCAACTAGGCCTGGACAGTCGGGTAGTGGAGTCGGATAGGGTCGACTAGGCCTGGATAGTCAGGTAGTGGAGTCAGATATGGTCAACTAGGCCTGGACAGTCGGCAGTGGAGTCGGATAGGGTCAGCTAATCCTGGACAGTTGGGTAGTGGAGTAGGATATCGTCAACTAGGCCTGGACAGTCGGGTAGTGGAGTCGAATATAGTCAACTAGGCCTGGACAGTCAGGTAGTGGAGTTGGATATGGTCAACTAGGCCTGGACAGTCGGCAGTGGAGTCGGATAGGGTCAGCTAAGCCTGGACAGTTGGGTAGTGGAGTAGGATATCGTCAACTAGGCCTGGACAGTCGGGTAGTGGAGTCGGATAGGGTCGACTAGGCCTGGATAGTCGGGCAGTGGAGTCGGATATAGTCAACTAGGCCTGGACAGTCGGGTAGTGGAGTAGGATATTGTCAACTAGGCCTGGACAGTCGGGTAGTGGAGTTGGATAGGGTCGACTGGGCCTGGACAGTCGGGTAGTGGAGTCAGATAGGGTCAACTAGGCCTGGACAGTCAGGTAGTGGAGTCGGATAGGGTCAACTAAGCCTGGACAGTCGGGTAGTGAAGTAGGATATGGACAACTAGGCCTGGACAGTCGGGTAGTGGAGTCGGATAGGGTCGACTAGGCCTGGACAGTCGGGTAGTGGAGTCGGATAGGGTCGACTAGGCCTGGATAGTCGGGCAGTGGAGTCGGATATAGTCAACTAGGCCTGGACAGTCAGGTAGTGGAGTCGGATATGGTCAACTAGGCCTGGACAGTCGGCAGTGGAGTCGGATAGGGTCAACTGGGCCTGGACAGTCGGGTTGTGGAGTCGGATATCGTCAACTAGGCCTGGACAGTCGGGTAGTGGAGTTGGATAGGGTCGACTGGGCCTAGACAGTCGGGTAGTGGAGTCAGATATGGTCAACTAGGCCTGGACAGTCGGCAGTGGAGTCGGATAGGGTCAGCTAAGCCTGGACAGTTGGGTAGTGGAGTAGGATATCGTCAACTAGGCCTGGACAGTCGGGTAGTGGAGTAGGATATCGTCAACTAGGCCTGGACAGTCGGGTAGTGGAGTCGGATAGGGTCGACTAGGCCTGGATAGTCGGGCAGTGGAGTCCGATATAGTCAACTAGGCCTGGACAGTCGGGTAGTGGAGTCGGATAGGGTTAACTAGGCCTGGATAGTCGGGCAGTGGAGTCGAATATAGTCAACTAGGCCTGGACAGTCAGGTAGTGGAGTCGGATATGGTCAACTAGGCCTGGACAGTCGGGTAGTAAAGTCGAATATAGTCAACTAGGCCTGGACAGTCGGTAGTGGAGTCAGATAGGGTCAACTAGGCCTGGACAGTCGGTAGTGGAGTAGGATAGGGTCAACTAGGCCTGGACAGTCGGGTAGTGGAGTAGGATATCGTCCGACTAGGGCCTGGACAGGTCGGGCAGTGGAGTCCGATAGGGTCAACTAGGCCTGGACAGTCGGGCAGTGGAGTCCGGATATTGTCAACTAGGCCTGGACATTCGGGGAGTGTAGTCGCAAAGCGTCAACTAGGCCTGTACAGTCGGGTAGTTGTGTTGGAGTGGTTCGACTTGGCCTGGACAGTCGGGTAGTGGAGTCTGATAGGGTCAACTAGGCCTGGACAGTCGGGTAGTGGAGTCGGATATAGTCAACTAAGCCTGGACAGTCGGGTAGTGGAGTCGGATATGGTCAACTAGGCCTGGACAGTCGGGTAGTGGAGTCGGATAGGGTCGACTAGGCCTGGACAGTCGGGTAGTGGAGTCCGATAGGGGGGTCTCGGCCTGGAGAGTGGGGTAGTGGAGTCGGAGAGGGTCAACTGGGCCTGGACAGTCGGATGGGGGAGTCGGATAGGGTCAACTGGGCCTGGACAGTCGGTTAGTGGAGTCTGATATCGTCAACTTGGCCTGGACAGTCGGGTAGTGGAGTCTGGATAGGGTCAACTAGGCCTGGACAGTCGGGTAGTGGAGTTGGATAGGGTCGACTGGGCCTAGACAGTCGGGTAGTGGAGTCAGATAGGGTCAACTAGGCCTGGACAGTCGTGTAGTGGAGTCGGATAGGGTCGACTAGGCCTGGACAGTCGGATAGTGGAGTCAGATAGGGTCAGCTAGGCCTGGACAGTCGGATAGTGGAGTCAGATAGGGTCAACTGGGCCTGGACAGTCGGGTAGTGGAGTCGGATAGGGTCAACTAGGCCTGGACAGTCGGATAGTGGAGTCAGATAGGGTCAACTGGGCCTGGACAGTCGGGTAGTGGAGTCGGATAGGGTCAGCTAGGCCTGGACAGTCGGATAGTGGAGTCAGATAGGGTCAACTGGGCCTGGACAGTCGGGTAGTGGAGTCGGATATATAGTCAACTAGGCCTGGACAGTCGGGTAGTGGAGTCAGATAGGGTCAACTAGGCCTGGACAGTCGGGTAGTGGAGTCGGATAGGGTCAACTAGGCCTGGACAGTCGGGTAGTGGAATCGGATAGGGTCGGGTTGTGGAGTTTGAAATGGTCAGCTTGTCCTGGACAGTGGGATAGTGTCAGCTAGGCCTGGACAGTCGGGTAGTGGAGTCAGATAGGGTCAACTAGGCCCGGACAGTCGGATAGTGGAGTCAGATAGGGTCAGCTAGGCCTGGACAGTCGGATGGTGGAGTCAGATAGGGTCAGCTAGGCCTGGACAGTCGGATAGTGGAGTCAGATAGGGTCAACTGGGCCTGGACAGTCGGGTAGTGGAGTCGGATATATAGTCAACTAGGCCTGGACAGTCGGATAGTGGAGTCAGATAGGGTCAGCTAGGCCTGGACAGTCGGATAGTGGAGTAAGATAGGGTCAACTGGGCCTGGACAGTCGGGTAGTGGAGTCGGATATATAGTCAACTAGGCCTGGACAGTCGGGTAGTGGAATCGGATAGGGTCGGGTAGTGGAGTTTGATATGGTCAGCTTGTCCTGGACAGTGGGATAGTGTCAGCTAGGCCTGGACAGTCGGGTAGTGGAGTCAGATAGGGTCAACTAGGCCCGGACAGTCGGGTAGTGGAGTCAGATAGGGTCAGCTAGGCCTGGACTGTCTATTTGTGGAGTAGGATATAGTCAACTAGGCCTGGACAGTCGGGTAGTGGAATCGGATAGGGTCGGGTAGTGGAGTTTGATATGGTCAGCTTGTCCTGGACAGTGGGATAGTGTCAACTAGGCCAGGACAGTCAGGTAGTGGAGTCGGATAGGGTCAACTGGGCCTGGACAGTCGGGTAGTGGAGTCGGATAGGGTCGGGTAGTGGAGTTTGATATGGTCAGCTTGTCCTGGACAGTCGGATAGTGTCAGCTAGGCCTGGACAGTCGAGGAGTGGAGCAGTAAGCGTGTAGAGTTGTTCAGTAATCGTTAATGGAGCTGATTGTGTTTTCTGACTCACTGTTATCGACTTACCATAGGTCAACATCATGTATATACATGATATTGAGAGGGAGGTGGGAGAGAGAGAGAGAGAGAGAGAGAGAGAGAGAGAGAGAGAGAGAAAAAGAGAGAGAGCAGGGGAGAGAGAGAGAGAGCGAGAGAGAGAATCACAGGAGCTTGTCTGAAGCTAAACTACGCGTCGCTGATTCTGCTGCACAATAAAAGCTGGTGGCTCGAGATTAATGGGCACGGCGATGGGGAAAACTGTGGACCACGCTGAGTCTTTCAATCGCCTGAAGATCGTTCATTGATGGATCTCTGCTTGACAGGCCTCCATTCCGGCCCTCGCCGCGTCAGATACGGAGAAGGAGACGGAAAAACGGACAGACCGCAAGCGAACGAGCGGCGCTCACGCTTACGCCCCCTGACTCCCGCCGTGCATTCACAAACATAAAGCATAAGAGGTTCCATTTCAAGCCCCAGAGAGCTCCGGTGTCCGACAGCAGAGCAGCTGCGGTGTGGGTCTTTACTGTTGTTTCCGTGGTGATAAAGGACCCGAGTCCTCCATTCGTCTTGCATCATGTTGTCCCCCTGGGGTTCGCCTGAGGACTAGCGCTCTAAACTAAACTAGCTCTGCTATGACTGGCTGTCCTGTAGTGCATCTCATAACCAAAACAGGCCTGGCCTAAAGTCTCCCCTTCCAGCCGACTACTCCTCCTTTCCCGTTCTTCAGCCGACTACTCCTCCTTTCCTGTTCTTCAGCCACCTTCTCCTCCTTTCCCGATCTTCACACGGCTTCTCTTCCTTTCCTGTTCCTCAGCCACCTTCTCCTCCTTTCCCAATCTTCACACGGCTTCTCCTCCTTTCCTGTTCTTCACTCGGCTTCTCCTCCTTTCCCGTTCTTTAGCCGCCTTCTCCTCCTTTCCCGTTCTTCAGCCGGCCTCTCCTCCTTTCCTGTTCTTCATCCGGCCTCTCCTCCTTTCCTGTTCTTCACACGGCTTCTCCTCCTTTCCCGTTCTTTAGCCGCCTTCTCCTCCTTTCCCGTTCTTCAGCCGACTACTCCTCCTTTTCCCGTTCTTCAGCCGACTACTCCTCCTTTTCCCGTTCTTCAGCCGACTACTCCTCCTTTTCCCGTTCTTCAGCCGGCTTCTCCTCCTTTCCCGTTCTTCAGACGGCTTCTCCTCCTTTCCCGTTCTTCAGCCGGCTTCTCCTCCTTTCCCGTTCTTCAGACGGCTTCTCCTCCTTTCCCGTTCTTCAGCCGGCTTCTCCTCCTTTCCCGTTCCTCAGACGGCTTCTCCTCCTTTCCCGTTCTTCAGCCGGCTTCTCCTCCTTTCCCGTTCCTCAGACGGCTTCTCCTCCTTTCCCGTTCTTCAGCCGGCTTCTCCTCCTTTCCCGTTCCTCAGCCGACTACTCCTCCTTTTCCTGTTCTTCAGCCGACTACTCCTCCTTTTCCCGTTCTTCAGCCGACTACTCCTCCTTTTCCCGTTCTTCAGCCGGCTTCTCCTCCTTTCCCGTTCTTCAGACGGCTTCTCCTCCTTTCCCGTTCTTCAGCCGGCTTCTCCTCCTTTCCCGTTCTTCAGCCGGCTTCTCCTCCTTTCCCGTTCCTCAGACGGCTTCTCCTCCTTTCCCGTTCTTCAGCCGGCTTCTCCTCCTTTCCCGTTCCTCAGACGGCTTCTCCTCCTTTCCCGTTCTTCAGCCGGCTTCTCCTCCTTTCCCGTTCCTCAGCCGGCTTCTCCTCCTTTCCCGTTCCTCAGCCGACTTCTCCTCCTTTCCCGTTCTTCAGCCGGCTTCTCCTCCTTTCCTGTTCTTCAGCCGGCCTCTCCTCCTTTCCTGTTCTTCAGCCGGCTACTCCTCCTTTCCTGTTCTTCAGGCAACTACTCCTCCTTTCCCGTTCTTTAGCCGCCTTCTCCTCCTTTCCCGTTCTTCAGCCGCCTTCTCCTCCTTTCCCGTTCTTCACTCGGCTTCTCTGCCTTTCCCGTTCTTCAGCTGACTACTCCTCCTTTCCCGTTCTTCACTCAGCTTCTCCTCCTTTCTCGTTCTTCATCCGCCTTCTCCTCCTTTCCCGTTCTTAACTCGGCTTCTCCTCCTTTCCCGTTCTTCAGGCGACTACTCCTCCTTTCCCGTTCTTCACTCGGCTTCTCCTCCTTTCCCGATCTTCACACGGCTTCTCCTTTCCCGTTCTTCACACGGCTTCTCCTTTCCCGTTCTTCAGCCGACTACTCCTCCTTTCCCGTTCTTCAGGCGACTACTCCTCCTTTCCAGTTCTTAACTCGGCTTCTCCTCCTTTCCCGTTCTTCACTCGGCTTCTCCTCCTTTCCCGATCTTCACACGGTTTCTCCTTTCCCGTTCTTCAGCCAACTACTCCTCCTTTCCCGTTCTTCAGCCGACTACTCCTCCTTTCTCGTTCTTCAGCCGACTACTCCTCCTTTCCCGTTCCTCACTTGGCTTCTCCTCCTTTCCCGTTCTTCAGTCGACCACTCCTCCTTTTCCATTCTTCAGCCGACTACTCCTCCTTTCCCAATCTTCACTTGACTTCTCCTCCCTTTCCGTTCCACAGCTGCCTTCTCCTCCTTTCCCGTTCTTCAGCCAAATACTCCTCCTTTCCCGTTCTTCAGCCACCTTCTCCTCCTTTCTCGTTCTTCAGGCGACTACTCCTCCTTTCCCGTTCTTCAGCCGGCTTCTCCTCCTTTCCCGTTCTTCAGCCGGCTTCTCCTCCTTTCCCATTCTTCAGCCAGCTTCTCCTCCTTTCCCTTTCTTCACGAGACTACTTCTCCTTTCTCGTTCTTCAGGAGACTACTTCTCCTTTCTCGTTCTTCAGGCAACTACTCCACCTTTCCCATTCTTCAGCTGACTACACCTCCTTTCCAGTTCTTCAGCCAGCTTCTCCTCCTTTCCCGTTCTTCAGCTGACTACTCCTCCTTTCCCGTTCTTCAGCCGACTCCTCCTCCCTTCCCGTTCTTCAGCCGACTACTCCTCCTTTTGTTTTCTTCACCCGGCTTCTAAAGGACTAAAGCGGGACTCGTCACTGAAGATGACCCGCTGCCATTCTGAGTCACTCCATGACGGTCTGGTACGACACCACTGCAGTCTTTGGTGACGGTGACGGTGATGTGGTGTTAAGGACAGTCGTGGTAACGGTCTGTGTGCATGTAGTCCTGCGTGGTGCAGCCGTCTGTAAATGGGTTCTTTCATGTTGCGGGTTCGTGCCTTCTTCTATTCGCGTGTGCGGTCGAGTGTGAAGCCTGAAATATGTCGCTCAACACAGAAACCGTGGGGTAATACGGCGCATGATTTGAAATCAAAAGTACCCCAAAGGTATCTACGCGCCCCCCATGGGATAACCATGCAACCGAGCTGGAAATGCCACACCGGTATCATCCACCCTGTACCCCAAACACCAAGCTGACACCATTAAATATATATCTTTTTTATTTAAAAGAATTTACAACTCTTTTTTTCCCAGTGTACATTCTGTACATCATTTACATAACCAGCTTCTGGGCTGTAAACATAAACATGCAACCAGACTTCTGTATGGTAACCGAGGGCTTCATATCTTTTTGGTTCTTCGTCATCAAAAAAAAAAAAAAAATTTAATCTAATATTCCCTGGAAAATCTTCACACATTGAATACCTTGAACAGAGATGCTAACCAGAGTAGCCGGGTGCTATCATTAGCTCATGATTATGTAAGTCAGAATTACGAGATAATTAATCATAACTGGGAAAAGTAAGTCATAATTATGAGATAGTAAGTCATAATTATGAGACAATGAGTCATAACTGGGACAGTCAATTATGAGAAGAAGTCAGTTCTGAGATGCTAAGTTATAAGTGAGATAGTTGTGTTATGATTGAGATAAGTCATAACTGAGACAGTAAGTCATAATTATGAGATTAAGTCAATTATGAGATGCTAAGATATAAGTGAGAGTTATGACTGAGATAGTAAGTCATGCTAATGAGATAGTAAGTCAAATGTGAAGTGATGTATAGTAAGTCAATTTTGAGCTGCTAAGTCATAATTATGAGACAGTCAATTACTAGATAGTAAGCCACGACTGAGATGCTAAGTTATAATTGAGATAGTAAGTCATGATTATGAGATGCTAAGTCATAACTGAGATAGTAAGTCATGATTATGAGATGCTAAGTCATAATTATGAGACGGTAAGTCATAAATACAAAATAGTAAGTCATAAATATGAGATGCTAAGTCATAACTGAGATAGTAAGTCATGATTATGAGATGCTAAGTCATAATTATGAGATGCTAAGTCATAACTGAGATAGTAAGTCATGATTATGAGATGGTAAGTCATAACTGAGATAGTAAGTCATGATTATGAGATGCTAAGTCATAACTGAGATAGTAAGTCATGATTATGAGATGCTAAGTCATAATTATGAGACGGTAAGTCATAAATACGAAATAGTAAGTCATAATTATGAGATGCTAAGTCATAACTGAGATAGTAAGTCATGATTATGAGATGCTAAGTCATAATTATGAGACGGTAAGTCATAAATACGAAATAGTAAGTCATAAATATGAGATGCTAAGTCATAACTGAGATAGTAAGTCATAATTATGAGATGCTAAGTCATAATTATGAGACGGTAAGTCATAAATACGAAATAGTAAGTCATAATTATGAGATGCTAAGTCATAACTGAGATAGTAAGTCATGATTATGAGATGCTAAGTCATAATTATGAGACGGTAAGTCATAAATACGAAATAGTAAGTCATAATTATGAGATGCTAAGTTATAACTGAGATAGTAAGTCATGATTATGAGATGGAGAACCAAACAAAACTGAGTCCAGTACTCGTGCCGCACCTTCTGTGGAGGTCAGTATCAAAACTGCCCAATGAGCAATACACAGATGCTCCTCATAGCTGGCTAGCTTCGTTAGCTCGATCATTCTTAAACAGGCCAAAGTAGAGGTTCTCCAAAGTAGAGAACGTCAGAGAACAGCTGCTTTTGGTTCTCTAAAGAACTTTTTACATTTCAAGTTTTTCAAAGTACCACCTACTCTAGGGTTCTTGGGTTCCAGATGGCCCTGAGTTTTCCCTATCCCTGGGGTGTGCAGGCGTTCCAGGACAGGTTTGAGTGAACATCTGGGCCGGATGGAATGGGCCAGTACCTGAGAACCAATCTGAAAAGAAGAACCGCTTCAGAGAACAGAGACCCTGAGACCATTTACCAGGCCTGGCTTTCGAAACCACTGTGAGCCATTAGTTACATTTCATTGAAAAAATCCAGAACCGGGTCAAAAGGTCCTAATGGAGGCCACAGCTTCTTCGGAGAACCCTACCAAAGAACCCGACCACTCTTTAAAACGGAGGAAGGCACAAAGCAGTGGAGCTGGCGTACGGAACCGTCTCCTGTGGAGCGGAGCACTTCGCTCCAAACCACTCTGAACGAGCCGCCTAACTACTCCGAAATATTCCTGAATCGTTAGTGGACTTCCCGGGAACACCGGGTACAGTGTAGCAAGTGTGGCACTGGACGTCAAGCGCCCTGAAGACTGAACCTCAGCTCAAAGGAGCAGGCTCTGGAGCGAGCGCTGGAAGTAAAAGGGAGCGGGACATAAAAACAAAAAAGGCTGAAATAAAAAAAGGAGGATTTCGTTTTCAGACGCGCTCTTGCGTAGCCGCGGTGCTCATTAACCAGCGGAGGGGCGAGAGGCCCGCTGCAGCTGACGAGCTCAACAGAACAGACTCGGCCTTTCATCTGCTCCGTATACGGATGCCAGGAGAGGAGCAGGAGGAGAAACAGGAAATCTGCTTAACGCAAACAATGATTCAGATCAGAGCCTCTTAATTGGGTCCTCTGGGACGCGTATGGACGGCTGCAGGACCGTGATGGAGTACAGTGCAGCTCTGGAGAGGAGAAACACGGGACGAAGATGAAGATGCAACGTACGCAACCGGCCATACGTCACTGAACGTGGCTGAAGATGGAGACAGCCGTGTGGCGGGCGAGTAAAGCCCATCTCCCGCCGATTAGACTGGTGGGGTGGGGGAGAGAGAGAGGGGAGGGGGGAGAGAGAGAGAGAGAGAGAGAGAGAGAGAGAGAGAGAGAGAGAGAGAGAGAGAGAGAGAGAGAGAGAGAAAAAAAAGAGAGACAGACAGACAGAGAGAGATATTCAAAGGGTGTTGAGCGCCCTCTGCTGTTAACAGTTGAAGAGACCAACACGTCAGTTCCAGAGAGAGAGGGGGGAGGAGGAAAAGGAGAGGGTAAAAAGAATAAGAAAAGGAGGGAGAGAGAGAGAGAGAGAGAGAGAGAGGGAAAGAGAGATAAGGAACAGGAAATATGGTAAAAAGGAGAGGAGAAAAGGGGAGAAAGAAAAGGGAGGCAGGGAGAGAGAGAATAGAAAGAAGAGAAAGAGAGAGGGTAAGAAGGAATGAGAGATAAAGAGGGACGGGAAAAACAGAGAAGATAAAAGAGAGGGAGGAAGGAAGGGAGGGTGGGTGAAGGGCTGATTGGTGGAAGTCGAGTGGAAGGATGAAGCTGAAGTTCAGCAGTTCCCCACCCCTGCAGCGGGGGGCACTGCGGAGCTGCTGCTGCTCATGGCTGGCCTGCCTCTGTGTCTCTGACCGCCTCTCCGCCGGCCACTCGCTCCGGACTTCACCTGAAAGAGACGGAGGAGAACGGGAGAGTGGGATTAGACTCCTCCCCCTCAACCACACCCGGAAACTCACCCCATACTACACTCTACAACCGGACCTCTATTCACCTCGACCTGATGAACAGTAAGACCTACATTCACTCGTACGTCCTGCAGGTGGCGCTGCACGAGGACGATGGAGCTATAAACCCCTGTGGGGTGTGAGTGACGGGATCCATAGATTGGGAGGAGGTGCTACAGTGCAGGGAATGTCTCGCTCCATGTGTGGAAAACGGCTCCAGAGCAGATGTTAATGATTGGCTAAAAGGAGGGACTGCATGTGGGCGTGGCCAAAGACCATAGTGTGAAGGAAGTAGCTGAATCTGCAGGTGTGAGGAAGCGTACGGTCATACGGGTCTACCAGCAGTGGATACAATCCCAGCCTACAGGGAATTCTACTCGGAACTGTGCCAGGGAAGGCCTCCACCACATCTGGACCACCTGACCAGTTCTCTGATGTGAGAGTGTCTGAACACTGATGTGGCTACATCCAGAACCTCGTCCAGTCCATGCCCCATCCAGTCCCAGCCCCATCCAGTCCCAGCTGTTGTTGGCACTGGTGGAGGTACTACACCCTAGTAGGTGTGGTATAGTCCCAGCGGACTCTGCTGCTCGCACTGTTCTCCGTAGCTACACGGCGAAAGGGTGTTCATCTGACCAGTCTGAATTCATCTTGTTCCCAGTGGTGGTGAAGGTAACCAGACGTCCCCTCTAAAAGCTCCCTCCCAGGAAGTTCCTACAGGAGGTGGTTCTGAATACGCTGCCTGATGTCTGAGACGCTGTTTATGATAGTGTGGAGAAGATCTCAGCCTTAAACTCCATTCATGGTGGAGGGATACATGCTGCAGGGCGCTGTGAGGTCAAATAGTCCCCCAAAGGAACTTAGTATTTCCAGGTTTTCCAGATTTTCATTATCAACATTCCATACACACTCAGAAGACACGTGTAGGTTCACTGGTGGGTTAGATAGTCAGTAAAGTGTCTATAGGTGAGTTCTAGACATGGAGAACCCTGGTTCCCAGTCCCGAGTACGGAGCTGGTGTAGTCACCCCTGTGTAACTGGGAAGCGATGTGCCGGTATGAGTTCAGCAGACTGTGCTGTAGCCTCACCTGCTGGGACTGTAAGCCGCTTCCTGCAGACGCTGCGTCCTCATTGGCTGCTTCCCCTTGCGAGGCGACTTTCCTGGCTGACTGTGTCTTTGCCTGAGGCTTGATTTGTAGCAGCTGGAGAAAGAGAAACACCTCAGCAAGCGCCTGCTCCACCCCCCCTCACCTGGAGAGCTACCGCACACAGCAGGGATACACCTAGAATACACTCATCCTATAAAGAACAGCTGCACCCAGGAGGAGTCTGGTGGGTGGGTTGGGCATGGTGAGACACGCTAATGATGTGTGACGTAAGGATGGACGGCCCTTATCTCTGTACCTGACCGACCCCACATCCACCATTACAGACCTCCAGCGAGCAGTGGGGTCCTCCATGAGTCCTCCTGTTAGGGCGGCACCATCAGCAGACGGCTGCACCACGCAGGACTACATGCACACAGACCGTTACCACGACTGTCCTTAACACCACGTCACCGTCACCAAAGACTGCAGTGGTGTCGTACCAGACTGTCATGGAGTGACTCAGAATGGCAGCGGGTCATCTTCAGTGACGAGTCCCGCTTTAGTCTTGGTGGAGACGCCCAACGAATCCGTGTGTGGAGGCACCGTGGTCAGCACCAAGATGAACGGTTTGTCCAGAAGACCTGGTGTCCCTCCACCTCCACCCCTACCGCACCATCTGCAGGAACTGTGTGAGGATGTTCAAGCTGCATGGGATGGATTATCACAGGACACCATTAGGAACCTCTACAGCTCCATACCGAGACGTCTGGCGTGTTGGGTTAGCAAACATGGCCGCCCAACACCGCCATACTGAGAGACAGACTTCTGTATGTGTAGCTCAATAAATATTGATCATATCAGTCTAAATTTATCACCAGTTATTGATCCTGGTCACCTTTATCTTCCTTCCCAACACCACCGCACTCCCACATCTCCTTCTGGGTGCAGCTGTTCGTCTGATGATGGTGTACATACAGTGTAACCCACAGGTAAATGCCATTCAAGCTGTGTATGATTTTAAAGTATTCCATGAATGTGACTGGATGACTATCAGCTCCTACAGGTGGAGGGATTACGTGTTTCCACCCTCGGCGCTCCGAGTGCGGTGGTTCCAGGCGGTTCTTTAACCTACGTTAAGCGGGAACATGTTCCAGGCGTGCGAGAGCCCTCTGACCTTGGTGATGGTGCCGACGGCCTTGGTGCGCCCCTCCCTGAAGACGAGCCGCCGGTCAGTGTGCAGGTACTCCGGGGTCTTTATGAAGCGGAAGTGCACGCTGGCTTTATCACCCGTCCGCAAACACTCCCGGTTCATAGACTGTATAGTAGCAGTCTGTCTGATACTGCCACAGTGAACTGGAGAGAGGGAGAGAGAGGGGGAGAGAGAGAGAGAGAGAGAGAGAGAGAGAGAGAGAGAGAGAGGAAAAGAGAGAGTGAGAGGGGTAGATGGAGAGAGAAAGAAAGAGGGGGATAAAGAAAGAAAGAGGGGGGAGAGGGGGGGAGAAAGAGGGAGAGAAGAAGAGAGTGGGGGAGAGAGAGGGAGAGAGAGGGGAAGAGGGAGAGAAAGGGGGGAGAAAGAGGGAGAGAAGAAGAGAGAGAGAGAGAGAGAGAGAGAGAGAGAGAGGAAAAGAGAGAGTGAGAGGGGTAGATGGAGAGAGAAAGAAAGAGGGGGATAAAGAAAGAAAGAGGGGGGAGGGGGGGGAGAAAGAGGGAGAGAAGAAGAGAGGGGGGGAGAGGGAGAGAGAGGGGAAGAGGGAGAGAAAGGGGGAGAAAGAGGGAGAGAAGAAGAGAGAGAGAGAGAGAGAGAGAGAGGAAAAGAGAGAGTGAGAGGGGGAGAAGAAGAGGGGGGGAGAGGGAGAGAGAGGGGAAAGAGGGAGAGAAAGCGGGGAGAAAGAGGGAGAGAAGAGAGAGAAAAAAAGGGGAGAGAGGGAGAGAGCGGAGGGAGAGGAAAAGAGAGAGTGAGAGGGGGAGAGGGAGAGAGAAAGAAAGGGGGATAAAGAAAGAAAGAGGGGGAGAGAAGGAGTGAGAGGGAGAGAGAGGGGGGAGAGTGGCGGAGAGAAAGAGAGGGGGAGAGAAAGAGAGAGGGAGAGCGAGAAGGGGGAGAGGGGGGAGAAAGAGGGAGAGAAGAAGAGAGGGGGGAGAGGGAGAGAGAGGGGAAGAGGGAGAGAAAGGGGGGAGAAAAAGGGAGAGAAGAAGAGAGAGAGAGAGAGAGAGAGAGAGAGAAAAAAAGGGGAGAGAGGGAGAGAGAGGAGGGAGAGGAAAAGAGAGTGAGAGGGGGAGAGGGAGAGAGAAAGAAAGAGGGGGAGAGAAGCAGAGAGAGGGGGAGAGTGGCGGAGAGAAAGAGAGGGGGAGAGAAAGAGAGAGGAGGCGAGAAGTGGGAGAGAGCAGGGAGAAAGAGGGGGGAGAGGGGGGAGAAAGGGGGAGAATAAGAGAGGGGGAGAGGAGAGAGAGGGGGGGAGAATAGGGAGAG
>JAMWET010006145.1:0-19820 GCA_024036415.1 Prochilodus magdalenae
CAGACTCGCACTAAAAGTCCATAGTGTAGGGTCAGACTCGACTACTAAAAGTCGTAGTGTAGGCTCAGACTCGACTACAAAAAGTCTTAGTGTAAGCTCAGGACACGACTACTAAAAGTCTTAGTGTAGGGTCAGACTCGACTACTAAAAGTCTTAGTGTAGGCTCAGGACACGACTACTAAAAGTCTTAGTGTTACCTCAGGACTCGACTACTAAAAAGTCTTAGTGTAGGCCTCAGACTCGACTACTAAAAGTCTTAGTGTAGGCTCAGACACGACTACTAAAAGTCTTAGTGTAGTGCTCAGACTCGATAGCTAAAAGTCTTAGTGTACGCTGCAGACTCTAATACTAGAAAGTCTTAGTGTTGGCTCAGACTTGACCTACTAAAGGTCTTAGTGTAGGCTCAGACTCGACTACTAAAAGTCTCATGTGTAGGTTCAGACTCGACTACTAAAAGTCTTAGTTGTAGGTTCAGACACGCTACCAAAAGCCTTAGTGTTGGGCTCAGACTCGACTACTAAAAGCCTTAAGTGTAGGCTCAGACTCGACTACTTCTAAAAGCCTTAGTGTAGGCTCAGACCCTTGACTACTCTTGGTCTCAGAACTCAATGTGGCTCAGCATCAGGTTTGGCTACACACACTAGTACTCTGTAATGCATCTCTGTCACAAAAAACACTACACACACTCCTCAACATTCACTCTGAACATTCAGTATGTTTAGAAACACTTACTGCTGTTCTCAATCTGGTGTTGGTCCGTAGTGGAAATGTTGCAGGTTTTGCAATCATAATTCTGGAGCCTGATTGGGATTAATCTGCAAATCTGTAAAGTCACAGGAGTTCATACACCTCTTAACTGATAAACATGTGGTTTACAGGCTGTGAGAAAGTCCACACACCTAGCTGGCCCTTCTGAATCTCCTTGCGGTCTACGGTATTATGATCTCTAACGTTATTTTTAAACTCCTTACTGAAGGCATCAGACCACTGAGAGGAAAACAGTTACCACACTGAGCACAAACCCCCACCACCTGCACGATGCAGACTTAATCAGAGGCTGCAGTGCCTTAAAACGTGTGGGAATGACACCTGTAAACACGAGATTGAACCCCATTTTATTACAGGTCCCATACTGTGTGTCCGATGATCAGATTATATAAAACAAGGAAATCTGGAATTATAGAATACTGCAGGCAGATCAGAATTAATATAAAACTGATTCAGACCTTTACACGATACTTACAAGATACTAAGACATCAATCAGCATTCATCAGCATTAAACCACTAGGTATACCTAAATAACTCAATGTACTGTCAGTTACGTCCCTGTTTTAAAAGTCACTAATGACCCCTTCTAAATATGAAGCTGAATAAAACATATGGAAAATGGTATTTTAAATTAATAGTTAAACAACATGTTGTACGTTCTTTTCGTTTGTAAGCTGCACAGCGTAAAAAGTAACTAAACTGGGGTCACTATCAGGACAGACTTGCCCACGGGTTAATCTAGTCAGTTGTGTTCAACTGGCTTAATGTACAATGCTCTGCAAATTTATTTTTTAAATTTTAGCATTCTGGGAAAAAAGAAACAAAGTTATAAACTGTGGCAAATGTGCCTACTATACATCATTAAAATTCTACTATAAAATATTAAAATAATAGTATAACATGTAAAATTCTCACTATTAAATGTAAAATTCTACTGTATAGTGGCCAAGAACCGAAAACTTTGAGTCCAACTCAAGACCAAAACTTTGTAGGTAGTCCAACTCCGAGTCTCCCGAGGACCAATAGTGGATGTTGATTGATACAGTGAAAAAACTATCTGAGATTTTTGTTTTGTTTTTTCAACCACAGCTTGACAAGTATTACTTTTGGCAGTGGTGTTAATACAGAGAGCAAACTCAAACACATGGCCACAGATATGGGGCATAATGCAGGCTACAGAATTTGAATAAAATTCAGCCTCTGCCCACAGCTAGCCTACAGATCTATCACTGTTGTAAACACTTCATAAAGGTGGCTGCTAGTCTATCTAGGGAGCTAATGCTGAACACTATTAGCATGTATGCTAGCAGCTAGAGAGTGTTTTAAGTGAATATTCCTGCACATTAATGTTTAATAGATGAAACAGTTTAAGACCTCCTGAGGTTTGTAAGCGGAGCTCTGAGGAGATCCAGTTTTGCATGAAGATTCAACTGTTTCTGTTTTGGTCTTGTATCTTTCCATTTTCCCATCCGTTTACTAAAATAACATCTTCATTTCATTTCAGAATAAAGTCTGATCAGCCTACCTGGACTCTGGAGCCGTCCTTCTCTCCGTCATTTAGAGTTCACTAACCTTTCTAACCCCACTCCTTTATTGTCTGATTGGTCCAAATACTGATGGTGTTCATGCGAAACTTCTGATGAGTCATCTGAGGTATAAAGCAGATGAAATTTTGAAAGTGTTTGGGTGGATGAATGTTTGGCCATAATGTGATTGGAATTTGTTTATAGTGGCAATGTCGTCCGAGTTCCAAACTCAAAGAAACGACCTGATTGCTCACCTTTTTGCAATTTGATGGTATCCTGCATTGTATATACCTGTTTTTCCATGAGCTGTTTAATACTATGGCTGTAATTTTCACAGGCTGACGTTTTATATTCGTTTTTATGGTATGGTGGAGCTTTGTGCTTTAAAATGTATCTATAGTAGAAAGATAAGAAATAGCAATCTTTTTTTAGTGTTCTGAAATATAAAGACCACCTGGGTTATAATTATCAATGGTGCATAACATGCAATTATTGTCAGCACTGCAACTATGGAAAACTCCAGCTCCTGCTTATAGGACCGGTTCATATCCCAGCCTTAACATTCCTAATCAGTAGTAACTGTGATCAGACAATGCAAATGATCCAAATAATGCAATAAGTGTCAGACGTATAGATGTTTAATAGAGGGTGTGTGTCAGTACAGTGTTCCCCAGTTGTGGGGCTACAGCTACAGATACATCCAGTTTACAGCCATAAACACACCAGCATGATCACACAGGGTACATCACTAGTGTATGGTGTGTACTCATAAACAGATCAACCCCAACACAGAGCTAGAACTCACTGATACAGTCCTAATCAGTTACACATACAGACAGAACCTGAACTACCTGCACACTGTAGAGGTCTAAGGGGAACAGTCTCCCCTCCAAACAGCCTGGATCAGTTCTCCAGCCGTCTCAGTAAACCTTCAGAGCCAGTCATGAGATTCTGGTGTTTCCTTGTATGAGCTATCAAAGCTGCTGTACAGAACCCAAAACGTGACATGAAAATTTACAGCACATTTTATATTTTAGGTTGATTTTATTCCAGTATGTTAAACTTAAGTTGTGGTATTTAATAGATACTTTAATAGATACATAAGTACAATTCTAAATAAGTAAATACAGATGCTGCAGGACTGCTGTGGTTATTAGGGGGACGCTAGATGTTCACCACAGGCTTGTTGAGATCGGTGGGCCTTCTGCAGACCAGCACACACAGCAGGGGGTCTATAATAACATTCAGACTCATCAGACTAACACCCATCACAAACACATTCCAGACATATCCGCTTCGTCCCCTGTAATACTCCTCACGATTCCAGGCATAATTTTGACGATCCAAGTAATAAACAATATACGTGACTGCACATACACTGGTAAACGTCCCATACAGGATCAGTGTGGATGTGACAAAAGCTAACACTGTAGAACTGGGCCTCCTGGTTCTGTAGGGGATGTTGTTGATCTGGGGTGGAGCTCTACAAGTGACCATACATGATGTCAGTGTGATCATTATAAGAAGAGGCAGAATCAAGACTTCGAGAAGAGTGCCCCTGAAAGCCTCACAGAGGAGGAAATAAATGAACACAATGATGGAGGTGATGATGGAACAAGAGGGAAAGAACGCATGAGAAGAGCAAAGCAAATGTCTGGAAGAGAGTGCAGCCTCCAGAGCTATCACTTGCTGGAGGTGAAACCCATAGATCACTGATGTTGACCATAAGGAGGTTAATAAACGGCATGACCAGCTCGAGTCCCAGCACTGATCATTCTGTAACAGTGTGATCACTACATACAGACTCAGAAGTAGCTCCAGCAGGTCAGAGAGGAGGAGCATGATGACCAGGGCTGAGATTCGGCCTCCGCTCTTATAATGACCATACAGAACACGCAGAGCCCAGACCAGAGCTGGAAGACCCCCACACAGTCCAGCGATGAGGAAGATGGACAGTCTGATCTTACCAGCCAGACGCTCTTCTTGAGTATGAGAATAAAGGAATGAGGAGTTGGAGAAGAGGACGTGTGCCATTCTGTACTCAGCTGCTGAATCAGTGGTTCTTTATCCTGTGATAAAAATGTCACATAATGATCATTTATTATATTTAATATCATATTTAATACTGTAAAGACTGTCAGAGCTGCACTACTTACTGCTGAGAACAAGAATGACTGCAGAGAGCTGTCACAACACTAAGATCAAACAACCAGACGTTTTCTATAGAGTGTATAAAAACACACAATTAGTACATTATTATTATTATTATTATTATTATTATTATTATTATTATATCCTAAATAAGTGATGTGATATTGATGGGTGATTTAAAGTAATGTAAAACCGTAAGAACAGTAACAGTAGAGCAGTTTAGGATGAAGATCATAAACACTCCTCCCAATATACACACTAATGCAGATTCATGTTTACTCACACCTATCAGAATAGAAAGAACTATATCAAAAAATAATAAAGGAAAAGAAACAAAGTCCTATATACACACATACAACGTAATATAAATAGATAAAAATCTATTAAAGGTTTTGTTGATTTTGTAAATATTATTATTATCATTATTATTATTATTATATTTAATGCTGAAATTTACCACAATTACTGTTTATTTGCTGAATGTAACATAATACAACATAAAATGTCATGTGTGAAAAGTTACATTTTATATTTTAGGTTCATTTTTTTTCCCAAAAAGTTACAAAAATATCATATATAATATGTGTGATGTATCAACTTTTTGGAAAATAATCTATATTATAATAATTCTAAAATAATTTGAGAAATTAATAATTTAAAACACAAGTAACTTCACCAAAACATCTTGTTTACATTAATTTTTTTTTTTATTATATATTATTTTATTATTTATTATTTCTATTTAAATCTGTATTTTGATTGTATTCATTGCATTTTTTAAATTCATATCTTCATATTTCATTTTGATTATGTTTTCATTTAAAACTCTATTTTTAACAATGTGCGGTGGTGGTGGGTCATAATTTAAATAAATAAAAAACGTAGATTTTTATTTAAGATAAAATCTCTCTGTGTGATTATATATGAGGTAGAGTTTATATCAGCACTGTTCTCCTCCACAGCCTGAAACCAGGACCCGCTATAAACCTCTACACACACACTGAATATGACTGTTCCTAAAATCTCACTGCACACAAATACAGACTGTTATTCAACCATCTAAACAGGTTCTATAGCAGTAGAGTCTAGAACCAGTTCGGTTCCATATGACACAGTCATGATTAGTTCTTACCTCTGATCAGATGTCTGCAGTGTTACTCTGAAAGAGAGAAATGGTGTTCTGAAAGAAGAGAGACCATCCCCTCTATCTCTCTCTCTCTCTCTCTCTCTCCTCCCTCCCTCCCCGCCTCCCCTCTCTCTCTCTCTCTCTCTCTCTCATTCACACTGATGCACCAGGTGACCAGAGAATCAGACAGAGAGCAGATAGTCTTCTAAATTTTAATCCACAGAGATGAACATTAAGGCTGACTGCCATAAAACACTAACCGACCAGAACTGCTGTCAGTAACTCTCATATAGAAGTCTTGGTCCTGGCTCAAACTGGACTACTAAAGGTCTTAGTTCTGGCTCAGACTAGACTACTACAAGTCTTGGTCCTGGCTCGGATTGGACTACTAAAAGTCTAGGTCCTGGTTCGGACTAGACTGCTAAAAGCTTTGGTGTTGGCTCAGATTGGACTACTAAATGTCTTGGTCCTGGCTTGGACAGGACCACCAAAAGTCTTGGTCCTGGCTTGGACTGGACTACCAAAAGTCTTGGTCCTGGCTCGGACTGGACTACCAAAAGTCTTGGTCCTGGCTCAGACTGGACTACTAAAAGTCTTGGTCCTGGCTCAGACTGGACTACTAAAAGTCTTGGTCCTGGCTCGGATTGGACTACTAAAAGTCTTGGTCCTGGCTCGGATTGGACTACTAAAAGTCTTGGTCCTGGCTCGGATTGGACTACTAAAAGTATGGTTGTTGGCTCAAACTGGACTACTAATAGATTTGGTCCTAACTCGGACTGGACTGCTAAAAGTCTTGGTCCGGGCTCGGACTGGACTGCTAAATGTCTTGGTGTTGGCTCGGACTGGACCACTGAAAGTTTTGGTTTTGGCTCGGACTGTCCTACTAATAGTTTTGGTCCTTGGTCGGACTGGACGGCTAAAAGTCTTAGTCATGGCTCGGACTAGACTGCTAAAAGTTTTGGTGTTGGCTCAGATTGGACTACTAAATGTCTTGGTGTTGGCTCAGATTGGACTACTAAATGTCTTGGTGTTGGCTTAGATTGGACTTCTAAAGGTTTTGGCGATGGCTTGGACTGCTAAAAGTCTTGGTCCTGGCTCATACTATTAAAAGTTTTTATCCTAGCTCAGACTGGATTACTAAAAGTCTTGGTCCTGGCTCATACTGGATTATTAAAAGTTTCGGTCATGGCTTGGACTGGACTGCTAATGGACTGACAGCGTAGCGTTAGTTAACCTGGTCTTGATGGACCATGTTCAGTTTGATTGTTCAGTGAAAGTAGAGGGTAAGAGCAGTTTCTGGAAGTTGGATAGAAACTTCTATTTGTTCTGGAATCCAACAAGCAAACAGTGAAGTAAATCCAGCAGGAGAAAGAAACACCACCTGAGTTCTAGACCAACACAAGGACACGAAGGGAAGTCAGCCTGCACTAGTAAATCTGAGGCATGTGCCTCTAATGCTGGCTGTTCCTGTTCATTCGTATGTGCGGATCTTGTTTCAGTTTCATCATTAATTCAGCTGCTCTGTTCAGATCAAACTGATTGTTGGTCAGTGTTGAGAGCAGTGTGTGTTTAGAGTCTGAACCCTGACCTGAACACAGCGGAGAGGATTCAGACTCTGCTCTGAAAGAGGAATGAAGCTGGATGAATTTATTCTGTGCTGCAGGGTGTAAGGACCCGCGTGATCTGGGTTTAGACCTGAGTCTAAGAACGACAATCAAAACTCTTTAACACATTTGAACTTTTTAATAAACTCCTTATAGTTCTACAGTGCTGTACTAATTATAGAATTCTTCATAATATCCTAAAACACTGACAGATGTCTTCATCTTTATCAGATTATGGTGAACATCTGGTAAATGATGAAGAGACGAGCTAACAGTACTAGCACAGTCATTACTACAGCTCTGGAAGTAAATCAGAGCCTACTCCAGCTTCTTCTTAAATCAGCATCTCCACATGAACAGCAGGTTCTTAGTGAGGAACAGAAGGTTGGGTTCTAGCTGATACAGTGAGCGTCTGGTTCATAAGAACGAGTTCCAGCAGCAAACACACAGGACAACACAGCTACAGACTGAGGTTCTACTGACCAACAGTCACATGTGTTTAGAACCCTTTAGAAAGGATTTTAAGGTGGGACTTTTAAACAGCATCAAATCCAGACTGGCCTCCATCAGACACAGAGGCCTTAGGCTCGTTAGGCTCGTCTGCCTGTCAGGGGTTTGTTTGCAGGTGGTGAGGAAGTGAAGGGGGTGAATGATAGATGCTGCAGGACTGCTGTGGTTATTAGGGGGACGCTAGATGTTCACCACAGGCTTGATGAGGCCTGTGTGCCTTCTGCAGATAAGCACACACAGCAGGGGGTCTATAATTACATTCAAACTCATCAGACAAACACCCATCACAAACACATCCCAGGCGTATCTGTGACCCCAGGAAAAAGACTAAACGTGATTGTGCACATGATGGTTAGTGTCCCGTACAGGATCAGTGTGTATGTGACAAACGCTAACACTGTAGAACTGGGCCTCCTGGTTCTGTAAGGAGGATCGCTGATTTGGGGTGGAGCTCTACAAGTGACTATCTATGATGTCACTGTGGTCATTAAAAGAATAGGTAGACTCAAGATTATGAGAAGAGTTATCCTGAAAAACTCACAGAGGAAGAGAAAAGAAATGAATGCACTGGTGGATGTTATGACAGAGCAACCAGGAAAGAACACATGAGCAGAGCAGGGTGGATGTCTGAAAGAGAGTGCTGCCTCCAGAGCCACCACTTGCTGGAGGTGAAGCCCATAGATCACTGATGCTGACCATAAGGAGGTTAATAAACGGCATGTCCAGCTCGAGTCCCAGCAGTCATCATCCTGTAACAGTTTGGTCACTACGTACGGACTCAGAAGCAGCTCCAGCAGGTCAGAGAGGAGAAGCATGATGACCAGGGCTGAGATTTGTCCTCCACTCTTATAATGACCATACAGAACACGCAGAGCTCAGACCAGAGCTGGAAGACCCCCACACAGTCCAGCGATGAGAAAGATGTCTGATCTCACCACCCAGGCCCTCTAGATATCCAGAGCTGGAGAAGAGGACGTGTGCCATACTGTATCCGGCTGCTGAATCAGTGGTTCTTTATCCTGTGATAAAGTGTTCCCCAGCATTTCTAGTTTTGCAGACTTTTCTGTTAAGTGCGGAATTTTGAATTACAAGATGCTGATGTTACGCTAACATACACACTCAGCAGTCGGGGGAACTGGGCATGGTTCGGCCTTTAAGAGACTGAAGTGACTTTGAGAAGATTACTGAGAGTATTCATGTTAGCAATGTCCAGGGGGTTTTTTTTTTCCTTTTTTTTTTTTTCCTTTTTTTTGTACTATACAAACATTTATTGTACACATTTACTTTTGAAATGTAATAAATGGTCACATTGTCAAATGTGCATTCAGTTGCCCTTAATTGTAATTAATACAAAACAGCAAGGTAACATTTTGTATTGGCATTTTTAGGTGGAACAGAAACACAATTTTAAGTTATAATAAATTATTTTATTTAGTGGGGCCAATTAACCGAGCTTTAAGTATTCAGTATAATCCTATTGGTGGAACTTAATTTAGTTATATTAGTAAAACAAAACAAAGTAATTATTATTAAGGGGGATCAAATTATTTTGGTTTTCTGATGTTGAAGATTTTTATATTGTTAGTATGTAAACTAGTTAAGTTAGTCTAACTGCAAAGTGTTCGTAACATTTACTTAACAAAATTCTAGTTGAGATTACTTACCTTAATTTTTTTAAGTAGATCCAGTATATTATTTTTAGAGTGTATAGATGAATCTGCTCAGTGGTTTGTGTTGATAGTTACGAACATCAGAGGGACTGTTATTTCTTTCCCTCACCTTTTCCCCCCAGTAATAAAGTATACAGAGAAACAGATGGACTTTTAAATGTCATGGCTGATCAAAGTAAGATCATATATAGACTGTATATGTGCAGCCTTTGATCCGTTTGTGTGGGGATGTGCAGTAATTACCAGTCCACTAGATGGCAGTAGTGGATTACAAGCTGATGGTCTGTATCTGTTCAGTCAGTAGCGGTATAGAACACCAGGCCTGCTGTTGGAACTTCCTGAGAAGTGTGTTCAGTAATAGATGAACAGATGTACACTCTCTCTTTTATTGATGGTCAGAAACATTCCAGTCCACACCTTCATATCGATATTGTATTAGATCTGTTTATTTAGAAAATCACTAATGACCTCCAGAAGTCTCTCTGTAGGTCACTCCAGGTCATCTTATGGTGGTTAAGGGACATTGGAATGAGGTGGCGCTCATCACGGTCAGTATTCAGTATTCCAGATTTCCTAGTATTCTTATAACTGATTCGTTTCCACACGGTATGGGATTGTATAAATGGGGTTCGCTTTTCAGCGTGCAGCCTCTGGTGAACCCTGAGTCGTGCAGTCGTTTGGTGGTTTGTGCTCAGTGTGGTAACTGTTCTCCTCTCGGTGGTCTGACGCTTCAGTACGGAGTATAAACAGCTTCAGAACCCGCATGACACACGACCACAAGAAGATCACAAAGCCATCTCCATCTGGATGGTACCTTTCCAGCATCACACACACCTGGTGTCCTTTCATACCCTCTAAACCCCACACGTTCAACAGTTCATGTAGAAGTGTATGAGCTCTGTCCATCAGTGATTAGCAGACTCTCTCAGTCAGGACCAGAACCACACACACAGGATCATCTACTGACTCAACACCAGTAAGTGCAGTACAGCAGTAAGTGTTAGTGATAAGGTTTAGTAGCCCAGTCTGAGCCAGGACCAGAACTGTTAGTAGTCCAGTCCGAGCCAGGACCAGAACTATTAGTAGTCCAGTCCGAGCCAGGAACAAGACCTTTAGTAGTCCAGTCCGAGCCAGGACCAGAACTATTAGTAGTCCAATCTGAGCCAGGACCAGAACTATTAGTAGTCCAATCTGAGCCAGGACCAAGACTTTTAGTAGTCCAGTCCGAGAGTTACTGACAGCAGTTCTGGTCGGTTAGTGTTTTATGGCAGTCAGCCCTAATGTTCATCTCTAATGATTAGAATTTAGAAGACTATCTGCTCTCTGTCTGATTCTCTGGTCACCAGGTGCGTCAGTGTTAATGAGAGAGAGAGGAAGGGAGAGGGAGGGAGAGAGACGAGGAGGTGGTGGTCACCTCTCTTCTTTCAGAACACCATTTCTCTCTTTCAGAGTAACACTGCAAACATCTGATCAGAGGTAAGAACTAATCATGACTGTGTCATATGGAACCGAACTGGTTCTAGACTCTACTGCTATAGAACCTGTTTAGATGGTTGAATAACAGTCTGTATTTGTGTGCAGTGAGATTTTAGGAACAGTCATATTCAGTGTGTGTGTAGAGGTTTATAGCGGGTCCTGATTTCAGGCTGTGGAGGAGAACAGTGCTGATATAAACTCTACCTCATATGTAATCACACAGAGAGATTTTATCTTAAATAGAATTCTACTTGTGTATCTATTACATACCACAAATTAAGTTGAACATACTGGGATAAAATCAACCTAAAATATAAAATCTCAGTTTGGGTTCTGTACAGCAGCTTTGATAGCTCATACAAGGAAACACCAGAATCTCATGACTGGCTCTGAAGGTTTATTGAGACGGCTGGAGAACTGATCCAGGCTGTTTGGAGGCGGGACTGTTCCCCTTTAGACCTCTACAGTGTGCAGGTAGTTCAGGTTCTGTCTGTATGTGTAACTGATTAGGACTGTATCAGTGAGTTCTAGCTCTGTGTTGGGGTTGATCTGTTTATGAGTACACACCATACACTAGTGATGTACCTGTGTGATCATGCTGTGTGTTTATGGCTGTAATAACTGGATGTATCTGTAGTTGTGGATCATGATTTGTGATGTAAGCTGTAAGGTGTATAAAGTCCTGCTGTGGTCTGAGAGGTTACTCTCCCCCTCTTCTGTCTATATGAGCACTCTGGAACGTCTTCTCTGTATGTTTAAGTACAGGATTGTCATGCTGTAAATTTCAGCACACTGGAGACGGTCAGAAGACCAGTGTAGAACACGCATCAGCACCACATCAGGAACTTTCCACTTACACTACTTCCTGTCAGTTTAGTTCATGTTCCTTTTTCTTCTGTTACTGTGGCTCCACCCTGTACCCCACTACCGGGTAACACTGTAGTGCCATCCACCCTCTATTAAACATCTGGACAAACATTCATAAACCCAACAATTTATACCTCAGTGACTTTAAACTGTCTCAGAGTTTAGTTTAATCTCCATCAGTAATGGACCAATCAGATAATGACATGTTCACAGCTCAGCCAATGAGGAGTGGTGTTAGAAGGGGAGGGACTCTAAATGGAGGAGAGAAGAACGACTCCAGAGTCAGGTAGGCTGATCAGACTTTATTCTGAAATGAAATGAAGCTGTTATTTTAGTAAACGGTGGGAAAATGGAAAGATACAAGACCAAAACAGAAACAGTGAATCTTCAGCAAGACCAGATCTGCTCAGAGTTCTGTTCACAAACCTCAGGAGGGCTTAACTGTTCATCTATTAAATATTAATGTGCAGGATATTCACTAAAACACTCTCTAGCTGCTAGCATACCTGCTAATAGTGTTAGCATTAGCTTCCTAGATAGCTAACAGCACCTTTGTGAAGTGTTTACTCAGTGATAGACTGAGGGCTAGTTCACCATTATTAGCTGCCAAAGTAGTTCTTGCCAAGCTGCGGTTAAAAAAATAATAAAATCCAGCATAATAAACAAATCTACATGCAGATATATTAAAAACAGCATTCTGACCACTCGAGGGTTCAAATCAGTCCAATGATGGATTTTAAACAAGCTTAACAAACCCAATAGAAAACACCATCTACTGAGGAAGAACGTACTGAACATCCATCGGCTAATGCTAAAACCATCTTTATCACTCATTTAAACAGAAACTAGCTCATAAGGATTAGCAGGTTCAGTATATCAGCAGATATACTCAAATATGAGCAGAACGAATACCTTTAAAAATAAATAAATTACTTAAAGGAAATAAACTCTCTCTGATACATTCCTTTCATTCTGAATATTATCTGCCCATAAAGTTATAGTGAAAAGTGTTTTACTCATTAAACCCTAAATGGCTTTAAAATGGCAAAAAAAAAAAAATCATATGTTCTATTTTAAATTCAACTAAAAGCTGAAAACACTCTTAGACTTTTTTTAGCATTATTGAATATCACCAGACTTTTAAATGTAGAGAAGTATTTTCACATGGTTAAATAAATTCACTGCTGGTGGAGGATCTAGCTGATTTGTCCATGATCCCAACTGGGTTTTGTTAGTTTGTTGGTATCAATTTTCATTCCAGAAAAACAAAAGTTCTGCTAAAAAGCAGATCAGAATATTATAATAATTAAAATTTCCTTCAGTAATTCAAATGAAACTATGTAGTTTTGTTTATTTAAGAGAACAAAGCTTTTCAACTTTTTAAATTTTTTTTCAAATCTCACATCATCACATTTTTTACTGTATCATCTGCTATTGGTCTCAGGAGACTCTTTGATTTGACTACTACAAAGTTTTGGTCTTGATTTCGACTCAAAGTGGCCTTAACTCAGACGTCTTTCATTTTTGACAACAACGCAACTCTGTGTTGGCACCTGTGGATGGCCAGCGATGATCCTAATAAAATTAGAAATAAAAATACCAATAAAAATATCATTTACCATAATTTCAACTGCAAGTCTGCGAAATGTCTGTCTGTAGTCACTGTGACTGCAGGAGACCGACACTTTAGCAATGAACATGTTTAGTATGTAGTCGATGAGGTAAGCGGTTCCACCTGTTTAAAGTAAGAGCATAATATAATCCGTTTAACCTAATATAAATATAAATATAAATATAATTGTACTATTACTAGTAAAGATACGCCAGTTAACATACTGAATAACCCAAATTCTGATTTTGAAATTAATAAATTCCCTTGAGAAATATGCCTGTCCCTGTAGTTCTCTCTGTGTTTATATTTAGATTTTGATCTTTATATTTCAGAAAGTTTGAAAGGCCTCAGTGTAGTTCAAAAATGTAGCAGTTACAACCAGTTTACATTCGGATTCAGCTACTGCAAAGTTTTAGTCTTGATTTGGACTCTAAGTGCTAGCTTATAATATCCTTAAACAGTGACAGATATGTTTGTCTTTCTTTATATCTCTCAGAATTTGTTATTCTCTGTTCTGTTTGCTTGTTGGATTTCAGAACAAATAAAAGTTTCTATCTAAAATCCAGAAAGTGCTTAATCTTCTTCTTTTACCAAACAATAAAACTAAACATGGCCGATTACGTAACGCTACACTTCCAGTCTACTGTGGCAGTATGTAGCTGTATGCCAAAGATTGTGCAGCCGGACCCGTGTTCTGTTCATTTTCAAAGAGAAAGTTATACATCTGCACCGAATATAATATAAACTTTGAGAACCAAAACAAAAACACATTTAGCCTATTTAATTTATCCAGTTGTGGTAAAAAAACAAAAAAAACAATCAATAACAAAATTAATGAAACAGTGTTCAGGGTTCTGTATTTAGCAGTCAGCCAAATATATAAACATAATGTGTAATTATAATTTCAATATAACATGATTTAGTAAAATTTAACATTTATAGTAGAATTTAACATTTATAGTAAAATTTAACATTTATAGTCAAATTTAACATTTTGTAGTAGAATTTAACATTTATAGTAGAATTTTACATTTTGTAGTAGAATTTTACATTTATAGTAGAATTTTACATTTATAGTAGAATTTAACATTTTGTAGTAAAATTGAACATTTATAGTAGAATTTAAAATTTTGTAGTAGAATTTTACATTTATAGTAGAATTTAACATATATAGTATAATTTAACATTTATAGTAAAATTTAACATTTAAAGTAGAATTTAACATTTATAGTAGAATTTAACATTTTGTAGTAGAATTTTACATTTATAGTAGAATTTAACATTTATAGTAAAATTTAACATTTTTAGTAGAATTCAACATTTATAGTAGAATTTCACATTTTGTAGTAGAATTTAACATTTATAGAAGAATTTAACATTTATAGAAGAATATTACATTTTGTAGTAGAATTTTAAATTTATAGTACAATTTTACATTTATAGTACAATTTTATGTTTATAGTAAAATTTAACATTTAATAGTAGAATTTTACATTTTATAAAAGAATTTAACATGTATAGTAGGCACATTTTATTACATTTTATACTGTGTTTATTTTTTTCCACAATGCTAAAATTTAAAAAGAAATTTGCAGAGCATTACATTAAGGCCAGTTGAACAACTGACTAGATTAACCCAGTGTGCATTCTGTCTGATAGTAACCCAGTTTAGTTTCTTTTTTACGCTGTGCAGCTTACAAACAACATATTGTTTAATTAATATTTAAAATACCATTTTCATATGTTTTATTCAGCTTCATATTTAGAAAGGGGTCATTAGCGACTTTAAAAACAGGGACGTAACTGACAGTACATGAGTTATTTAGGTATACTATTAAACGGTAAATGAAGAAGTTCAGAAATCCTGTTGTAAGTGTTAATGCTGATGAATGCTGATAGATCTTAGTATCTTGTAAGTATCGTGTAAAGGTCTGAATCAGTTTATATTAATATGATCTGCCTGCAGTATTCAATATTCCAGATTTCCTTGTTTTTATAATCTGATCATCGGCACACAGTATGGGATTGTTTAAAATGGGGTTCATCTCGTGTTTACAGGTGTCATTCCCACACGTTTTAAGCAGTGCAGCCTCTGATGAAGTCTGCATCGTGCAGGTGGTGGGGGTTTGTGCTCAGTGTGGTAACTGTTTTCCTCTCAGTGGTCTGATGCTTCAGTAAGGAGTATAAACATAACGTTAGAGATCAAATACGAGACCGCAAGAATCTTTATAGCATCATCAGCACCTGGTGTGTGACTTCTCACAGCCTGCAAACCTGTTTATCATGTTTATCAGTTAAGGAATGTATGAATCATTACAGATTTGCAGATTATTTCAATCAGGCTCCAGAATTGTGATGCACATAATAAATCTGCACATTATCACCTACTGACCCAACACCGGTTTGAGAACAGCAGTAAGTGTTTCTGAATGTGTTAAATGTTCAAGAGTGAATGTTTAGAAGTGTGTAGTGTTTGTGACAGAGATGCAGATACAGAGTACTAGTGTTGTAGTCGAAGCCGAAACTGACCCACATTGAGTCTGAGACCAAGACTTTTAGTAGTCGAGTCTGAGCCAACACTAAGACTTTTAGTAGTCGAGTCTGAGCCAACACTAAGACTTTTAGTAGTCGAGTCTGAGCCAGCACTAAGACTTTTAGTAGTCGAGTCTGAGCCAACACTAGGACTTTTAGTAGTCGAGTCTGAGCCTGCACTAAGACTTTTAGTAGTCGAGTCTGAGCCTGCACTAAGACTTTTAGTAGTCGAGTCTGAGCTAACACTAAGACTTTTAGTAGTCGAGTCTGAGCCAACACTAAGAGTTTTAGTAGTCGAGTCTGAGCCTACACTAAGACTTTTAGTAGTCGAGTCTGAGCCTACACTAAGACTTTTAGTAGTCGAGTCTGAGCCTACACTAAGACTTTTAGTAGTCGAGTCTGAGCCTACACTAAGACTTTTAGTAGTCGAGTCTGAGCCTACACTAAGACTTTTAGTAGTAGAGTCTGAGCCTACACTAAGACTTTTAGTAGTCAAGTCTGAGCCTGCACTAAGACTTTTAGTAGTCTAGTCTGAGCCTGCACTAAGAGTTTTAGTAGTCGAGTCTGAGCCTACACTAAGAGTTTTAGTAGTCGAGTCTGAGCCAACACTAAGACTTTTAGTAGTCGAGTCTGGACCTACACTAAGACTTTTAGTAGTCAAGTCTGAGCCTACACTAAGACTTTTAGTAGTCGAGTCTGAGCCTGCACTAAGACTTTTAGTAGTCGAGTCTGAACCTACAGTAAGACTTTTGGTAGTCGAATCTGAGCCTGCACTAAGACTTTTAGTAGTCAAGTCTGAGCCTGCACTAAGACTTTTAGTGGTCGAGTCTGAACCTACAGTAAGACTTTTAGTAGTCGAGTCTGAGCCTACACTAAGACTTTTAGTAGTCGAGTCTGAACCTACACTAAGACTTTTAGTAGTCGAGTCTAATAAATACTGTAAACACGAGGACTTTAATTCTAATAATATCTGATAGGAGCTCCACCTTAAACTACGTAAACGGCTCCTGAGTGCCTATTTGGCCTGAGGCACCAGAACGTAACTGCTGCACCATTTTAGAAACTTAAACCTTGAAGCTGGCGAATAAGAAGCTGTTAGAAAATCACTAATGAACTCCAGAAACCTGTTTTAAGAACCATGCTCGCTGTGCGTTTCACCCCAGCCACCGCTAGCCAGTCTCTCTGTAGGTCACCTGAGGTCATCTTACGGTGGGTAAGGGATATTGGAATGAGGTGGCGCTCATCACAGTCATTAGAGAGTGGGTTTGGCCCTCTGCCAGTCTGTAGCTGTGTTGTCCTGTGTGTTTGCTGCTTGACCTTGTTCTTGTAAATGTAAAACTGAAGATGCTGCAGCTTCTGTATGGAGTCTGTTAGGGGTTAGTGCTCAGCGTGGTGACTGTTTTCGTCTCTGTGGTCTGTTTCTCTTTTCGTTAGTAGAATTTCCAGAGCTCGTGCTTCAAGACCACAACACATAAGATCAGCAAGATGTTTTTTACTGAGGTCATGTACATGAAGATGTTATCACTGCAGCTTTCTGTGGTTTGTATCTCCTAGCAACCTATAAAGTTCAGCATCTGTTTTTTCAGAGCTGTGGTTCAGCTGAAATGTGAAATAAGCATATCATGGCTGTCCACAGAAAAACATGGATCTCCATTTTTCTTAAATTTGACTTTTATGCATCACTTGAACACAGCGGCTGCTGTTTGTTGTCTGCTCCACTTTCAGAGCTGGTCCATATATACAGGTGGCTGACAGTCTGTCTGAGCCTTACTGATCAGAGGATGAAGCACCAGTCTGAGACAGTCAGTACAGAGGATGGAGCACCAGTCTGAGACAGTCAGTACAGAGGATGGAGCACCAGTCTGAGACAGTCAGTACAGAGGATGGAGCACCAGTCTGAGACAGTCAGTACAGAGGATGGAGCACCAGTCTGAGACAGTCGGTACAGAGGATGGAGCCCCAGTCTGAGACAGTCAGTACAGAGGATGGAGCACCAGTCTGAGACAGTCGGTACAGAGGATGGAGCACCAGTCTGAGACAGTCGGTACAGAGGATGGAGCACCAGTCTGAGACAGTCAGTACAGAGGATGGAGCCCCAGTCTGAGACAGTCAGTACAGAGGATGAAGCACCAGTCTGAGACGGTCAGTACAGAGGATGGAGCACCAGTCTGAGACAGTCGGTACAGAGGATGGAGCACCAGTCTGAGACAGTCGGTACAGAGGATGGAGCACCAGTCTGAGACAGTCAGTACAGAGGATGGAGCCCCAGTCTGAGACAGTCAGTACAGAGGATGAAGCACCAGTCTGAGACGGTCAGTACAGAGGATGGAGCACCAGTCTGAGACAGTCGGTGCAGAGGATGGAGCCCCAGTCTGAGACAGTTGGTACAGAGGATGGAGCACCAGTCTGAGACAGTCAGTACAGTGGATGGAGCACCAGTCTGAGACACTCAGTACAGAGGATGGAGCACCAGTCTGAGACAGTCAGTGCAGAGGATGGAGCACCAGTCTGAGACACTCAGTACAGAGGATGGACATGTACAGCATTTAGCTGACGCTCTTATCCAGAGGGACTTACAAGGTTAACCATATTACAGGTAGGCCAGTGTAGTGTTAGGAGTCTTGCCGAAGGACTCTTATTGGTGTAGCACAGCGTAGTCACAGCGACCGGGATTCAAACCCCAGAGTCTCCCACATGTGTTGGTGGCTCCCTGGCAGGTTGTGGTGTTATCCGCTAAGCTAATCAACATTCTGCTCTTCTCTGCTGAGCCTGAATAGGAAAATACCAGTTATACAGAGATATACATATGTACATGTAAAATAATTTGAAATAAAAATGAAAACATAACCAATCTGAAATAGTTCAGACGTCTCTGATCAAGTTAAATATTCACATTAAATTCAATTTTATTTAAAAGGGTTAAACACATACATCACATTATCTACTCGTGTCTTTGCACAAGTTAAACATATTAGGACCCATCATAATACCCTTGTATTGAGCTGTAATAATAATAATAATAACAACAACAACAACAACAAGGACAGCAGGGGTTATGGAGCTCTGAACGAGAAGTTTGACCGGTTTTCTAGAAAACTAATAACATACTTAGTTGTAAACATTGAAAATCATACTGTAACTAGTATGATATTAGTGATTAGTTACTAATAGTATGTTTTCAGTAAACTATTTCAATAGTTTTCTTCAAACTGGTTAAGCTTTTTGTTCAGAGTTTCATAAGCTCTACCCTTATGAAACGATAATATATATATTATATTATATAGTGATAAATATATTACAATATATTGTATAATACATAAGGAATTGCCGCTTTACATATATTGTATGTATGGTAGTATAATATATATTTACTTATATAATATATATTTCATTTTATATGTAATAGACATCATATGTATTTCTCCATATGTGTTTGCATATATGACAATATATATAGTTTTATATATTGGAGAATATATACATACTGTATATTGCCACATGTATGTATGAAAATATTCTTACATATATAAAACTATATATATTATCATATATGCAAACACATATGGAGAAATACATATGATGTCTATTACATATAAAATGAAATATATTACAATATATAAGTAAATATATATTATACTACCATACATACAATATATGAAAAACATTATCCCACTTTTTAATTTTTTTTTAAACTTTTATCTTGATGTTTTCTACTGGGGTAAAACAGTTTCTCTCTGGGATCAATATAAAAAGCTAGTGTAATCTTTCTAGCACCACCACATCACACCTACAGCTAAGGTGAGGCCAGACTGGAACCTCTCCCCACGAACACCCACCCACCCAGTTTCACACTGAGAGGTCTTTGGTTGGTCTTTTTTGTGAAGACTGACAGGCAGCCATGACAGCCTGAGTAAGGTTCTCGCCAGGCCACAGTGTCCATGGTGGACACACATGGCGTGGTGTGATTAATGACAGGT
>JAMWET010006146.1:0-12500 GCA_024036415.1 Prochilodus magdalenae
GCCCATCACCCACTCGCACGCCCATCACCCACTCGCACGCCCATCACCCACTCGCACGCCCATCACCCACTCGCACGCCCATCACCCACTCGCTCCCTTGCACGCCCATCACCCAATCGCTCCCTCGCACACCCATCACCCACTCGCACGCCCATCAGCCACTCGCTCCCTCCCTCACAGACGTCACCCGCCCACTCCTTCGCACGCCCATCACCAGCTTGCTCCCTCGCAGACAGTGGATGATCTCCCCTGCAGAATGTGAGTAAAGATGAGCTGAGCTTTGAAGACAGACAGAGAGGTGGAAGAGCAACCTGATGAACTTCCAGAGCGCTAACCCACCCACAGCAGGAAGCCTGGGAACAGCTAGAAGACCAGAACCTGGGGAACTCGGCTTTGGACACCAGGATGTTCCAGAGCAGAGAGAGGAGCAGGTGAAGGCCACCTCTAGAGCTCAACAGCTGGATCCTGTACCGAACGTGTCCTGCAGCTGGGGAAGGACGAGTGGGGCAGGATCCTTAGTGACTCTGGCTGCTGTGTTCAACATCAGTACCTGGCCTCACTAATACTCAATCAAATCCTCACAGCAATGTGCAACCCCAGTGTGACGTCAGAGTAGATGCTGTGACTGCATCACTCAGCCACACTCTGCACCAGCAGGTGTCCTCAGACTCTCGGTCTCACGGTGTAACTCCATCAATAAGGCCAAAGACAAACCGCACCTGCCCTAGCCGCCCCACCTGCCCTAACCGCCCCACCTGCCCTAGCCGCCCCACCTGCCCTAACCGCCCCACCTGCCCTAGCCGCCCCACCTGCCCTAGCCGCCCCACCTGCCTCTCCACTCAATCCCAGCTCATACCTAAACACGCGGTTCAGAAACAGGTCCAAATCAGAACTCACGTTCACCCGGAATGAGAGGCTCCTGTCCTGCCTTGGAATAATTAGCTTCTTCTACAAACAAGCTCTCATCTGCAACCAATAAGAGGCCTCCTCGGGCGGGGGGGCGAGCTGGGGTGGTGGTGGATGCGGGGTGGGTGGGGGTAGTTAGAAGAACCTGTTGGGCAGATGTGTCTATTCCCCTCCTTCTTGAAACTTCCACTACAGTCCACTTCCAGGATGGCACTCTGTGACACAGCCCAGGCGTAGGCCGGGTTGTTTACGGACCTCTGGGAGGGCAGCAGGGCTCGCGGGCCGGCGGCACAGAACCGACTTGAAAAGAATGCCATGTTAGCACCCAGTGAGGCCCGGCCACATGGCCCCGTAATGGGGACGCCTAATTACACCAGGGCATAAACAGAAAGTGGAAATTATGGTCTGGCAGAGAGAGAGAGAGAGAGAGAGAGAGAGAGAGAGAGAGAGAGAGAGAGAGAGAGAGAGAGAGAGAGAGAGAGAGAGAGAGAAGGAGAGGGGAAGAGGGGGAGAGAGAGCGCACGCGAGAGAGAGAGCGGCAGAGAGAGAGACATAGCAAGAGACACAGAGAGAGACAGTGTGTGTGTGTGTGCGGGTGTGTGTGTGTGTGTGCGGGTGTGTGTGTGGAAAATGCACTTAAATGTTCAAAGCGGGGGATGGATGTTTTGGAACAGGGAATCAAACACGGCGCTGATTATTTTTATGAGCAGCTCTGTAGCAGTAAAGTGAGCGCACACGTTGTGCTCTGGACACCGGGCTGGTGAAGTAATCTACCGCACAGCGCTACGGGTTTAAGCACTTTCTCTCACGAATCTGAGGAATACAGGGAAGGTCTCCCTCACACCACGTGATCTACACCAGTACCACACAGCACCAGGCCGCACACTCACAGACTCCAGCAACCAGGTCCAACCCACATCATCCAGTTCCAAATCTAAACCGGCCCACCATCACTCAGAGGGCTAATAAACCCAGACAGGACAGCCAGAGAGGTTTCTGAACATCTAGGGGGCCCAGAGTGGCAGCGTTCGAGACCCCACACACTACGTGCTCGGACCCCTAAAAAGCTCACCAGACAAAGAACAAGTCCCCCTGTGTGTTTAAGGTGGTAGTACCTTCAGGCTCCTGGAGGTGGCGCTGCATTAGAAGGATGGGTCTATAACCCCTGTGGGGTGTGAGTGACGGGATCCATAGATTGGGAGGAGGTGCTACAGTGCAGGGAATGTCTCGTTCCATGTGTGGAAAATGGCTCCAGAGCAGATGTTAATGATTGGCTAAAAGGAGGGACTGCATGTGGGCGTGGCCAAAGACCATAGTGTGAAGTAAGGAGCTGAATCTGCAGGTGTGTGGAAGCGTACGGTCATACGGGTCTACCAGCAGTGGATACAATCCCAGTCTACAGGGAATTCTCCTCGGAACTGTGCCAGGGAAGGCCTCCACCACATCTGGACCACCTGACCAGTTCTCTGATGTGAGTGTCTGAACATCCAATCCAGTCACAGTGTATTCGGTACAGTTCAGGGGAACCGGTTATGGTCCGGTGAGCTTACTAAGCTGATCCCACTTTAAATCATTTATTCATCCGGGAACAGTTTGGAACAGCAGGACAAACGTTTCCCGTCTGGATAAACTTTCCATACCGAGCCGAGTGATCCGATAACTCAAACAGGGCTACAGACAGAACATGACGGTCGCATGCCGTAGTTTGAGCAGCTCCGGTCCAGTGACGCCCTGTGACGTGGGAATAAGTCGACACGTCCTCAGCAGAGGACAAGCGGGACGGACACACTCGCCTATGAGCTGTAGTGCACGATTCCAACTCCTGTGTGGAGTTAAAGGAGTAAATATATGTGTATAGATGTGTATATATACGGTGTGTTTGGGGTCTGAATATGAATTAATTAATGGGGTCTGTTATTAATACGGGTAATAACTCACGACTGATTCAGATACGCAGGGAAATCCGTCTGCACTATTTCAACCACCTGCAGTCAACTCAGTCTTAAACCCCAGCACATTCCGCTCAGTGCAACAGGACTAACCTAACCAGGCTCCGTATGACAGCGTGCGGTTGTTCAGTGATCTCAGATCAGCGCGCTCTGGCGCTTCCCGATAATGAACTCAGCTCCTCCTGTCAGCTGTCCAGAGCATCTGAGGTAGAGCTGGCGCTACAGCTGTCTGCTCTCACCAAGCCCTTCACACAGACACGTACAGTTACACCACACGGACGAACAACAACCCACCGCGCTCTCTGCCCCTCCCCGCTGCCGTGTGCTTGGCACCACCTCCAGTTTGGCATTATTTGGCAGGTTGGCAAACCTCCACTGCAGCGTCAGATCCAGCACATTCCTCTGGAACCTGCGGATAAAAGAGACACACCCGGTTACAGGGATAACACAAAGCACTTCAGAACAAAGGACGCGCGGCAGCGGCTCAGTAACACACGACACGCACGACCGAAACCTGTGTGCTGACTTACACCACATACAACCCGGCAGGCATGGACACAGGGCGACCCAAAGCCCACCGCTAACCTGGGCACAGTCAGGCACACGCGCCCGAACAGACACACTGATATACAGACAGCATCAGTTAGTACACAGAGGCCATGATCTAGAACACAGAGGGACCACGCTCGGATACCAAGGACACAAACGACTCTACTGAGGGCACTACACTGAGAACACAGACCAGTGCATTCAGACTAATTTGTCTGAATTGGCCTAATAATTTTTATTTTTTTCGTTATAATAATGTGTGGTATTATAAAATAACAAATTAGTCTACTGAAAAAAATGTAAAAATAAAAATTATTAGGCCACAAACTACTCTACCTATAGAAAACCACAACTTACGGCTCTGAGGGCAGGAATTACCATACTGAGGTCACAGATTCACAGAGTGAGGCCAGATTCACCAAAAGCCATCTTAGAGGCTCAGGAGTACAGCTAACTCTGTAACCTCTGTTACAGTACCCCATACTGCTACTCCCAATACCCCTGTCAGGACCCCTGCCCTGCAGCCCTGGTGTTACTGGTGTTACGGTGAGCCCTGGCGTTACTGGTGTTACGGTGAGCCCTGGCGTTACTGGTGTTACGGTGAGCCCTGGCGTTACGGTGAGCCCTGGTGTTTCTCTGAGCCCTGGTGTTACTGTGAGCCCTGGTGTTACTGGTGTTACGGTGAGCCCTGGTGTTACGGTGAGCCCTGGTGTTACTGTGAGCCCTGGTGTTACTGTGAGCCCTGGTGTTACTGTGAGCCCTGGTGTTACTGTGAGCCCTGGTGTTACGGTGAGCCCTGGTGTTACGGTGAGCCCTGGTGTTACTGGTGTTACTGTGAGCCCTGGTGTTACGGTGAGCCCTGGTGTTACTGTGAGCCCTGGTGTTACTGTGAGCCCTGGTGTTACTGTGAGCCCTGGTGTTACTGGTGTTTCTCTGAGCCCTGGTGTTACTGGTGTTACTGTGAGCCCTGGTGTTACTGTGAGCCCTGGTGTTACTGTGAGCCCTGGCGTTACTGGTGTTACTGTGAGCCCTGGTGTTACTGTGAGCCCTGGTGTTACTGTGAGCCCTGGTGTTACTGTGAGCCCTGGTGTTACTGTGAGCCCTGGTGTTACTGTGAGCCCTGGTGTTACTGTGAGCCCTGGTGTTACTGTGAGCCCTGGTGTTACTGTGAGCCCTGGTGTTACTGTGAGCCCTGGTGTTACTGTGAGCCCTGCTGTTACTGTGAGCCCTGCTGTTACTGTGAGCCCTGCTGTTACTGTGAGCCCTGCTGTTACTGTGAGCCCTGCTGTTACTGTGAGCCCTGGTGTTACTGCTGTTACTGTGAGCCCTGGTGTTACGGTGAGCCCTGGTGTTACTGGTGTTACTGTGAGCCCTGGTGTTACTGTGAGCCCTGGTGTTACTGGTGTTACTGTGAGCCCTGGCGTTACTGGTGTTACTGTGAGCCCTGGCGTTACTGGTGTTACTGTGAGCCCTGGTGTTACTGTGAGCCCTGGTGTTACTGTGAGCCCTGGTGTTACTGGTGTTACTGTGAGCCCTGGTGTTACTGTGAGCCCTGGTGTTACTGGTGTTACTGTGAGCCCTGGCGTTACTGGTGTTACTGTGAGCCCTGGTGTTACTGTGAGCCCTGGTGTTACTGGTGTTACTGTGAGCCCTGGCGTTACTGTGAGCCCTGGCGTTACTGTGAGCCCTGGCGTTACTGGTGTTACTGTGAGCCCTGGTGTTACTGGTGTTACTGTGAGCCCTGGTGTTACTGGTGTTACTGTGAGCCCTGGTGTTACTGTGAGCCCTGGTGTTACTGGTGTTACTGTGAGAGTCGTACAGGAATATGAAGACATCGCGAGGCGGGGGATTAACACATCTCCCCGGAAGCTGAAAGAACACTTACTTCAGTCCGTGCTCGTCCGGGTCGAACCCATGTTTCTGACAGACTTCCTCGAGGACCTGCAGGGAGAAAGAGCAGACCGTTCAGCGATCGTGTCTGTCTCACAGCGCAGCAGAGCTACCGGAGCTAACGGCTAACGGGGCTAACGGAGCCGCTGCTGTCCTCACAGACACCCTAATAAACACCGGCACCGCGCACACAACACACACCACCGCTCGGTAAGGTGCCGAGCCCGTTCACCTGGAGTAAAGGTGTGTTCGGAGAGACTTTCACTGTCTGTCTTCGTCCGTTCGGAGTCAGAACTGACACTGCAGTGCTGCTGGCTGCCATTGCAGAGTGACGTCACTGTGTTTTTTTGAAGCAGCTTTATTTGAAGCAGCTCTGAGAGACAACAGTGACCCGCTGCTCCGGTCCAGTTCCAGACTGGAATCATCCGGACCGGGGAAATCCGGGCTTGTGAATAGTAATGGGTGATATTGGTTCTGATATTTTCTGTATCTGGAAAATGTTTTCTTTGGATCCAGTATGTTTATAAAGTTAGTAATATTAGATTATTATAATGTTAGCTAATTATAATATCTGTTACACGAACTAATGAGATCAATTTATGAGCTTGTACTGCATTTCTGCATTTCTATGTAGATTTATTTTATTTTAAAATGTGTTTATTTATTTATTTATTTATTTATTGTTTGTTTGTTTATGTTCATACGTTTTTGGCATTGTATTGACACATCCTGTCATAGTAAATAAATAAAAAAACAAAAGAACTGCACTGTGGCAATATAAAGTTCAAAACCAAACAAAACTCAGATATTATTAGTTAATTTATTTATTTATTTAAGGTGGAAACTAACTGTAAACACAAGTTATTTATTTCAGCATCAGTGAAGAGAAACCGCAGGAATGCTGTATTTTAAGGAACCCTGATAGAACCATTAGAGACCTCTAGTTCCCTGCAGGAACATCTCTAGAACCCATTAGGAAAACACAAAGCAGCACTGCTGAAGGTTAGAGAGAAAGAAAGAGAGAACAGGGGAGAGATAGATAGAGAGAGAGAGAGAGGGAGAGAGAGAGGGAGAGAGTGAGAGGGAAAGAGAGAGAGAGAGAGAGAGAGAGGGAGAGAGAGAGAGAGAGAGGGGTGGGGCTGGGTGGAGCTGGATGTTCTCCTCTCTCTCTGAAGGTGATGGGGTCAGTGTTAGTGGGTCTACCAGGTATTCCAGGTGGTTGTTAGGAGTCTTTTTGCCTGATCTCTTTGATCTCTGGTTTGACTGATCTTCTCTCGGACCTCCTCAGATACGCCTCCTGATGGACGGATGTCCTGTACGTTGAGTGGTGGAGGAGGGGCGTGTCACCGCAGGCCGCTGCAGGTCAGATTTTCCTGTGTTAACCATGTGTCCAGCTGTTAACCATTTCCGCTGATGTGTCTGCCCCCGGTGCCTCTCATGCTTGTCTCGTGCCGTGGCCATGGTGCACGCCTGTGCTCCGTGAGTGAGTGTCGGGGGGGAGTGAGGACTGAGAGGAATGTCAGGTGGAATCATGTTCAGATCTGTTAGCGTGTGGTGGGTGGGGGCGCTGGGGTATGTGGGCTACTGCACAGATATGATCCCTTTGAAGGTCCGTGGAGGGCGTGACCCTCCATTACAAGGCTATTTCCTCTCCAAGGTGTTTTAGGTGCCCAGCTTATCTCCCCTATTTCAGTCCCACCATTCCCACCTGCTGTCTGAGTCACCCCACCACACGAGCAGGCCGAGAGCGTGCAGCAGTGGACTTCACACCGCACAGGGACATTCACAAGCCCCAAAAATAACCAGGGCACGCATGTACAGGTGGGAGCTGGCCTGCCTGGCCTGGCTATGGCCTATTGTGTAGCTGCTGCTTCATCTGGAATTCAACATGCTCTCAAAATCATTTCTGTGATGTCACAAGGCCTCATTTACATATATCTGCCCACTCAGTCTACAGCACACTAGCTTTTTCATAAGGAGAGAACCGCATATACACTCCTCATCAGAGGAGCAGCTCCCTCCAGGAGGAGGTGTGGGGGTGCAGGTGTGTTGGGAAGGAGGATAAAGGTGACCAGGATCAATAACTGATGATAAATACAACACACACCAATAACACATGGACTCAAACACATACATACACCAATAACACGGACTTACACAACACATACCGGTGCTTTCATCTGTTGTATACACTGTACATTAATGTACATACTGTACAATAGCCTACTCTGTTTATAAGTACATACTTATAGTATTTATTAACTCTGTTCATACGCCTCATATTTATAACCTGTTCATAGTCTGTACATTAATACCTGTACCTACTGTACATTTTACCCCTTCATATTTATAACCTGACCATAGTCTGTAAATTAACACCTGTTTCTACTGTACATTTCACATTTTTATTACATATACATATATATATATATATTTATATTTACTAAGCACTTCTGGATGGATGCAAACTACATTTCGTTGCTCTGTACTTGCGACATGTGCAATGACAATAAAGTTGAATTCTATTCTATTCTATTCTATTCTAAATTTAGACTGATATGATCAATATTTATTGAGCTACACATACAGAAGTCTGTCTCTCAGTATGGCGTCGGGCCGCCGTGTTCGCTAACCCAACACGCCAGACGTCTCGGTATGGAGCTGTAGAGGTTCCTGATGGAGTCCTGTGATAATCCATCCCATGCAGCTTCAACATCCTCACACAGTTCCTGCAGATGGTGCGGTAGGGGTGGAGGTGGAGGGACACCAGGTCTTCTGGACGTGTGACTACAGACCGTTCATCTTGGTGCTGACCACGGTGCCTCCACACACGGATTCGTTGGGCGTCTCCACCAAGACTAAAGCGGGACTCGTCACTGAAGATGACCCGCTGCCATTCTGAGTCACTCCATGACAGTCTGGTACGACACCACTGCAGTCTTTGGTGACGGTGACGTGGTGTTAAGGACAGTCGTGGTAACGGTCTGTGTGCATGTAGTCCTGCGTGGTGCAGCCGTCTGCTGATGGTGCTGCACTAACAGGAGGACTCATGGAGGACACCACTGCTCGCTGGAGGTCTGTAATGGTGGTGTTGGGTCAGTCAGGTACAGAGATAAGACCTGTCCTTGGTTACCTCACATGTGCGGTCGAGTGTGGAACTTGAATCATTAGCATGTCTCACCAGGTCACACCCACACACTCGGTCTCACTGCTGTGGGTAGACTCCCTCTGGGTGCAGACTGTCAGTAGTTCTGTCAGTAGGGGGCGTAGAGGGGCGGCACCGTGCTGCAGCGGGTAGCGCTGTTGCCTCACAGTGAGAGGGTTCTGGGATCTGCTCCAGAGTGGCTGACCTGGTTTAGGTAAAGGGTGGTCTCTGAGTCCAGGTTTAAGGACCAGCTTCCCAGGCCCGGCCTGAACCTAAGCCAAGGCTAAGGGGAATTTCCTATGGGGATACACCATTAGCCCTGTCCCTGAGTCTCTCCACAGCGACGCACCTCACCCAGGTCCGGAGCTGGTGGTGTGGCGGTGGGGCAGTCTACTGGCGTGTGAATAAACAGTTTCCGTGGCTTATCTGTCTGACCTATCGGCCGCTCCGCTAAGGGCCCTCAGGGCCGCCTGTGTGTGTGACCTCTCACAGCAGAGCAGGGGTGCTGCGGGCCGGGCGCCGCTCAGGGAAATGAGCTCCCGCCGGAACGCCTGCGCCTGTTTATCCAGCCCGTTTAAAACTGCGCTGTTTGTTTTGATTCCATTTGATTATTAAAGCCCCAGCACGCCGGCTCTTTATTCCGAAAGCAGGACCTTCAGAGGGTGACCTCACCGCTCCACTTCAAAGTTCGGGATTAAAAGCTTGTGTTGTTTCAGTCGAAGCACATCAGCTCCATTAAATCTCTTCACTCCGTCTCATATGAAGCCTTAAAGGTGCGATATGTAAGATTTATATTCCTTTAAAACACTGTCACATAACTACACTGATCAGCACAACCTGAAGAAACGCTGTCCCTGTAGCATGGGCAGGAATCAGTCCACCGTGAGAGGATGAAGAATAGTGCTACTGCGCCGATGGCGTATTCTAAAATGTCACCCTCTGTTGTATGAGCATCTTACACACTGCTCCTTTAATGAAGTTAAGCAGGTATTCCAGCCGGTATAATCGATATGTGGCATATATTATAATGTCTGTCGTGCAGCACTCCATCCTTCAGCTGGACGGAAACCAAGACTTGAACTCAGCGTTGGATACAGATCACACACTTATTGGGAATTCCAGTCTAAACACTTCCCGAGAGCCGGAGGCTAATCTGTGGTGTTAGCTAGCTTTGGTGACAATAACAATTTCGTTCGGGATCAATAAGTGTTATCATATCCATCCCCAACTCGGCATCCGGCTTCACCCTACTGAACACAAGGGGCGCCGCTCCTTCCCCCTGACCTACAGGAGGTTAGGACACGCCGTCGGGGCAGCAGCACTACCTCTCCATCCTCTCATGCTGGACTGATTCCCCTCCCACAGCGCTACAGTGACTCACTATCGCCCCCTCAGGTACGCAGTGGTATTACACATAGGCTAGGGCAGGGCTAGCTGGTTAGCATGCTAACTCCAGATAGATAGATATCCCTGAAGCACCACAACCAGAGGTCTTTCACACACCGTCTTCACAGGCGGTGCTTCACACTATAAATCTTACATATGGCTCCTTTAAAGTAGAGTCACCCAGTACAGCCCGCCGAGGCGGAGCCGTGGGTGGAGCCGGGGTCTTTTTGGTTTGGTTATAATAAACCCCAGGACGCAGTTTTACATCTTCATATATATTTAAATATTTAAATGGAATGTTAGTTTTAATGACCTGGATTCCTACTGATGAAGTTGCCAGGTAAGCAGGGTGATAATAAAGGAGGCTGAAACGAGCTGCCTGTCAATCACCCTCTGGTCTGAACCTGTTCACTGCGTGACTGAGTGATCCACTTCTCCTAAAGACGCTGGGAGATCAAAGGATCGATTTCAGGGAACTTCAAAGAGGAGGGGAAAGGAAAAGAAGAACGCGCGCGCACCGAGGGAGCCCCGCCCTCCCCGTCCGCCCCGCCGTTCTGATTGGCTGCGCGTACGGAGCGTTTAGAATAAAACCCGCAGCAGCGGCAGCAGCGTGGAGACGAACCGAGACACAGAGCCCGGGAGAGGGAGGAGGCAGGAGGAGCGATCAGCCAGCCTCCCACTCAGTCAGTCATTTCATCCATACATGCTTTCCCACCGAGAGGGCTGAGCTGGAGCTGGACGGACCTTCGAACTTTCTGTTCCTGCACCTCCTGTTCTCACCCTGATCATCACTACTGAGCTGGACCTCCTCTTACTGAGCTGGACCTCCTCTTACAGAGCTGGACCTCCTCTTACTGAGCTGGACCTCCTCTTACTGAGCTGGACCTTCTCCTACTGAGCTGGACCTTCTCCTACTGAGCTGAACCTTCTCTTACTGAGCTGGACCTCCTCTTACAGAGCTGGACCTCCTCTTACTGAGCTGGACCTCCTCTTACAGAGCTGGACCTTCTCCTACTGAGCTGGACCTTCTCCTACTGAGCTGGACCTCCTCTTACTGAGCTGGACCTCCTCTTACAGAGCTGGACCTTCTCCTACTGAGCTGGACCTTCTCCTACTGAGCTGGACCTTCTCTTACTGAGCTGGACCTCCTCTTACAGAGCTGGACCTCCTCCTACTGAGCTGGACCTTCTCCTACTGAGCTGGACCTCCTACTGAGCTGGACCTTCTCTTACTGAGCTGGACCTCCTTTTACTGAGCTGGACCTCCTCTTATTGACCTGGACCTTTTCTTGCTAAGCTGGACCTTCTCCTACTGAGCTGGACCTCCTCTTTCTGAGCTGGACCTTCTCCTACTGAGCTGGACCTCCTTTTACTGAGCTCGACTTCCTCTTACTTAGCTGGACCTCCTCTTACTGAGCTGGACCTCCTACTGAGCTGGACCTCCTCTTACTGAGCTGGACCTCCTCTTACTGAGTTGGACCTCCTCTTACTGAGCTGGACCTCCTCTTACTGAGCTGGACCTCCTCTTACTGAGCTGGACCTCCTCTTACTGAGCTGGACCTCCTCTTACTGAGCTGGACCTCCTCTTACTGAGCTGGACCTCCTCTTACTGAGCCCTAATAAACCCGATTAAGGTCCAGCAGCGCTGTAATCCAGGAAGAGAACCTATCAGGGAGAAGGAAAGCGCTGTGGGACTCTCAGAGGAGCGACTGTTAGGAGTCCCGTCTGGAGATGGGTAGTGGGACGCTGGCTCTGGCCGTGCTGGTGATTCTCCTCCTGGCTGAGGCTGTGGAGGGCAGGAGGTCACGGGCCGGGCGAACACAATCCCCGCCCTCCTACCGGAGCAGGAGTGAAGGGGCAGAGAGCTTTCCCCTGGACTTCACGCCCGTGGAGGGTAATATGGACACGCTGATGCGGCAGGTGCAGAACCTGGCCCAGTCTCTGTACCCCTGCTCCACCCGCAGGCTGGACCAGGACATGAAGCTGCGCTATCTGGACAACTCCACGGTCACCTGCAACGACGGGTCACCTGCTGGGTGAGTTTACTGACCTTACAACAGGGCACCGGGTCACAGCTCTGCTGGGCTGCAGCTGATTAGGGCCTGACCAGTGACGACCGGGTCACCGACACTGTACCTCCTGTAGGAGCTGACCCAACTGATAACGGATCGTACTGAGCAGCAGTGTGGCGGTCACTTCAGTTACTGATCACGACCGGGTATACGGGTCATATAACCACTCCTGAAGGGTATAGACTATTATATAACCACTCCTGAGGGGTATAGAATATTATATAACCACTCCCTACGGGTATAGAATATTATATAACCACTCCTGAGGGGTATAGACTATTATATAACCACTCCTGAAGGGTATAGACTATTATATAACCACTCCTGAAGGGTATAGACTATTATATAACCACTCCTGTGGGGTATAGACTATTATATAACCACTCCTGAAGGGTATAGACTATTATATAACCACTCCTGAAGGGTATAGACTATTATATAACCACTCCTGAGGGGTATAGAATATTATATAACTACTCCTTAAGGGTATAGACTATTATATAACCACTCCTGAGGGGTATAGAATATTATATAACTACTCCTGAAGGGTATAGACTATTATATAACCACTCCTGAGGGGTATAGAATATTATATAACCACTCC
>JAMWET010006146.1:22500-34317 GCA_024036415.1 Prochilodus magdalenae
TGTGGGGGTGCTGATGGTTGTGTTCTGTCTGTGTGCAGGTTCATTCCGTACTGCTCCAGCGACGTGTGGAGTGGAGCTTCACCAAAAACAGATCAGGGTGAGGTTCCTCCACTTCAGGGATTCACACCTGGACACAGCTGTTCACACGCTAGACATACTAGAACTTATACTGCATTTATACCACAGGGGGTCCTGGGGGGTCCTGCCGGGGTTCTGGGGGGTCCTGCGGTGGGGTCCTTGGAGTCTACTAAATAAACTAAAAATGTAATTTTCAACTGAATATGAATAAACTCCCCTCTCTACTCCTCTCTCTTTCCTCCTCTCTCTCTCCCTCTCTCTCTTTCCTCCTCTCTCTCTCCCTCTCTTTCTCTCTCCCATCTCGTCTCTCTCGCTCTCTCCCTCTCTCTTCTCCCTGCCCCCTCGCTCTCTCTCTCCTCCTCTCTCATCTCCCTCCTATCCCTCTCAGTTCTCTCTCCCGCCCTCTCTCTCTCGCTCCCTCACTCTCCGCCCCCCCGCCCTCCCCCTCTCCTGCTCCCCCCCTCCCTCTCTCGTCCCCCCTCTCTCTCTCCTCCCCCTCCTCCTCTCTCTCTCTCTCCCCCCTCTCTCTCTCCCCCTCTCCTCTCCCTCCCTCTCTCTCCTCCTCCTCTCTATCCCTCTCTCTCGACCCCCCCCCTCCCGCTCCCCTCTCCTCCCCCTCTCTCTCTCTCCCTCTCTCTCTCCTCCTCTCTCTCCCTCCCTCTCTCTCTCCTCCTCTCTCTCTCTCCCTCTCTCTCACCCCCCCCCCCTCTCCCCCTCTCTCTCCCCCTCTCTCGCTCCCCCTCCGCCCCCTCTCTCTCCCTCTCTCTCGCCCCCCCCCCTCTCCCCCTCTCTCGCTCCCCCTCCCCCCCCCCCCCCACCCCCCCCCCCTCCCCCCCCTCCCCCCCCCCCCCCCCCCCCCCCCCCCCCCCCCCCCCCCCCCCCCCACACCCCCCCCCTCCCCCCCCCTCCCTCTCCCACACACCCCCTCCCCCACTCTCACCCCCCCCCTCCCCCCCACCCCCCACCCCGTCCCCCCCCCCCGCCCCCTCCCCCCCCCTCCCACCCCCCCACCCACACCCTCCCCCCCTCACCCACCCTCCCCCGCTCTCCCCCCCCCCCCCGCCCCCTCTCTCTCTCTCTCGCCCCCCCCCTCTCTCCCCCTCTCTTGCTCCCCCTCCCCCCCCCCCCCCCTCCCCACCCCCTCTCTCCCTCTCTCTCGCCCCCCCCCTCTCCCCCTCCCCCCCCCCCCCCCCCCGTCTCCCCCTCTCTCGCCCCCCTCCCCCCCCTCTCTCTCCCTCCTCCCTCCCCCCCCTCTCTCTCCCTCTCTCTCTCTCTCTCCCCCTCTCTCTCTTTCTCTAGATGATTATGTCCTATTCTGGGCTCTCTGGATGTGATGCAGGATAGTGGCGATGAGAAGGAAGCTCTGTGACCAAAGGGCTGTTACAGTGCTAGGTGCGTTCTGCCTGGGCAGGGAGAGGTAAGTCAGTACTGGCGTGTGAGGGTGACGATCATCAAGGTCATGGAAGGAACTGTCGTGTAGGTTAGACGTTCTTTCGATCACGTGTACACGCGAGCATAATTGGTGTTCTGAACTTGGCGTGTGTGTTCTAGTGGCCGGATGGTACAGGGGATGGCCTGATGAATGGGACGCGTTGTGGCTGAGCTCATGCAGAAGACCGGGGTCAGGGACGGGTCGGATGGCCAGCGTCGCAGAGTCGTAGAGTCTGGCAGACATACCGGATGGTTTCTGGACAATAAGCAGTACCGCCGGACAGACTGTGTGGACACCGTCAGCTGTGCTCCCACAGAGGCCATCAAACGGGGCATCAGGTGAGAGAGAGAGAGAGAGAGAGAGAGAGAGAGGGAGAGAGGGAGAGGGGGGGGCGAGAGAGAGACAGAGAGAGAGAGAGAGAGAGAGAGAGAGAGAGAGGGAGAGAGAGGGGGGAGACGGAGAGAGAGGGAGAGAGAGAGAGGGAGAGAGATGAAGGTGAAGTCCTTACTCTGTTCTTCCTGGTGCAGGTACTGGGGAGGTGTGGTACCTGAGCGGTGGCAGAATGGAGAACCATCCACCCAGGGCGAAGGAGTGGAACCGGCTTCGTTCGGCTGTTATAAAGTTTATTTCAATCAAACAGACTGCGAAAGTAAGAGGGAGGCGGCGCCCTCTAGTGGCTCCACACACACACCACACACACCACACACACACACTCACACACACACACACACACCACACACTCACACACACACACACACACACACACACCACACACACTCACACCACACCCCACAAATACACACACACCTCACACACACACACCACACACACTCACACACACACATACACACACACACCGCCACAAACTAGCCACACTGCCCACCAAATACAGCACCACAACCGCACACAGCACCACACACACAACACAGTACTCACGCACCCCACACATCAGCTCGACACACACACATGCTCCACACACTGCACACCAGCAGCCCCAAACAACAATCCACACAATAACAACTACATCTCACACACACACCACACACTACTCACACAGTTCACACCACATACCACCGTTACCATCTCACACACCAACACTAATGACGTCATCTCACACACACGCCACTCGGGTGGGTTCACACCACTAAATACACATCTACACCTGCACAACACACATCACACACACACACACGACACACCACACACATCGACCATCACCCACATATGCACCCACACACACTCACACCAACACATACACTACACACACACTACGACACCTCACACACACGACACACACACCACACAACTCCCTCACACACACCATACACATCCACAACCCCACACTCTCACAACACACACACTCACACATCCTCATAACACACACCACGACCATCACACACACAGGCACACAAACACACACAATGGTGACACACACACCTCACGACTAGCGAGTTTCCACACACACACACCACCACACTCACACACACACACACACATACACAACCCCTCACACACACATCACACCTCACCACCACACACACACACATGCACACTCCCACACACCATAACAACACCATTCACCATCCCACTACACACATGACACACACCACACTCACACCACAGCTACCTCACACACCCACCATCACACACACACCACACCTCACACACCTCACACACTTTGCACACACACAGTCACACACACCTCACACGACAGGTCACTATCACACAAACACACTCAAACACACACACTACACACCTCACACCACACCTCCACACACACACAACTACACACATTCACAATGCGCTGAAGGACCGGACACATTCACCTACACACACACACACACACACACACACTCACACCACAAATACACACACACTACAGAGCTTCACCACAGCCCCACATGACGAACACCGGGGACCGTATATGACGTTAAACCAAGCTGACCTGAGGTTTACAGGGGCGTGTCTTGGGGGTCTGCAGGCACGTTAGACCCCGAGACTGGCTACTGACATCACACTCAACACCCCCTTTACCTTAACCTTCTCTCTCTCCCTCTCTCTCTCCCTCCCTCCCTCTCTCTCCCTCTCCCTCCCTCTCTCTCTCCCTCCCTCCCTCTCTCTCTATCTCTCTCTCTCTCTCTCCCTCTCTCTCTCACTCTCCCTAACGAATTCTCCACTCCTTGCTTCTCCTCTCTAAATCTCCCTCCTCTCCGCGTCTTCCCCCCCCTTCTCCTCCTCTGCCTCAGAAAAAAAATTCTCTCCTATCTCCTCTCTCTCTCTCTCCGTTTCCTCTATTCCTTGACCCCCTCCCCCTCTCCCTTCCGGCTCGTCTCTCTCTCCCTGCATCTCTCCCTCTCTCTCGTCCCTCTCTTCCTCTCTCTCCTCTAAATCGCCCTCTCTGCATCTCGCATCTCTCTCGCGGTCCAGTAGATTGTTGGTAGTGCAGCGTAGTTTTGTCTGATTGAGGCCTCAGCTGACACGGCTCGATACATTGTCCATCTAACGGTTGTCAGCCGGTTGCACAGTGAGGAGGTGCTAGTTGGCTGGTAACAGGTCCTAGAACCTGGGGTACTGAGAGACATATCAGGAAACGACCCATCTAAGAACATCCCGTTAAGCGTTATTTACAATACACGGTTCCTCATGTTTGTGAATTTGAGGTTCTAATGATAATGGAACCGTACAGCCCCTCGGTACCGGGTCGGTATCTGGTGGAGGTCCATGCCTGGTGACCCGGTCTCACTGCCTGTCCTTTGCTGTGACCGACAGGGCCATGTTTGCACCCGCCTGTCTATCGCACGAGGTGATCACCAGAGGGTGAGTCTCCCTGTCCAACCACTGGGACTTTTTTGCACCCGCCTGTCTATCTAGCCGAGGTGATCTCTCAGAGGGTGACTGACGTCTCCCCCCCCTGTACTTTCCGTCCCTCTCCCCGGCTTGTAGTGAACGTCACTGCACACGAACCGCGTCTACTTCTACTAGTGACCGTCTCTCTCTGTCTGTACTGACCGTCTCTCTGTCTGTACTGACCGTGTCTCTCTGTCTGTAGTGACCGTCTCTCTGTCTGTAGTGGCCGTGTCTCTCTCTGTCTGTAGTGACCGCTATCTATGTCTGTATGTGGGATCCGTCATCTCTCTCTGTCCTGTAGGTGACGCTGTTGTCTTTCTGTCTGTAGTGACCGCTGGCTTCCTGTCGAACTTTTTTTTTTTTGTTTTTTTTTTTACTGACCCATATCTCTCGCAGGTAGTGAACGTGTCCTCTCTACTGATCTGTAGTGATCACCGTGTCTCTCTCTTGTTGTAGTTGTACAGCCGATATGGTCTTTCTGTCTGTAGTGACCGTCTCTGAAACTGTCCTGTCGTACTGACCATATCTCTCTGTCCTGTAGTGACCGTGTCTCTATCTGTTCTGTAGTGACCGTTGTCTCTCTCTGTCGGTAGTGGACGTCTCTCTCTGTCTTGTAGGTGACCGGGTCTCTCTGTCTGTTACTGGGACCGTCTCCTCCTCTGTCCCTGTACTGACCTTTGTCTCTCTCAATGTCTGTAAAAAAACTGACCGTGTCTCTCTCTGTCTGTACTGACCAAGTCTCTCTGTCTGTAATGACCGTGTCTCTCTCTGTCTGTAGTGACCGTGTCTCTCTCTGTCTGTAGTGACCGTGTCTCTCTCTGTCTGTAGTGAGCGTCTCTCTCTGTCTGTAGTGACCGTCTTCTCGTTCTCCTGTACTTGACCGAGTCTCTCTCCTGTCTGTACGGACCGTGTCTCCTCTCTCTGTCTGTAGTGACCATGTCTCTCTCTGTCTGTAGTGACCGTGTCTCTCTCTGTCTGTACTGACCAAGTCTCTCTGTCTGTAGTGACCATGTCTCTCTGTCTGTAGTGACCGTCTCTCTGTCTGTAGTGACCGTCTCTCTGTCTGTAGTGACCGTGTCTCTCTCTGTCTGTACTGACCATGTCTCTCTGTCTCTACTTACCATGTCTCTCTCTGTCTGTACTGACCGTGTCTCTCTCTGTCTGTAGTGATCGTCTCTCTGTCCTGGAGTGGACCGGTCGTCTCTCTCTGTCCTGTAGTGACCATTTCTCCTCTCTGTCTGTAGTGGACCGTGGTATCTCTCCTGTCTGTACTGACGTACCAAGTCCCTCTCTGTCATGTAGTGACCATGTCTCTCTGTCCCTGTAGTGACCGTGTCTTCTCTCTCTGTCTGTAGTGACCGTGTCCTCCTCTCTGTCTGTCAGTGAACAGTTGTCTCTCTCTGTCTGTAGTGACCATGTCTCTCTGTCTCTACTGACCATGTCTCTCTCTGTCTGTACTGACCGTGTCTCTCTGTCTGTAGTGATCGTCTCTCTGTCTGTAGTGACCGTCTCTCTGTCTGTAGTGATCGTCTCTCTGTCTGTAGTGATCGTCTCTCTGTCTGTAGTGACTGTCTCTCTCTGTCTGTAGTGACCGTGTCTCTCTCTGTCTGTAGTGACGTGTCTCTCTCTGTCTGTAGTGACCGTGTCTCTCTCTGTCTTGTACGTGACCCGTGGTCTCTGCATCGTGTCTGTACTGACCAAGTCTCTCTGTCTGTAGTGACCATGTCTCTCTGTCTGTAGTGACCGTCTCTCTGTCTGTACTGACCGTCTCTCTGTCTGTACTGACCATGTCTCTCTCTGTCTGTACTGACCGTGTCTCTCTCTGTCTGTAGTGACCATGTCTCTCTCTGTCTGTACTGACCAAGTCTCTCTGTCTGTAGTGACCATGTCTCTCTGTCTGTAGTGACCGTCTCTCTGTCTGTAGTGACCGTCTCTCTGTCTGTAGTGACCGTCTCTCTCTGTCTGTAGTGACCGTGTCTCTCTGTCTGTAGTGACCGTGTCTCTCTCTGTCTGTAGTGAGCGTCTCTCTCTGTCTGTAGTGACAGAGAGAGACACTACAGACTACAGACTCTCTGTCTCTGTCTGTTAGTACGGCCGTGGTCTCTCTAGTCTGTACTGACCTGTCTCTCTCTGTCTGTACATATGACGTGTCCTCTCTCTCTGTCTGTACTGACCAAGTCTCTCTGTCTGTAATGACCGTGTCTCTCTCTGTCTGTAGTGAGGGTCTCTCTCTGTCTGTAGTGACCGTGTCTCTCTCTGTCTGTAGTGACCGTGTCTCTCTCTGTCTGTAGTGAGCGTCTCTCTCTGTCTGTAGTGACCGTCTCTCTCTGTCTGTACTGACCATGTCTCTCTCTGTCTGTACTGACCGTGTCTCTCTCTGTCTGTAGTGACCATGTCTCTCTCTGTCTGTAGTGACCGTGTCTCTCTCTGTCTGTACTGACCAAGTCTCTCTGTCTGTAGTGACCATGTCTCTCTGTCTGTAGTGACCGTCTCTCTGTCTGTAGTGACCGTCTCTCTGTCTGTAGTGATCGTCTCTCTGTCTGTAGTGATCGTCTCTCTGTCTGTAGTGACTGTCTCTCTCTGTCTGTAGTGACCGTGTCTCTCTCTGTCTGTAGTGACGTGTCTCTCTCTGTCTGTAGTGACCGTGTCTCTCTCTGTCTGTAGTGACCGTGTCTCTCTCTGTCTGTAGTGACCGTGTCTCTCTCTGTCTGTACTGACCAAGTCTCTCTGTCTGTAGTGACCGTCTCTCTGTCTGTACTGACCGTCTCTCTGTCTGTACTGACCATGTCTCTCTCTGTCTGTACTGACCGTGTCTCTCTCTGTCTGTAGTGACCATGTCTCTCTCTGTCTGTACTGACCAAGTCTCTCTGTCTGTAGTGACCGTCTCTCTGTCTGTAGTGACCGTCTCTCTCTGTCTGTAGTGACCGTGTCTCTCTCTGTCTGTAGTGAGCGTCTCTCTCTGTCTGTAGTGACCGTGTCTCTCTCTGTCTGTAGTGACAGAGAGAGACACTACAGACTACAGACTCTCTGTCTCTGTCTGTAGTGAGCGTGTCTCTCTGTCTGTACTGACCGTGTCTCTCTCTGTCTGTACTGACCGTGTCTCTCTCTGTCTGTACTGACCAAGTCTCTCTGTCTGTAATGACCGTGTCTCTCTCTGTCTGTAGTGAGGGTCTCTCTCTGTCTGTAGTGACCGTGTCTCTCTCTGTCTGTAGTGACCGTGTCTCTCTCTGTCTGTAGTGAGCGTCTCTCTCTGTCTGTAGTGACCGTCTCTCTCTGTCTGTACTGACCATGTCTCTCTCTGTCTGTACTGACCGTGTCTCTCTCTGTCTGTAGTGACCATGTCTCTCTCTGTCTGTAGTGACCGTGTCTCTCTCTGTCTGTACTGACCAAGTCTCTCTGTCTGTAGTGACCGTCTCTCTGTCTGTACTGACCGTGTCTCTCTGTCTGTAGTGACCATGTCTCTCTGTCTGTAGTGACCGTCTCTCTGTCTGTAGTGACCGTCTCTCTGTCTGTAGTGACCGTGTCTCTCTCTGTCTGTAGTGACCGTGTCTCTCTCTGTCTGTACTGACCATGTCTCTCTGTCTCTACTTACCATGTCTCTCTCTGTCTGTACTGACCGTGTCTCTCTGTCTGTAGTGATCGTCTCTCTGTCTGTAGTGACCCTGTCTTTCTGTCTGTAGTGACCGTGTCTCTGTCTGTACTGACCATATCTCTCTGTCTGTACTGACCATATCTCTCTGTCTGTAGTGACCGTGTCTCTCTCTGTCTGTACTGACCGTGTCTCTCTCTGTCTGTAGTGACCATGTCTCTCTCTGTCTGTACTGACCGTGTCTCTCTGTCTGTAGTGACCGTGTCTCTCTCTGTCTGTAGTGACCGTGTCTCTCTCTGTCTGTAGTGAGCGTCTCTCTCTGTCTGTAGTGAGGGTCTCTCTCTGTCTGTAGTGACCGTGTCTCTCTGTCTGTAGTGACTGTGTCTCTCTCTGTCTGTAGTGAGGGTCTCTCTCTGTCTGTAGTGACCGTGTCTCTCTCTGTCTGTAGTGAGCGTCTCTCTCTGTCTGTACTGACCGTGTCTCTCTGTCTGTAGTGACCATGTCTCTCTGTCTGTAGTGACCGTCTCTCTCTGTCTGTAGTGACCGTGTCTCTCTCTGTCTGTAGTGACCGTCTCTCTGTCTGTAGTGACCGTGTCTCTCTCTGTCTGTACTGACCGTGTCTCTCTCTGTCTGTAGTGACAGAGAGAGACACTACAGACTACAGACTCTCTGTCTCTGTCTGTAGTGAGCGTCTCTCTCTGTCTGTAGTGATCGTGTCTCTCTCTATCTGTACTGACCAAGTCTCTCTGTCTGTAGTGACCGTGTCTCTCTCTGTCTGTAGTGACCGTCTCTCTCTGTCTGTAGTGACCGTGTCTCTCTCTGTCTGTAGTGACCGTGTCTCTCTCTGTCTGTAGTGACCGTGTCTCTCTCTGTCTGTAGTGACCGTGTCTCTCTGTCTGTAGTGACCGTGTCTTTCTGTCTGTAGTGACCGTCTCTCTGTCTGTAGTGACCGTGTCTCTCTGTCTGTAGTGACCGTGTCTCTCTCTGTCTGTAGTGACCGTCTCTCTCTGTAGTGACTGTGTCTCTCTCTCTGTAGTGACTGTGTCTCTCTCTGTAGTGACTGTGTCTCTCTGTCTGTAGTGACCGTGTCTTTCTGTCTGTAGTGACCGTGTCTTTCTGTCTGTACTGACCATGTCTCTCTGTCTGTAGTGACCGTCTCTCTCTGTCTGTAGTGAGCGTCTCTCTCTGTCTGTAGTGACCGTGTCTCTCTGTCTGTAGTGACCGTGTCTCTCTCTGTCTGTAGTGACCATGTCTCTCTCTGTCTGTAGTGAGCGTCTCTCTCTGTCTGTACTGACCGTGTCTCTCTGTCTGTAGTGACCGTGTCTCTCTCTGTCTGTACTGACCGTGTCTCTCTCTGTCTGTACTGACTGTGTCTCTCTGTCTGTAGTTACTGGATGGATGTGCAGGTGAAAGGCACGTCTCTGCCCCGAGCCCTCCAGTGCTGGGACCGGAGCCTCCAGCACAGCCTCCGCAACCATGGCAACAGCAGCATCCCCCGCCCTCCGCCCCGGGGCTGCCCCCTGCACCTCATCGACAGCTGCCCCTGGCCTCACTGCAACCCCACCTGTCCCACCATCCGGGACCAGCTGACGGGACGGGAGATGAGCGTGATCCAGTTCCTCACACACATGGGCTTCGACGTGCAGCGCATGGCACAGCAGCAGGGCCTGGAGCCCAGCAAACTACTGGGCATGCTCAACAGCGGCACCTGAGCCTGAGGCAGGCTGAAGACCGAGGAGGAACCGCAGAGGAACGAGCCAGGAGGAGGAGCCAATCCTGCCAATCAAATTACAACCAGGATATAGGAGGGACATTCGGTTTGATGGGTTTACATATCATGCTAGTACGAAATAGGCCACAGACTGTCGGTACTGGACAGCAGGCTGGCCTTCCAGAGCTGGACACGCCCAGCACCTGGTTACAAACACCACACACTCAGCGGCCACACACTCACTTTACTGGACTCCCCTCCCCTGTAGCTCCACCCACCCTCTGATCAAGGGTCAGTTTCTGACCGCAGGGCCAGTCTACGCTGGCTGTGTTGGGATGGTGGCCCGGTCACGACCCAGCAGTGATACCGACGTGTGTAAAATCATCACCGTATTAGTTTCATTAGTGCCAGCGTGTGGGGTTCTGTGGGGTTCTAGCAGGATGTTAGCGCTAAGCTAACTGTGGTTCACGTTTTGCTCGGCTGTTCTAGTTTTATTTCAAACTTGTAACCAACACCCATTATACAGCCCGGCACAGAGCCGCTGCACACAGTCAGTGACTTATCTAGAACTTTCAGAGTCCCATCCATAGAACATCAAAACCTGACCCACTGATTCCCGTCGGCTCAGATAGGGGTTAGTGTGACGCTACGCTCCTCACTGACACTACAGAGTCTCAGCTGGGCTGAACAGTGGCCCACCACCCGAATACCGGTCACCAGCGGTTCTCCGGTCAAAACTGACCACTGACCAACACCCTGTAACAGCACACCTGTATACTGGGCCTATCAGGTAGATAGCAGACACACACACACACACACACACACACACACACACACACACACACGCACACACTCTCACAGACAGACAGAGATCAAAATCTTGCATCTCCATACTAACAGCTCCTTACAGGAGAAGGCCCACACTGCTTTACTTTAAATGCAGGTCAGTAGAACCGGACTTCCTGGGTCACGGTCTCTCAGTACACTCTTCATCACACTCCGGGTTAAAACACACAACATGAATAAACAACACACACGTACAGAATTATGAAATTAATTTATTTACAACCAGATAGGTTTCATATTACTGAACACGGGTCCACTACACAGCACCGGGCACGCCATCGGGTCATACAGAGTGACCGCTGAGTGTAAGAACATGCACACAGCGCTGCTGTCAGAACAGAACCCCCGTTTCTGTTGTCTACCCGTGCAGTCCTCTATAGGTACCATTCGGTTTGAGGATGAATGGACCCGGGCTGACCCGTATAAAGACCGGTTCCACTGGCTTCCACCTAACTGAAGCATGTCTCTCGTTCTGGAGATACGAGGTTCTGATCCGACAGCGGTGATGTGTACATGTTGTGTCCAGGCTGAAATGACTCCTGCACTCCAGACCTCGCTGTTCCAGTGAAGGTGGTCGCTTCACTTTCGCCCTCTGCTGGTGCCACGGACAAACTGCAGCCGGACTCACCAGGGATCCTACCGCCGCCTCACCTCCACGTCACCAAGGCCTTTTCAGGACTCTCTGGTGCTGCTGAGCACCTCGCTCTGCTGGACCGTGGCAGCAATGAGACCTGAAACTCTATGGTGCTCCAGCGGCGTCAGGTCCCGTATGGCACCGCTATCAGCTTTATGGCAGCGTCTGGACCTCGGCTCTCCTCACTGTGAGCCGGACACTTCGGCAGGAGCTCTGGCCAGGCCAATCACCGACCCCGCTCAGGTTCAACCCTCCGGGCAGAGCGAGGCACGGCTACAGGGCTGAGGTGTTGTACATGTTGTTTCACAGTACCTTATATGCATTTATCAGAACCGTGTACTCTCCGGGCACAGAGACCCAGCCGCCCTGGCGCGCTCGCGGCTAAGCTACACAGCTACCTATCTAATATGTAAATCATATTTATGGACTGAGAGATTCTCTGGAAAGTGTACGTACCTATAACACTCTCCTCGCCGGGTCTGACCGCATGTCTGAGTTACAAAACTTAAAAACTACATTATAATCAAAGTGCTTTGCGTTTCCATGGTGTCTTCCCGTCCATCACATTCTGTGTGGGTGGAGCTTCCTGCACAATAACATATATTTAAAATCATACATGATATAAACCCCTCCCTAACGGGGTGATGAGTGGTTCGGCTCTGCGGTGCAGCTAGTTTAAG
>JAMWET010006147.1:0-10000 GCA_024036415.1 Prochilodus magdalenae
GCTGTGGACGCCTTCAGGCCTCGTTCCCCCCGTCTGAGCCGATTCAGCAGGGAGCTACACGCAGCAGGAGTGCAGGAGGTCAGCCCAGGCTGGGACCCCCCACTTAACACACGCTCCCGCAGCCACGCTCCTGTCCCCCCTCGCCTCCTGTCACATCCAGCATGGATCAGGAGAAATCACATGCTCAGCAGCACTGCACTCATCCGAACGCATCCCTCTCTCTGTCTCTCTCCACAGAGGAGAGCGTGACTCCAACACGTCGTCCCACATCAGGAGCGGAGTTAATAACCTTCAGCATGAGCCCTTACACCCGGCCGGTCACCAAGCTGAAGAGCATGTTGAGTCGGATCGTGCCGTATAGCACAGCAGTGCCTTAGCAAGTCAGAGCTGTTCCCAGTGGTGGTGAAGGTAACCAGACGTCCCCTCTAAAAGCTCCCTCACAGGAAGTTCCTACAGGAGGTGGTTCTGAATACGCTGCCTGATGTCTGAGACGCTGTTTATGATAGTGTGGAGAAGATCTCAGCCTTAAACTCCATTCATGGTGGAGGGATACATGCTGCAGGGCGCTGTGAGGTCAAATAGTCCCCCAAAGGAACTTAGTGTTTCCAGGTTTTCCAGATTTTCATCACCAACATTCCATACACACTCAGAAGACACGTGTAGGTTCACTGGTGGTTCTAGATAGTCAATAAAGTGTCTATATGTGTGTTCTAGACATGGAGAACATCGTTAATAAAGGGAATCTTTGCATTTAGAACCATGAGTCCTCTAAAAGCTGACATGGTTCTTCAGATTGATGGAGAATGTGTTATGTGTATATGGTTCTACATAGAACCTTTTTGAAAATGGTTCTGTATATGGATCTGTATAAAACCGTGAACTCTATACAGAACCACAAATGCTCATCTGGATGGTGAAATGGTTCTTTAGAGTAAAGGAGAATGCATTAAATATGGTTCTATCTCCAGGTCCTCTGGTTCTACATAGCATCCAAAAGAGTTCTGCTATTGCCTCCTGTAGTGTGACCCGTATGGGTGTGTTAGTCTCCTGTAGTGTGACCCGTATGGGTGTGTTAGTCTCCTGTAGTGTGACCCGTATGGGTGTGTTAGTCTCCTGTAGTGTGACCCGTATGGGTGTGTTAGCCTCCTGTAGTGTGACCCGTATGGGTGTGTTAGCCTCCTGTAGTGTGACCCGTATGGGTGTGTTAGTCTCCTGTAGCATGACCTGTATGGGTGTGTTAGTCTCCTGTAGCGTGACCCGTATGGGTGTGTTAGCCTCCTGTAGCGTGACCCATATGGGTGTGTTAGCCTCCTGTAGTGTGACCCGTATGGGTGTGTTAGCCTCCTGTAGTGTGACCCGTATGGCTTGTGGGTAGTCCCTCCTGTAGCGTGGTGACCCGTACATGGTGTGTTAGTCTCCTGTAGTGTGACCCGTATGGGTGTGTTAGCCTCCTGTAGTGTGACCCGTATGGGTATGGGTTAGTCTCCTGTAGCGTGACCCGTATGGGTGGGTTAGTCTCCTGTAGCGTGACCCGTATGGGTGTGTTAGTCTCCTGTAGTGTGACCCGTATGGGTGTGTTAGCCTCCTGTAGTGTGACCCGTATGGGTATGGGTTAGTCTAGTGTAGTGTGACCCGTATGGGTGTGTGTTAGCCTCCTGTAGTGTGACCCGTATGGGTGGGTTAGTCTCCTGTAGCGTGACCCGTATGGGTGTGTTAGTCTCCTGTAGTGTGACCCGTATGGGTGTGTTAGCCTCCTGTAGTGTGACCCGTATGGGTATGGGTTAGTCTCCTGTAGTGTGACCCGTATGGGTGTGTTAGCCTCCTGTAGTGTGACCCGTATGGGTGTGTTAGTCTCCTGTAGTGTGACCCGTATGGGTGTGTTAGTCTCCTGTAGTGTGACCCGTATGGGTGTGTTAGTCTCCTGTAGTGTGACCCGTATGGGTGTGTTAGCCTCCTGTAGTGTGACCCGTATGGGTGTGTTAGTCTCCTGTAGTGTGACCCATATGGGTGTGGGTTAGTCTCCTGTAGCGTGACCCGTATGGGTGTGTTAGTGTCCTGTAGCGCGACCCGTATGGGTGTGTTAGTCTCCTGTAGTGTGACCCGTATGGGTGTGTTAGTCTCCTGTAGTGTGACCCGTATGGGTGTGTTAGCCTCCTGTAGCGTGACCCGTATGGGTGTGTTAGTCTCCTGTAGCGTGACCCGTATGGGTGTGTTAGTCTCCTGTAGCGTGACCCGTATGGTTGTGTTAGTCTCCTGTAGCGTGACCCGTATGGGTGTGTTAGTCTCCTGTAGCGTGACCCGTATGGGTGTGTTAGTCTCCTGTAGCGTGACCCGTATGGGTGTGTTAGTCTCCTGTAGCGTGACCCGTATGGGTGTGTTAGCCTCCTGTAGTGTGACCCGTATGGGTGTGTTAGTCTCCTGTAGTGTGACCCGTATGGGTGTGGGTTAGTCTCCTGTAGTGTGACCCGTATGGTGTGTTTAGTCTCCTGTAGTGTGACCCGTATGGGTGTGTTAGCCTCCTGTAGAGTGACCCGTATGGGTGTGTTAGTCTCCTGCTAGTTGTGACCCTAGTGTGACCCGTAGGGGTGTGTTAGTCTCCTGTAGAGTGACCCGTAGGGGTGTGTTTGTCTCCTGTAGCGTGACCCGTATGGGTGTGTTAGTCTCCTGTAGCGTGACCCGTATGGGTGTGTTAGCCTCCTGTAGTGTGACCCGTATGGGTGTGTTAGCCTCCTGTAGTGTGACCCGTATGGGTATGGGTTAGTCTCCCTTAGTGTGACCCGTATGGGTGTGTTAGTCTCCTGTAGTGTGACCTGTATGGGTGTGTTAGCCTCCTGTAGCGTGACCCGTATGGGTGTGTTAGTCTCCTGTAGTGTGACCCGTATGGGTGTGTTAGTCTCCTGTAGTGTGACCCGTATGGGTGTGTTAGCCTCCTGTAGCGTGACCCGTATGGGTGTGTTAGCATCCTGTAGAGTGACCCGGAAGTGGGTGTTAGCCTCCTGTAGTGTGACCCGTATGGGTGTGTTTAGCCTCCTGTAGTGTGTGACCCGTATGGGTGTGTTTCCCCCTCCTGTAGTGTGACCCGTATGGGTGGGTTAGTCTCCTGTAGTGTGACCCGTATGGGTGGGTTAGTCTCCTGTAGTGTGACCCGTATGGGTGTGTTAGTCTCCTGTAGTGTGACCCGTATGGGTGTGTTAGTCTCCTGTAGTGTGACCCGAATGGGTGTGTTAGTCTCCTGTAGTGTGACCCGTATGGGTGTGTTAGTCTCCTGTAGTGTGACCCGTATGGGTGTGTTAGTCTCCTGTAGTGTGACCCGTATGGGTGTGTTAGTCTCCTGTAGTGTGACCCGTATGGGTGTGTTAGTCTCCTGTAGCGTGACCCGTATGGGTATGGGTTAGTCTCCTGTAGCGTGACCCGTATGGGTGTGTTAGTCTCCTGTAGTGTGACCCGTATGGGTGTGTTAGTCTCCTGTAGCGTGACCCGTATGGGTGTGTTAGTCTCCTGTAGCGTGACCCGTATGGGTGTGTTAGTCTCCTGTAGTGTGACCCGTATGGGTGTGTTAGTCTCCTGTAGCGTGACCCGTATGGGTGTGTTAGCCTCCTGTAGTGTGACCCGTATGGGTGTGTTAGTCTCCTGTAGTGTGACCCGTATGGGTGTGTTAGTCTCCTGTAGTGTGACCCGTATGGGTGTGTTAGTCTCCTGTAGTGTGACCCGTATGGGTGTGTTAGTCTCCTGTAGTGTGACCCGTATGGGTGTATTAGTCTCCTGTAGTGTGACCCGTATGGGTGTGTTAGTCTCCTGTAGCGTGACCCGTATGGGTATGGGTTAGTCTCCTGTAGCGTGACCCGTATGGGTGTGTTAGTCTCCTGTAGTGTGACCCGTATGGGTGTGTTAGTCTCCTGTAGCGTGACCCGTATGGGTGTGTTAGTCTCCTGTAGTGTGACCCGTATGGGTGTGTTAGTCTCCTGTAGCGTGACCCGTATGGGTGTGTTAGTCTCCTGTAGTGTGACCCGTATGGGTGTGTTAGTCTCCTGTAGTGTGACCCGTATGGGTGTGTTAGTCTCCTGTAGTGTGACCCGTATGGGTGTGTTAGTCTCCTGTAGCGTGACCCGTATGTAGTCTCCTGTAGCGATGGCTGCCGGATGGAGGGAGTAGGATGTGAAAGTCACTGACCTGGTGAATGTATTTAAAGGTGGATGTTTTTAGAACCTTCTCTGAAATTCATCAGAACCTCTTCATGTCGTGTGTCTGTAAATACACAGAGGGAAATCTTCACTGGACCACAGACTTCCTCAAAGTACGAATCAGCTCCACTGTCCACTCCATCAGCTCCACTGACCACTCCATCAGCTCCCCTCTCCACTCCATCAGCTCCACTGTCCACTCCATCAGCTCCACTCTCCACTCCATCAGCTCCCCTCTCCACTCCATCAGCTCCCCTCTCCACTCCATCAGCTGCACTCTCCACTCCATCAGCTCCCCTCTCCACTCCATCAGCTCCCCTCTCCACTCCATCAGCTCCCCTCTCCACTCCATCAGCTGCACTCTCCACTCCATCAGCTCCCCTCTCCACTCCATCAGCTCCCCTCTCCACTCCATCAGCTCCACTCTCCACTCCATCAGCTCCCCTCTCCACTCCATCAGCTCCCCTCTCCACTCCATCAGCTCCACTGACCACTCCATCAGCTCCCCTCTCCACTCCATCAGCTCCACTCTCCACTCCATCAGCTCCACTCTCCACTCCATCAGCTCCACTCTCCACTCCATCAGCTCCACTGACCACTCCATCAGCTCCACTGACCACTCCATCAGCTCCACTCTCCACTCCATCAGCTCCACTATCCACTCCATCAGCTCCACTCTCCACTCCATCAGCTCCACTATCCACTCCATCAGCTCCACTCTCCACTCCATCAGCTCCACTGACCACTCCATCAGCTCCCCTCTCCACTCCATCAGCTCCCCTCTCCACTCCATCAGCTGCACTCTCCACTCCATCAGCTCCCCTCTCCACTCCATCAGCTCCCCTCTCCACTCCATCAGCTCCCCTCTCCACTCCATCAGCTGCACTCTCCACTCCATCAGCTCCCCTCTCCACTCCATCAGCTCCCCTCTCCACTCCATCAGCTCCACTCTCCACTCCATCAGCTCCCCTCTCCACTCCATCAGCTCCCCTCTCCACTCCATCAGCTCCACTGACCACTCCATCAGCTCCCCTCTCCACTCCATCAGCTCCACTCTCCACTCCATCAGCTCCACTCTCCACTCCATCAGCTCCACTCTCCACTCCATCAGCTCCACTGACCACTCCATCAGCTCCACTGACCACTCCATCAGCTCCACTCTCCACTCCATCAGCTCCACTATCCACTCCATCAGCTCCACTCTCCACTCCATCAGCTCCACTCTCCACTCCATCAGCTCCACTGTCCACTCCATCAGCTCCACTGACCACTCCATCAGCTCCCCTCTCCACTCCATCAGCTCCACTCTCCACTCCATCAGCTCCACTCTCCACTCCATCAGCTCCACTCTCCACTCCATCAGCTCCCCTCTCCACTCCATCAGCTCCACTCTCCACTCCATCAGCTCCACTCTCCACTCCATCAGCTCCCCTCTCCACTCCATCAGCTCCACTCTCCACTCCATCAGCTCCACTCTCCACTCCATCAGCTCCACTCTCCACTCCATCAGCTCCACTGTCCTTCCATCAGCTCCACTGTCCCTCCATCAGCTCCACTGTCCACTCCATCAGCTCCACTCTCCACTCCATCAGCTCCACTGTCCACTCCATCAGCTCCACTCTCCACTCCATCAGCTCCCCTCTCCACTCCATCAGCTCCACTCTCCACTCCATCAGCTGCACTCTCCACTCCATCAGCTCCACTCTCCACTCCATCAGCTCCCCTCTCCACTCCATCAGCTCCCCTCTCCACTCCATCAGCTGCCCTCTCCACTCCATCAGCTGCACTCTCCACTCCATCAGCTCCACTCTCAACTCCATCAGCTCCCCTCTCCACTCTATCAGCTCCCCTCTCCACTCCATCAGCTCCACTCTCCACTCCATCAGCTCCCCTCTCCACTCCATCAGCTCCACTGTCCACTCCATCAGCTCCACTGTCCACTTCATCAGCTCCCCTCTCCACTCCATCAGCTCCACTCTCCACTCCATCAGCTCCACTCTCCACTCCATCAGCTGCACTCTCCACTCCATCAGCTCCACTGACCATACAGGACACTCTGTAGGTGTACAGGTCCAGACTGTAGTCCATCTGTTTCTCTGTGTACTGTATTACCCTGGTCATAATAATTTTGGAAATTTTGGGGGAAAATGTAAATGTTGGTGAAGAAATGTTTTTGATTTTGAACTCTAATGAAAATGTAAAGTAGAAAAAAAAAAATAACCCACACGTATATATATCTATCTGGGGACTGATGTTATATGGGAGTGAGCTACATGTGCTCACTGTCCAGTGTGAATCATGTACGTCTAGTTCTGGGGATTTGTACTTTTATGGATCATGTGACCAGAGCAGCTGCGGTGTACACTGGGTAATCCCATCATAGACAACCAACAGGAATTCCTAAATGGCTTGAAAAGACGTCTGGTTCCATTGACTTCCATTAAAGTTAAAGGAGGTTCAGCTCTCTGTGTTGATGGTGATAGTTGTGTTAGTGGTGTTGATGGTGTTGGGGTGTTAGTTGTGTTGGTGGTGTTGGTAGTGTTATTGATGTTAGTGGTGTTAGTAGTGTTAGTGGTGTTGATAGTGTTAGGGGTGTTAGTGGTGTTGGTAGTGTTAGGGGTGTAATTGGTGTTAGTAGTGTTAGGGGTGATAAAGGTGTAATTGGTGTTAGTGGTGTTGGTAGTGTTAGGGGTGCTAGTGGTGTTGATAGTGTTAGGGGTGTTAGTGGTGTTGGTAGTGTTTGGGGTGTTGGTAGTGTTAGTGGTGTTAGTGGTGTTAGGGGTGTAAGTGGTGTTGGTAGTGTTGGGGGTGTTGGTAGTGTTAGGGGTGTTGGTAGTGTTAGTGGTGTTGATGGTGTTAGTGGTGTTGGTAGTGTTAGGGGTGTTGGTAGTGTTAGTGGTGTTGATAGTGTTAGTGGTGTTGGTAGTGTTAGGGGTGTTGGTAGTGTTAGTGGTGTTGGTAGTGTTAGTGGTGTTGGTAGTGTTAGTGGTGTTGGTAGTGTTAGTGGTGTTGGTGGTGTTAGTGGTGTTGGTAGTGTTAGGGGTGTTGGTGGTGTTAGGATGGTAATTAAATGATGCGTCCCGTATTAAACCAATACTGTAAATGTCTGATACACACGTGTGGCACACATGAATGATCACACTCTCCCCCAACAAAGCTCATATTACTGTAATTCCATATCCAATATTCCACATTCAATAATACATATCCAATATTCCATATCCAATATTCCATATTCAATATCTTATTTATATTTAATATTCCATATTTACTTAAAATTTTCTTTTTTAAATCCAACTTCATCTCCAAAAGTCATTTGAGGGACTGTCTCTACAGGAGTGGAATAATACAATATGTACAGGTATATAGATAACCCTAACCCTAGATGTTTTAAAATTAGAAATAAAAAGGGTTTTACAAAATAAATATAAATTTAATAAATTTAAGATTTAATTCATTAACATTTATTTTAAAAGGGACACAGATAAAAGAATTATTAGTTGTATTTTTATAGATTTTGTGTTTATTCTTTTATCTTATTAAATTTTAAATTTAAATTCCTATAATATATCCCCATTTCCGTGTTGGGTTTTATGTGTTACAGTTTGTTTATTTTTTTGTGGCTTTAATTTTATTAATTAATTAGTTTTATCTGTTGTTTTTAAAAAGTACAAATTAATTAATTCATTATTTATTAATAGTGTCTTCTGAGTGTGTATGGAATGTTGGTGATGAAAATCTGGAAAACCTGGAAATACTAAGTTCCTTTGGGGGACTATTTGACCTCACAGCGCCCTGCAGCATGTATCCCTCCACCATGAATGGAGTTTAAGGCTGAGATCTTCTCCACACTATCATAAACAGCGTCTCAGACATCAGGCAGCGTATTCAGAACCACCTCCTGTAGGAGCTTCCTGTGGGGGAGACTTTAGAGGGGACGTCTGGTAACCTTCACCACCACTGGGAACAGTTCTGACTATCTAGAACCCACTCGGACTGACTCCTATGTGCGTATATAATCCTGGAATGCTCCTCTGTTGGATGTTTGTGAACTGATATACGCTGTGTATAATTCCTCCTATATTTGAGGGCAGTGTACAATCCTGTACGTCTCCCCTGCACAGCTGTGGTGTTCTAGATACGTGTGTAGTTCGGGTGCATGGTCTACTATGATGTAAATGTCTGAGTGAAGAGACTCAGATACCCTGGCCTGAGTCTGACAGTGGAGCCGGTTACTGCAGTAGACGAGCTCGTCCGGATCTGTCTCAGTTCATCGTTAAAAGCAGAGGAGAACCGTTCTAGAGCCCTGTGGTTCACCAAGTCTGTGTGTAGGCCAGAAGAGCAAGGAACCGTTCCACAGAGCTGTGACCCCTCTCACACCCCACTCGTCTCCCTCCTCCTCCCACAGCTGCCTGCCTATGTGTGTACACAGCACACAGACGTGTTCACCAGTGTGAGGGAACTAGGCCAGGAGTCAGCTCATTAGCTTAGCCCCGCCCTCTCAGGCCCCCACACACAACCAGGAGCCCAGCAGAGGGAGGGAGAGGGATGGAGAGGGAGAGGGAGGGAGAGGGAGGGAGGGAGAGGGAGGGAGAGAGGGAGGGAGGGAGAGGGAGGCACAGTCAGCTGACTGGAGCTTCAGAGTCACGCAACCCAAGCATCTGCCAATCTGCTTCTTCTCAGTGGCGGAGTGCAGGCGTCTGGTCGGGGATGGCGTGCGAGCTGGCAGGAACAGCAACCATGAAGAAATCCAGCTATTACAGGAACTGACATCCTGGAACTCACTCAAAGAGGAACCCATCCTCGGAACCCCAGCACAAGGGTCATTCAGACCGGTTCAGTGTAAAACGCTCTCTTCTAGATACAGAGCTGTTCCCAGTGGTGGTGGAGGTAACCAGACGTCCCCTCTAAAAGCTCCCCCACAGGAAGTTCCTACAGGAGGTGGTTCTGAATACGCTGCCTGATGGTTTTACGCCACTCCAGTCCACGCTTGGCATTGCGCACAGTGGTGGAGTGATTCTCCCGATGAACACAGGTCTGCTGAAGATCTGTGGAGAGACGAGTGTCAGAGTTAACGGGAGAATCTAGAACCCAGTGACTGCACAGTGTAAGCCTGTTGTGGGCCGGCTGCTGAAAGGTGTTACTCTGAATGAATGGGAGTCTATGGAGGAGAGAGGGATGGGACCAAACGACAAGTGTATGTGAAACGGCGTCTGTCAGTCAAGCAGACGTTTGGTAGATGGACGTGTACTTTTCCACCCTATTCATTCCAAATGGGAAAAATACGCACGTTCCTGATCAGACTGAACCTTCCTGATCAGACCGAACGTTCCCGATCAGACCGAACGTTCCCGATCAGGCCAAACGCTCCCGATCAGGCCGAACGCTCCCGATCAGACCGAACATTCCCGATCAGGCCAAATGTTCCCGATTATGCCGAACATTCCCGATCAGACCAAATGTTCCCGATCATGCCGAACATTCCCGATCAGACCGAACGCTCCCGATCAGACCGAACATTCCCGATCAGGCCGAACATTCCCGATCAGGCCAAATGTTCCCGATCATGCCGAACATTCCCGATCAGGCCAAATGTTCCCGATCATGCCGAACATTCCCGATCAGACCGAACGCTCCCGATCAGACCGAACATTCCCGATCAGGCCAAATGTTCCCGATCATGCCGAACATTCCCGATCAGGCCAAATGTTCCCGATCATGCCGAACATTCCCGATCAGACCGAACGCTCCCGATCAGACCGAACATTCCCGATCAGGCCGAACATTCCCGATCAGGCCGAACATTCCCAATCAGGCCG
>JAMWET010006147.1:12500-15000 GCA_024036415.1 Prochilodus magdalenae
TCCTCCCAGCAGCACACACGCCCGAGTAGGAGCTGGCTGACTCGGCTCCTGTCCTCCCAGCCGTCATGAGGTCTGACTAAGGAGGCGTAAGAGCAGCCCAGTTGCTCATTCTGTCCGTCTGTCCTTCCTTCCCTCGCTCACGCTCTTCTCCATTTCCTTGCCCTTGGCACAGAAGGGGCCTAAAAATACCCCTGTGTGGCGTGCGGGTGTTGGGTCAGTGTCACACAGCCGAGCGGGAAGGGCCTCTGCTGACCTCACGATGACACAGCAGGCCAAGGAGCACAGCGGAGTCACGCGAAGGTCCACGACCAGCACAGCCGTGTGCAGGCTCAGGGCTTTACTACTCCATCATGATACTGTCCTTACTGTGATCCCTCAGTGAGAGTAACTCACAGCACAGCTGGATCACTAACACCATCACTAACGCCCACACCTGGAAGGGGCCGGGTCCCGCAGAGCGGTGCTGACTGGCAGGTGCTGATGCTGTTTGTCTGGTACAGCGGCCTGTAGAGTGACGGCCTAACGCTCCTCCTGCTTCTCCAGTCTTTGGTAGGGTTTGCGCTGGTCGTGAGCTCAGAGGGAGTGATATTCTACGCCTCCTCCACCATCGTAGACTACCTGGGCTTCCATCAGGTAAGTCTACACCTTCCTGCCTCCCGGTGAGTAAGGAACCAGGATCTCCTCCTCTCTGTCCGTCATTAGGAAGTCTGTTTTTTAATCTTAGTCCTAGATGACGATCAGAAACCCATTTTATTGGTCATCAGTGCAGAATTCCCGGAATTCCCCATTTTAAGCCCATCCTCTGAAGGATCCACTGAGTTTCACAGACCGGGAATGTGGGAACGGATGAAGACTGACAGGCTGCTTTTCTGAAAGTCTAATTCCTCATTATGAACCATGCTTCAGACGTTCGTCCCCCAAACCCAGGAGCGTGTTGTTGCACGGTGAGCCTGCTGACCCGAAGTGACCCGGCATGGTGACCCAGCATGGTGACCCGGCATGGTGACCCGGCATGGTGACCCGGCATGGTGACCCAGCATGGTGACCCAGCATGGTGACCCTGCAGTGCCCTGTAAGGACTGAGACCTGGGGAAGTTAGTTTCAGTGTATCTAGTACACTACACTGTACTCCTGACTCCTGCACTGGAGGTGTGATAGTGAGTACTGAGTACTGAGTATAATCATTAGTGATACTGAGTAGAACTGTACTCGCCTGTACTGTACTGAGACTCCACTGAGATTTACCTAGAGATACTTAAGTACATTTTAAAGTACATTTACACTACATTAAACTATACTTCATATTTACCTGTTAGGGGACATTACTATACTTATATTAAGTACACTGAAGTAGTACTGAGGTATGAATGTAATTACTGCATGTGTATTATATACAGTATACGGTGTCTGAAATGGATCTGCTGGTGTTAAAGTACATCACTAGTACATCTACATTAATGTAATTAAAGTACATTTACTAAAATAACCCTCACTATCTGCTGATATAGAAAGGCCAATATAAACATAAACAAATTAGTATAAATATGAACATAAATATAAATTTAATATAACAATAAATATAAATATAAATAAAGTATAAATATAAATATAATATATTTTAATGTACTGTAAAATCAGCCAGTACATTTTATACACATGATCAGTTCTGTGATATATGTGATAAATGTGTTTTATTAACAGCAAGTGTAATATAAAAATACTAAGAATATAAATATACTTATAAATAAATGTATTTGAATGTAGTTTAAATGTACTATAATATGTACTAACCTAAGAGAGTCTCAGAATAGTACAGGTAAGTACAGGTACGTACAGGTAGCTCAGTGTAAGTTTAAGATCACTAATGATTATTTATCATGTACAGAGTATATCAGATACAGTACTCTCAGTACAGTAATCATGAGTACAGTCCAGTACACTAGACACACCTAAGTACAGTCCAGTACAGAGTACCTTTCCCTCCGGGCTTATTAAAATCTCCTAGGACACCTTATACATACCTATTAAACATCTATTAGCTCAGATCACCCGGAAGTCTGAGAGGTGTGAGCGGCTCTGAGGCAGGCTCCTCCCCCTCTCTCCCTGGCCTGCAGCGTGTGTCTGTCTGCAGCCTCCAATAAGGAAAACTCTAGAAGTCCGGAATGTGTCTGTGACCTGGAAAATAACACCTCCCGGCCCGGGAAGGAAAGGAAAACAGAAATACCGTGTGGTTGTCTGTACAAGGCCCACGGCTCGAGCCTGTCCCACCCGGAGACATCCCAGAATAGTCCCTCTCCTCACCCCGGCTGGATTTACGAGTGTCAGCTTTCCCTCCTAGCAAAGGGAAGCGGACCTGGGCCTCGGGACCGGCGGGCTGGGGGGAAGCTGTGGTGTGTGGGATGGAGCGTGTGTGGGTGCGGGATGGGATGGAAAGGTGGAGTATTTCAGGAATACTGCTGTGTTATGGAGAGGGAATAAAAAGCACACGGTGGGATTACCA
>JAMWET010006147.1:25000-95000 GCA_024036415.1 Prochilodus magdalenae
CCACTGCTCGCTGGAGGTCTGTAGTGGTGGTGTGGGGTCAGTCTGCACATCTCGGACAGTCCATTGGTGTGCTGTCTCTGTTTCTCACCTGGTGTGAAGATGAACATCCACCTTGTACCGCAGACAGTTGGGATCTTTGGGAAGTGACTGTAAAGTGCTGACACCCCCTTCCCAGTCTGGAACGCTGGAGTTCTCCAGATGGTCCACCGTGTTGGTTCTGTAGATCCGTTGTGGTTGTATGTGAATGTGGGGGGTGTGAATATTAATGAGTCTGTTCCATAACGGTTTAGGAATCGGCCCGTTTCCCGTCCTGTTTGGGAATGCAGGATTTGTGTTATAAGGAGGAACAGCAGTGTTTGAGGTTCACGGTATGCGGGTTCTGTGTACTGAACACTCGTCAGAACACCGTCACACATGCGGCGTCACAGTCTGAACTACAAGCTGATGGAGAGGGCTTGACCTTTAACCTTTCAGTGTGCAAACCTGGGACTGACCGTCGTCCTTCTGTGCTGGGTTGTTTGTGTGTGCAGGTCGCCGTCATGGAGGAGACAAACAGAGAGGCCGTCGCCACGGCAGTGCAGAGGGTGGCCGGGATGCTGCAGCGGTCGGACCAGCTGGACAAGGTGGAGCAGTACCGACGAAGAGAGGCACGGAAGAAAGCGTCGGTGGAGGCCAGGCTGAAAGTAAGGACGTCTGGGTTCCCCACTAACTCTGTTAACCAGCTGTCTGATCCTTCACCATGGAGCTGCGCAGTGTCGAGCTCAGTCACTGTGTCTACTGTAAAACCATGTTCACACCAACACACACTCACACTTACACACTTACACTCACAAACACTTACACACACACACACTTACACACACACACACACACACTTACACACACACACTCACACTTACACACACACTTACACACACACTCACACTTACACACACTTACACTCACACACACTTACACACACACACACACACTCACACTTACACACTCACACACACACACACACACACACACACACACACACACACACACATATATATATATATATATATATATATATATATATATATATATATATATATATATATATATATATATATATATATATATATATATGCACACTCACACTTACACACTCACACTTACACACTTACACTCACACGCTTACACACTCACACACTTACACTCACTCACTTACACACACACACACACACACACATATACACACACACTTACACACACTCACACACACACACACATATATACACACTCACACTTACACACACACACTCACACACTTACACTCGCTCACACACACACACACTCACACTTACACACACACTCACACACTTACACTCACTCACTTACACACACACACTCACACATATATACACACATATACACACACACTTACACTCACTCACACTCACTCACTTACACACACACACACACACACATATATGCACACAGAGACACACACACACATATATACACACACACTTACACACACACACACACACATATATGCACACAGAGACACACACACACACACATATATACACACAAACACTTACACTTACACACACTCACTCACTTACACACACACACACACACACATATATACACACACACACACACACACACACATATATGCACACAGAGACACACACACACACACACACACACATATATACACACACACACTTACACTTACACACACTCACACACACACTTACACACACACTTACACTCCCTCGCTTACACACACACACACACACACACACACACATATATATATATATATATATATATATATATATATATATACACACGTACACACACACACACACACACACACACACACAGAGACACTTACGTACACACACACGCAGACACACATAAATAAATAAATAAATAAATAATGGGTTCTGCCATCCTTCATTAGGGTGATCTGTTAACTACCACACACAGTGTGACGTTGGGTCCAGCTGGTAGAGGGACGGAATGAAAGGCGGGTGTGAGGGTAGAGTAATATACTGACTGAAGGATGAAACCGCACACATGCCGTAGTGGGATCTGAAACAGGTGACCACACACTGAACCATGCTGTTCCTCTCACAGGCCGCTATCCAGTCCCAGTTGGATGGAGTACGAACAGGCCTCACTCAGCTACACAACGCCCTGTGTGATGTGAAGGACATCCAGAACTCGCTGGCCGACGTCAGCAAGGACTGGAGGCAGAGCATCAACACCATCGAGAACCTGAAGGACGTGAAGGACGCTGTGGTCCAGCACAGCCAGCTGGCCTCTGCGGTGGAGAACCTCAAAAACATCTTCTCAGGTGAAGCCCGTTTGAAGAGCTCCGTATGCCAGTCTGCCGTAGGGCAGCTACCCGCCCAATATCAGGCTGCGTTCACATGGTTCACTCTGAATGTGGGCTTGCTGGGTAATCTGGAGAAGCAGGGCAGTTTATATACGCACCTCAGAGTACAGGTGTATATCGGCAGGGCACCTGTGGGCTCTGTAAACATGTCCCCGGAGCCGCATGAAACTGTGGCACTGCGCCGGATTTCCACTGGGGGTAGGTGAGAGAACGTGGAGGTTCTCCTCATGCAGGAGCTGAAACTGTAGGAGCTCTTTCAGTCCCAGCTGGGATCTCGGCTGAGTCGAGAACGAAGCACCAGGCACACAGACTGAACGTCTTAGAGAGAGAACAGGATCTGATCCTCTACTCCCAGCAGAACCGACAGACAGGGTGCCAGTACGTCGGTGCCGCTGTGGAACATTGAAAGTGCCGTGCAGGTCAGGGCGGAGCTGTGTGGGGAGGAGGTGTGATGGTGGTTCTCTGATCAGTATTACAGCTATGATTTAAACTCTGATCGTGTTCTGTAAGATGAGATCCACTCTGCACCCAGCAGCACAGACCACCCTATGATGGGTCAGAGTTCATGCTGGAATTCGATTACTGAGACCTAAATAAACCACACCTATCATGGGTCACCTGACCTCTTCCTCATAACATGCCTCATTAAGGTGACCAGGGCCGTTTTAGCGTGTGCTGTGTTTGGAATCGCGGGCGCTCTGATCTCAGTTCTGGTTCTCTACTCTACTGGAACCATGTCTCCCAAACTCCAGATCAGATATTGTATTAGATCTGTGTATTTAGAAAATCCCTAATGACCTCCAGAAGCCTGTTTTTAGAACCATGCTCGCTGTGCGTCTCACCCCAGCCACCGCTCGCCAGTCTCTCTGGAGGTCACTCGAGGTCATCTTACGGTGGGTAAGGGACATTGGAATGAGGTGGCGCTCATCACGGTCAGTAGAGAGGGGGTTTGGCCCTCTGCCAGTCTGTAGCTGTGTTGTCCTGTGTGTTTGCTGCTGGACCTTGTTCTTATGAGCCAGACGCTCACTGTATCTGCCAGTAAAGCTAGAACCCAACCTTCGGTTCCTCACTGAGAACCTGCTGTGGAGATGCTTATCTGAGAAGAAGCCGGAGTGCTCTCTGGTTTATTTCCGGAGCTGTGGGCGGAGAAGGAGGCTTCCGGGGAGCTTCTCCCAAATTTCCCCAAATGCAGTTTCCTGGAGTTTGATGTGGAATGTGATTCCCTCTGTTACGGAGCTTCCGTAGATGATATCCCCGTCCCCTGTAGACGGGCGAGCGTCAGTGTTTATGTTGTTGAGTGTGAAAGTGACTCTGCTCCAGCGGTTCTGGCTCTTACGTAACCCTACAGTAGAGAGTGTCTGCCGTTGGACAGGAAACACATGGTAACGACAGGCTTCCTGAGTGCTGCAATTCCACCAGCAGCTGCAGAGCCGGAGCGCTGAGAGGGTCGGAGCAGCTGTGACGGAGTGTCTGTTAAGAGTCTTCCAGCTGAACCACCTGAGCTCGATATTCAAACTGATCCTCTGAAAAGTAGCTGTTGGTTTCCCTTTCCAACTTTTGGGAATTTTAGCCTCCTGGCGTCTGTTCCTGAGATTCCTTTAAGCCGGAATCTGCTCTATAGGCTAATAACACGTTTCAGTAGATGCCTTTCCAGCTGGAGCAGATGATAGAACCCGTGTGTAATAATTCTATAATATTAATTATAATTATTTATTAATAATTAATTAGGAATAATTTAACCGGGTAGCCTTAGCAGGTCTGAACCTAGGTAGATTTCCGGGAGCAGGGAGCGTGGTGTTGTGATGGTGTGATGCGGATCTTCTGCTTTTCCGTTCCTCACGTCCTGCGTGTTCACCCTCTCTCGCCCCACAGTGCCCGAGATTGTGCATGAAACCCAGGAGCTCATCGAGCAGGGCGAGCTCCTGCAGGCCCACCGCCGGCTGATCGACCTGGAGTGCTCCCGCGACGACCTGATGTACGAGCAGTACCGCATGGACAGCAAGAACACGCACGACATGAAGCTGATACACGTCTACTTCGGCCAGGTGCAGGGCCTTTCCGACGAGCTGGCCAAGCAGCTGTGGATGGTGCTGCAGCGGGCGCTGGTCACGGTGCGGCGCGACCCCACCATGCTGGTGTCCGTGGTGCGCATCATCGAGCGGGAGGAGAAGGTTGACCGGAAAATGTTGGACCGCAAAAAGCAGACGGGCTTCATCCCGCCGGGCCGACCCAAAGGCTGGAAGGCTCGCATGAACCAGGTCTTGGAGGGCACGGTCAGCGCCCGTATCGAGAGCACTCAGTCGGAGACCCGGGACTCGGACAAGATGTGGCTGGTACGGCTGTTGGAGATCACGCGCAAGTACGTCTTGGACGACCTGACAGTGGTGAAGAACATGATGGTGCAGTGCTTCCCTCCACACTACAACACCTTCCAGCTGTTCTTCAACCTGTACCACCGGGCACTGTCGGCACGGGTTCAGGAGCTGGCTGTGGAGGACCTGGAGGCCAATGAGATCGTGTCTCTGCTCACCTGGGTTCTCAACACGTACAAAAGGTGAGTCGCGTTTGGACAGACATGTCGACCTGTATGAAGAGATCTTTAATGTTCAGGTGCACGGTCTGTGTTCAGGGTCTAACCCCGCCCTGTGTCTGCTGCGTCTGCTCATAACCCCTCCTACTGAACGCAGCCAGCAGCACCTGGGTCAATATTTAAGCGGTGAGTCACGAGAGGTGCAGCAGACTGTTCAGACACTCAGCAGCTTAGAGAGCCGTCACTGCAGCCCAGCAGGAGCTCATGTGTGGGGTTACATCATACCCATAATCCTATAACACCACACCTTTAAAATCACAGTCAGGAGTGAAACTGTGTGTGGGTGTGGCATGGTGAGACATACTAATGATTCAAGTTCCACACTCGACCGCACATGTGAGGTAAGCTAGGACGGGTCTTATTTCTGTACCTGACTGACCCAACACCACCACTACAGACCTCCAGCGAGCAGTGGTGTCCTCCATCCTGTTAGTGCAGCACCATCACCAGACGGCTGCACCACGCAGGACTACCTGCACACAGACCGTTACCACGCCTGCCCTTAACACCACGTCACCGTCACCAAAGACTGCAGTGGTGTCGTACCAGACTGTCATGGAGTGACTCAGAATGGCAGCGGGTCATCTTCAGTGACGAGTCCCGCTTTAGTCTTGGTGGAGACGCCCAACGAATCCGTGTGTGGAGGCACCGTGGTGAGCACCGAGATGAACGGTCTGCTGTCACACGTCCAGAAGACCTGGTGTCCCTCCACCTCCACCCCTACCGCACCATCTGCAGGAACTGTGTGAGGATGTTCAAGCTGCATGGGATGGATTATCACAGGACTCCATCAGGAACCTCTACAGCTCCATACCGAGACGTCTGGCGTGTTGGGTTAGCGAACACGGCGGCCCGACGCCATACTGAGAGACAGACTTCTGTATGTGTAGCTCAATAAATATTGATCATATCAGTCTAAACTTATCATCAGTTATTGATCCTGGTCACCTTTATCTTCCTTCCCCACACACCTGCGTCCCCACACCTCCTCCTGGAGCAGCTGGTCTCCTGATGAGGAGTGTTTTTATTGATTTATTTATTTATTAATTCCAGCTTTTTATTTTTCCCCCCAAAGAAGACCACTGTTCTAATGAGAGGTGAAAGTCTGTCGGTGGGTTTGAGTGTGTTCCCAGTGCGGTCACTGTTATAGCGATGTAGTGGGATCATCGAGCAGACAGACTAACACTGTTGTGAACACCGTACTTCACATTAACACAGTCACATATAATCACTCGGCGTATCCAGATCATATTACCAACCAGAACATCACAACTCTATACAGACCCAACACCCAACACTGACCTTACTCTAACCCCGCGTTACTGTCACCGAAATATCCATGGAAACTGGCACGGAATTGCTGCAACATTCCTAACAGTGGAAAAGCCCAGAGAATTCCATTGTGTTTAAGGCTGGTTCTGTGTTTGTCGGGTTTTTTATTCACAAAGGAAACAAATGTAGTCAGGGACGCTCCATCCTGCTGCTGCTGTTCTGCAGTGTTCCGCACATCCAGCGGGATCAAACCGGACCTGCGGAGGCAGGGATCATGACTCTCCTGTCTGCTGCCACTGTGAGACGGAGGGTGAGCGAGGTGCCACAGTGTAACCGCTGCAGCGTTTAAGGTGGAGCGTAAAAACCTGGGAGTGAGGTTCCGTGCTGTAGGGTCTGATTCCCATTCGCCTGTTGGTTCTACGTTTGTTTCCGGGGGCCAGAGTTTCCGTGCGTTCCCGGTAATTACGACCCGCGGCGCTGTGTGACGGATGTGCGTGTGTGTTTGTGTTTCAGCGTGGAGATGATGGGCAGTCCAGACCTGTATCCTGAGTGTGACGTGAAGCAGTTAGAGCCGTTGCTGCCTCAGGAAATGGTGGACGTTCTACTCGGCAAATACATGCAGACGTTCACTGTGAGTGCACGCTCTCACCCACACGCACCTGTCGACTCTCAGCCCCACACTTCTTCTGACGTTCCCACACACCTCCCTCTGTAGAGCACGGCTGCTACCGCGCTGTAGGAAGTCGTGTTCCCAGTAAATGGCAAATCCTAAATCCTGAGTAAAGCTGGGATACAGGGCCAGGGTTTCATCGCTGTAGGTACACTACCCCCTTAAAGAACAAACCACCAGCGGACGTGCCCGGTGGGCATCCCAAATCAAATCAAATCAGATTGATTTCTATAGAGCTTTTTATAACTGATGTCTCGAAGCAGCTCAGAAACTCAGTAATACTAGTTGACCCGCACTCCCCGAGCGTTAGCTCTGTTTCGGGAGCACACTTAATTACCGGAAAATAACATTACTCTCCCGCTCTATGCAGAGAGAAGAGTGGAGAGAAGAGAAAGAAGCCCCCGGTGAGCGAGCTGCCCAGGATCTTTTGATCCAGCGGTGGAAAAGGTTCTTTAGAAGGTTCTTGAGGTTCCTGTGAAGGTGTTTACATGTCGCTCCCTACAACCCTTTCTCTTTCTGAACAGTCCAACATCACGGGCTGGCTGAGGAAAGCTCTGGAAACGGATAAGAAGGACTGGCAGAAGGATACGGAGCCAGAGGCGGATCAGGATGGCTACTACCAGACAACCCTACCTGCCATTGTCTTCCAGGTAGGCAGATCCCGGCCCAGTGGAGGGGTGCACGGTTCTGAGCCCGACAGGATTCAAGGTCACATGGAGTTTGGTTCTGAGCTCAGGTTCAGATTTCCCATGTCTCGTAGCCGCTCTCACCTTTACCCTTTATCTAGACCGTTCTCCGTACTGTTGTCGTCCTTGTGTTGTTGCCGTGAGAACCACTGAGGTTCTCCGGGCCGGCCTACAACCGGCACATCCAGATTCAGTTGGGGATCAGACTGTTCTTCAGTTACGAAGAATTTAAACCATCGTTAAATTAATTTAGCCGTCAGTTCTAAAGGAGACAGTGTTCATCTCTCTCTCTCTCTCTCTCTTTCTCTCTCTCACCCCATCTCTCTCTCTCTCCCCATCTCTCTTTCTCACCCTCTCTCTCTCTCTCTCTCTCTCTCTCTCTCTCCCCGTCTCTCCCCGTCTCTCCCCGTCTCTCCCCGTCTCCTTCTCTCTCTCTGTTTTCAGATGTTCGAGCAGAACCTGCAGGTGGCGGCCCAGATAAACGAGACCTTTAAGGAGCAGGTGCTGAGACTGTGTCTGAAACAGATGACCTCATTCTTAGTGAGGTAAGAGAAGATCACACGCGGCAGGACTCCCACTTCTCTACCGTCTCTACACGCATGTCCTCGTTTGTACCTTCAGTGGTGATTTAGAGTCAGAACATCTAAAAATAACCTGAAGTTAGAGGCTTTCGGTTCTGGTGTTTCCTAGACTTACACTGGGCCCCAAGGTCCATTTCCTTTGACTAGTGTGATGTACACTGAACACTCAGTTGGACTTGAGCACAATACACATCTAGCGTGAAGGCTACCCAGGCCTGAGTATGGAACTGGAACATGTGAAGTCTGTGTGTATGAAGCATAGGAGACGTAGGTTCTTATTTATTTATTTGTTTGTTTGTTTGTTTAGAGTCGCGTCTTGTATCATGACGTGTTTGGAAGGTGTGAGGTTTTGTTAAGGCCTGTGGCTCCTGTGTGTTTCAGGTACAGGGATGAAGCCATAGCCTACAAAGAGGAGCACCTGAAAGACCGACAGCTTCCACAGTGCTACGTCCAGTACATGATCGCCATCATCAACAACTGTCAGACCTTTAAGTAAGTTTTATTAAACGCCTTTCCGGTTCTGACCACACACTGATCCGTCAGCGGGTTGGAGCGTTCTGATGGGATGTGCCTCTTAGCCAGTCGTTCCTGAACCCGTCCGTGAGCCCTGCGGTGAGAATGGCGCTGGCAGTAAGTTAGCTATTTGACTGAGAAGTGGTGGAGAGATCACTGAGGCACTGATCATCAGACGCTCTCGTGTTGGGTCACTTCGCAGATCTGTATCTGTCTGTGCTCTCACCTGGATAAATAGGAGTACAGACGTAAGTATCCATAAACAAGGAGAGGTTTACCTGATGATTCTGAGACTCCACATCATTAGTGCTGTGTTACAAAGCCATCGCTGCTCCGCTCCGGCCCACTCCTCAGTCTGATAGGAATGCAGTATCCGGATCCAGTGAAGGCCACGCCGGCTCCGGGAGAAGCCAGGCTGGAGTTGTTTGTCTGGGTGCTCTTGGTTAAACCTCCATCCTCTCCCATATTCAGCTGTTGGTCCAGTGTCAGTCCCAGTCCGCCGCTCCGTTCATGTGTCCTTCCGTAGGACTGGTCAGTGTGTAGTTCTCCTCAGCACTATCGGACAGTACGGTGCTGAACGGAAGGAGGTACCGTTACTGAGTGTGGAGAAAGAGAACACGCTGGAGTACGGCGAGCGTGCTGTGAGTCACCCTCCTTATCAGAAGTCCAGCGAGCGATGTGGGGTTTGGAGCGGAGCTCCCTGTTCGGTGGACTTTCCCTTTGAGTATAATAGAAGCGGATATACAGAGAGGGATGGGTAACCTTTCCCAGCTGGGTGTTAACCCTGGCGTCCCTGAGAACGTTAGGAAGCTCCTTCACCTTCAGCTATACGTGGGGTCCAGTCGCAGCACTGTCTCCGGTGAACATCCAGCATCCCGGTTATATTTGATCTGGACTGGAAGTCCTCCTCTGTGTACGGCCGAGCTCGGAAGTCTGTTAGCACACACGGTTTTAGGTACTGATCGTTTGATGGACGTAGAGCCGGGTTCCCAGTTTGCTGACATTCCAGAGATTCTTTCTTTCAGGGAATCCATAAACAGTCTGAAGCGGAAGTACTCGCAGTCGACAGAGCCCACCCAAAACGACGTGCAGATCGAGAAGACCCTGAACGAGGTGGCTAAGGAGGGTTGCCAGTTCCTCTTGGATGAAGTCTTCCTGGATTTGGAGGTAGGGGTGTTCAGAGAACGTTGCTGAACGTTGGTTGCCAGTTCTACCCAAATCATACTCATAGGATACTCTTGCTTGTTGGACAGCATCACCTGAACGAGCTGTTAACACGGAAGTGGCTGACGGGTTGCCATGCGGTGGACACCATCTGTGTGACGGTGGAGGACTACTTCAACGACTTTGCCAAAATCAAGAAGCCTTATAATCAGGTATGTAAGAGACATCCTGCAGGTGAGGGTGGTGCGTCTCGTGTTTAGGGTTGCCAGTTTTGAGGTATGTGACTTTGTTCCCCCAGATGTAGTTCTACACGTCCATTTCCACCCTATGATGAGCTCTGCTCTGATTGGCTGGTTTAGAGCGAGACCCTCCCCACACAGAAGCACCATGTGGAAATAGACTAAATAAAATGAGTCTTGGTGTAAATAAGCTCCGCCCTCATACTATTTAGTTAGCTATGCTAGTTAGCTTGGAGCTAATGCTAGTCGCTAGTGTTCCCTGTGCTAGCTACTGGCTCCATCTGGACACCAACACACAGTAGAGTAAAGTTGATCCTCACTATGGAGCTCTCAGTTTAAGATGATCTGCTCCAACCGGCACACACAGATACAATCACACAGCATGGCTGCTACTTACAGGCTGCTGTTGGGGTGGTGGTGCTAATAAAGGTGGAGCTGCTCCTCTCTTCAGTCTCTTCAGGGTCAGATGCTGAGCGGAGCTGCTCCATATTGTCCAGAGAGGTTTGGGAATCTGTCCGGAGTGGAATGTGCAGAGTTCCTGTTCTCCAGCTTGGTTTGGGAATTCTCTGTTCCACCTTAAATGGAGCTGCAGTTCCTGTACAAGCTGCAGTATTTAAGGTGGAGCGGAACATTGGATTAGGAAGCTGGTGAACAGGAAGAACTCCAGCCTGGTTTAAAGAGGAACACCCACCATGTACCGCTGACAGTTGGGTTCCTTAGGGAGAGAACGGAAAGTGCCGGAATTCCCAGCCTGGAATGCTGGAGTTCTCCACAGAGTCCACCGTGTTGGTTCTGTAGCTCCGTTGTGGTTGTATGTAAATGTTGGGGGTGTGAATATTAATGACAGTTTATGATTTGGGAATCGGGCCGTCCCTCGTCCTCGTTTGTAAATGTTCAGCGTTAAGTCAGTGTGTGGTGAAGTGTGTGGTGAAGTGTGTGGTGAAGTGTGTGGTGAAGTGTGTGGTGAAGTGAAGCCGTGTGTCTGTGCGTGTGTGCAGGAGATGACTGCTGAAGCTCATCGGCGCGTGGTGGTGGAGTACCTGAAGGCCGTCATGCAGAAACGCATCACGTTTAAAAACGCGGATGAGAGGAAGGAGGGCGCGGACAGGATGATCAAAGAAGCCGAGCAGTTCAGCTTCTTGTTCAAGAAGCTCTCTGCTGTGAGTTCCTCCGGCTGCGTGTCCCGAGAGCGGATGTTCTACTGTACACGGTCTGGTGTTGAGCTGAGCATCGTCCTGCAGGAGGACATACACAGCTAACACCAGCACGTCGCACAGCGCGAGCACTGCCTCGGGACAGACCTGTTACAGGATGCTCCACCTGTGCTACCTCGTCCCTGAGGTAAGGTTGTGATCAGTTATGTGATTGTGATTGACAGGGTGAAGACACTGACTGGCTGTGTGGCTCCATCACTGCCATTGCGGAGGTCTTCAAGCTGACCGATCCCACTCTTCTCTTCCTGGAGGTGTCCACACTGGTCACCAAATACCCGGACATCAGGTCAGTCTTGTTTCGTCTCTCCTGTTGTCTTGCCCTTCCTGCAGGAGTCTGTCCACCCTGCCTGCTCAGTGTGTGGTTCACACCGGTCGGTGTTGATGGTTTAACGTTGATTGACACCCACCTGTGATCCAAATGGGTTTGATCTTTAGTTACTCCTAATTTGCTTCATAGAGCAGCTCGTATGAAGGTGAACACAGCCTCACACTGTAGTCACTAACCCAGCTCAGTGGTCGTCCTGTCCCCTACACAGTGTGGTTAGTCGTACTGCTCAGGACTCGGCGCACAGCGTCTCAGTTTGAGTGAATAAAATGGGTGGAGACACGGAGGCGAAACGGAGCTCACGTTTCTGCCAGCAGTCCGTATAATCCTGACTTTACTCGGTTCGACTGACTGATAGCGGTATATGGGCAGGGAGACTGTCCTTTAGAGAGACAGCACTGTCCTGAGTAGACTGGCCTGTCCTCTAGAGGGACTGTCCTGTCCTGTATAGAGACTGGCCTGTCCTCTAGAGGGGCTGTACTGATTTAGCGGTTAGGGTACAGTATCTACATCATGATCAGTTCAGCATGATCTCACACTCGGACTGTTACACTGCCGTAACGGCATGTTTGTGTGTAGTGGAGTGAATGAACTGGTCTCCCTCTGTCTCCCTCTCTGTCTCTCTCTGTCTCTCTCTTACTCCCTCTCTGTCTCCCTCTGTCTCCCTCTGTCTCCCTCTGTCTCTTATCGTCTCCCTCTGTCTCCCTCTGTCTCTCTCTGTCCCTCTCTCTTTCCCTCTGTCTCTTATTGTCTCCCTCTGTCTCTTATTGTCTCCCTCTGTCTCTTATTGTCTCCCTCTGTCTCCCTCTGTCTCTTATTGTCTCCCTCTGTCTCTTATTGTCTCTCTCTGTCCCCCTCTGTCCCCCTCTGTCCCTCTCTGTCTCTTATTGTCTCTCTCTGTCCCTCTCTGTCTCTCTCTATCCCTCTCTATCCCTCTCCGTCTCCCTCCGTCTCCCTCTGTCTCTTATTGTCTCTCTCTGTCCCTCTCTGCACACGGTAGGGAGGAGCACATCATGGCCTTGCTGGCTGTCCGGGGCGATGCCAACCGTGATATGAGGCAGACGATTCTAGAGACGCTGAGCCAGAGTAAGCCTTCTTCTTCCACCAACTCAAAGCCGATCTTCAAAGACATCACCGTCCCAACCATCACGGCCATGACCGCCATGGCTGTACCTAAACTGCTGAAATAACCCACAACAGGACTGACCTTAGAGCGGCGGGCCCCGGGGAACCGGCCCGCAGGGAGAGAGAGGAGCTCCTGGCCCTCAGGATGCAGCGTGCGGGCTCCGGGACAGGGTTTACACTTACAGGTTACAGTACGTGATGTACAGAAATCTCCTAGCGGTCCATACATGTTGTCTTTTCAACACTAAGTTCATGCCTCGCCCTCCTGCTTCTCCGAGCGTCGGGAATCGGGGGGCTGGGGGGACGGCATGACCGTTTCCTTTACGATTTCACTGCTTCTGTGTGATACAATAAAAACCCTAATCAAAGCCACTTAGCAGAAACACGGCTCGTCTAAACACTGCACTGGGTCCGCTTTCCGAAACCTCCCTCACTGTGGGGACATCACTACCCTGATACTGTCGTCCAGGTCCAGCACCGCTGGAGGAATCGTTTCAGATCAGTACAGAACAAAAGAACCTGGTGTAGCGGCGCCCCTCGCTGGCACGGCTTCCTGGGTGTTAGTGGTGTAAACGTCCCGCACACACGGGCGGCCGAGCGTCTCTGTGGTACTGTGTATAGGTGACCATTCTGAAACACCTCTCTCTTCCCATTGGCTGAGCTCTGGACCACTCCCACCTCCCTAAGTTAGCAGAGACGTGTAGGTCCTTCACTTTGCTTCTTTAGGTCTGAAACCAGCATGGACAGAACCGTGACACCTGATGGAACCAGCCACACTCTGAGTGTTACAGCAGGGGGCGCTATAATGACCACCACATGGACAGAGTCTCGCTCCAAACTGAACAGGTGAGGCACATCCTCTGCTGTCTACGTTCAGCCCCCTAGCGCCCCCTTCAGTAGAGTGTTGTATCAACTGCAGTGACTTCAGAACCCACTTTGGACCTTTAAGGCTAACATAGCTAAATCCCCACTGTCCAGACCAAACACGGCTTCATCACCATGTCAGCTTTACAGGAGTCAACTTCCCAGTCTGAGAGTGCTCGAGTGGTGAGAGCCGTCATTAGGGCTGGCAGGGGTTCTGTTTGGGCTCCAGAGGTTCAGCCTTGATCTGAATCCCTCAGTATAGTCTGTGGAGGTTGGTGGGTGTTTCTTGATGTGGAGTCGTGTCTTCGTGTTTCAGCGCTCAGGCTTGTTGGGTCAGTTAGCTATCTAGCTAAGGCAGAGCTAAGGCTAGCTGTATTAGCTTTGGAGTAGAGATACACTTGCTGTGTGGTCATGTGTTCTCGTAGACGGCCACCTGCATCATGAATGTAAGTGTTCTCATACCTGCGTAGGTGCTGTGCGTGTTACCGGAGGCCTCCTCTAGAGGGCAGACCGCTCTGTTGGTCCAGCATTTTCCACCGTGCCTGGACAGAAGGGTCTCGGATTTGTTTCCCATGTGGACTGTTGAAGTAGTGCTGGTCTCTGGCCAGCTGTTCTGATAAGCATTCCCGTCTCTGTCCCGCTGTGAGGAAAGGTTATGGCTCTGGCACGGCCTTCCTTCAGAGCTTCCTGCTGGTTTGATGCTGCTGAGCGCTGCACTGCCCCCTAGCGTTCCTGTGTGTACTGCACCTTGTGTACATGCAGTGTTCATTTCTGAGGATGTGTGAAAGTAGGAGGCCACTGTGAGGAGGTTTACAGGCTCTGTGATTAGCTGGTCCTTCTCTTAGCACCTCCGGGCCTGGAACGGAACTGAGCGGAACGAGATTTAGAAATGTGTTTATTTATTTTTTATTTAGTCGGTTATTTTACCCCCTGATTTGTGTGACCCTCAGTGGGCCGCTATAGACCACTGGTCCACCAAAGGGTCCTTTCCTGCCCACCTGTGGTCCGTGTTTGATTGATGAACTCAGGACTAGGGTATGTGTCATGGTAGGACTGAACCAGCTTTGAGAGAAGCGGTAGTTCAGGGCAGATGGAGAAGTGTGTGATGCTAGCTAGTGGCTGTGAGCCTGTTGTAGGCCTCTGGTTAGCACTGTTAGCCTGAGGAGCTAATCCAGACCCGTTCCGTTTGGTGACGTACAGAATTATGTGAAAAGGATTTTTTGTGAACTGTCCCTTTAATGGGAGGTGTGGCGGTGTGGAGAGGAGGCGGAGCTCTGCAGTTTTAGGTCACCCAGCACTACTACAGTAACCGTTCGGTGTGATGTGGGGTGGGGGGGTGGGGGATGGAGATTAGCGGAGGGGGTGGTTGAGGTGGAGCGTCATCATCCTGCTACAGTAGGTTCAGATTCCGTGGCGCCTGCTGTGAGTGAGGAAGCAGCCGAGTCCAGCACGCAAACCACACACAGCCGCACGCCAGCCCGGGATTACACACACGCCATGGGGCGGAGCCTGGCTTCCTGGCTTCTGAAGCCTTAGCCCACCCAGCCCAGCTGTCACGCACCACCCCGGAGCTCTACGGTCTGCAGTTCCTCACCACTCAGTTATTCTTTCAGCATGTCGGAACACACCGACTTTCTCCATCTCTCATCGCCGTAAACCCTGGAGGGGACATCCACCCACCTCCACCCACCTCTCATAGTTTCCATATACTGTGTAGAATTAGGTCGTAAACGTGTAGTGAGGTCTGAGGTGAAACGTTCCGCTCTGGAACGGTGGGTACGGGTACCAGACGGCTGAAGCAGCTACGCCTCTAAACGCCCCCACCCGGAAAGTTAATCCCCAAGTTACATAGTACTGTCTGGCTGTAGAACCGAGGTCCTGTGAATGTTCCACGTATCTACATGCTGCAGGGGGCTGTGAGGTCCAGTAGTCCCCCAGAGGAACTTAGTACTTCCAGGTTTTCATCATCAGCATTCCATACACACTCAGAAGACACGTGTAGGTTCACTGGTGGTTCTAGATAGATAATAAAATGTCAGTGTGTGTTCTAGACGTGGAGAACCCTGTTGGCCATCACCACCACTATACAGAACATCTGAACCAGCTCAGACAAAACCCGCTTTCATATCTAGAACCATTTAAACACACTTATAAACGATGGTTCTTCAAAAAGGTTCTTTAGTAAAAACAGCCGTTCTGTATAGTCATGGAAACGTGTTACATGTTACAGTGGGGGGCCGCTGGGGGGCCGGGGGTGAGTGAATGATGAACTGTGAGAACAGATCAGCGACAGTCTGATCAGTCACAGGTGGGGTCATGACATGGCCAGTGAGTGGAGGGACAGGTCCGTTCCTTTCAGCCTGTGTAACAGCACCACCTACTGGCCAGGCTGAGTGAAAGCAGGAGGGTCGCTGGGGCGGGTGTGTTCTCCAACATTTATTGCTGATCATGTGACAGAGAAGGCTCTGCCGTACAGACCGGTCAACATGTACATACGGAACTCTGTAAACAAACTGGAAATAAAACTCTACAGTACAGACCCCCACCGGTACAGCCCCCCCCCCCCCGGTACAGACCCCACCTCTCACTAACGCGAGCGGCAGCTTCCCAGCAGAAGGGGCGCGGGGTCAGCGGGTCAGCACCTGCAGGAACAAGATCACCTGTGGGTGGAGACCGCGCCGGCGTACCCGGCTCCACTGGGCGCGCTGGGGTCAGTTCAAGGCCTCGTTAGTCTTCGACTCTCCTGAACTAAAAAATAGAAACCGCTTCTCAAGAACCACTTCAGAACACGCCCAGTCGGCGCCGCGCGGGACGGGGGTTCCACTGCTGCTCCGGCAACCCTCGGAACGAGAACGACCTCGACCGGAGGAACAGGCCGAGCTGTGCGTGACCACAGCCGCCTGCAGGGTCATCCTCAACGTCTAGAGCCTGTCCGCTTTCCACCCCTGGAGAACAAGCCAGAGTCTCCTGTCCTCGGTCCCAGAGTCCAGAGTCCAGTCCGGTAAGGCCTGAGGAAGGCTCTACAGGCGGAGGCCCTGCTCAGATCGGAACGCCTCCGAGGCTCGGCACCGGATATGAAGATGTGCACTAAGTGGCGCGCTGCATGTTGGTGTTCCCAGCCTGATGCTGCTGAAGGGGAACTCAGCTTGAACTCATGCACGGCACAGCACGGCATGCAGCGGCGCCCCCTGGTGTCCAAAAGTGGCAGGAGTTGTTCACACGACTGGAGGAGAAGGAGGTGGAGCAGGAGCAGGAGGCAGTGAGCAGCCGGCAAAGGTACTGCTATACATCAGTGCACTTAGACACACACACTCTCTCTCTCTTCCTCTCTCTCTCTCTCTCTCTCTCTCTCTCATACACACAGTCATACACACTCACTCATTCACTCACCTCTAAGAACAGTACTAGTAGTGCATCAAAGAGCAACCCAGCAGCGTAGGAACAGAACAGACGACAGTATGAACTGGGTCCACAGTAGAACTGACTACATTCAGATCACCGATAACAGGAGGGTGGAGTTACGGAGTTCAGACAAACAAAAGCTCCACGGAGACGAGCGGAAACCGGAAAACCCAGACTGAAACCAAATACTCGGAACAAGTAAAACCTTGGGAACGTCCGTCCTCGAGCTTCCCTTCCTGAAGCAGACGCCACCAGGTACTCGGGTCCAGTACCTCCTCCCTCCCCAAACACCAGAACCGAAACAGAAACGCTCGGCGTCCGAGCTGCTCAATCGAACCGGTCCGAGCTTCATCCTCACACAGAAGCGGCTTCAGGTCCTCACGACCCACTGACCCGAGAATCACTGACCCGCCCACTGAGGGAGAAAAACAAACAAATAAACAAACAAACAAACAAAAGCTGAGCTTAGGGCAGGTCTGTCCACAGTCTCGCTCAGGATCTCAAAGATCCGATACACATAACGGAAAATACGTCGCATCGCTTTAACGCAGGAACACAGGGAACAGCTGGACAAGCGCCTCCACGGTCCTCTGCTGTCAATCAGCTTTGTCTAGCGCCTCCGAGGAGTGCGGGGGAACGTACTTAAGCCGGAAGCCACCTGAAACACACACACACACACACGGAGGGGCTGTCAGTGTACCAGCTCAGGGGGACCGGCTGATCCATACACATCCCTGAGTATTCACATCACATCAGAACAACAGTCCTACAGACGGGGCACAGGACAGCGGTGGACACATATCAGCATAGCTAACAGGTGAGCGTTCAGAGGGGTTCGGTGTGACACCCGCTCACAGTAGTGGTGAAGGTAACCAGACGTCCCCTCTAAAAGCTCCCTCACAGGAAGTTCCTACAGGAGGTGGTTCTGAATACGCTGCCTGATGTCTGAGACGCTGTTTATGATAGTGTGGAGAAGATCTCAGCCTTAAACTCCATTCATGGTGGAGGGATACATGCTGCAGGGCGCTGTGAGGTCAAATAGTCCCCCACAGGAACTACTACTCTACTGCTCTATTCCGACTGAGCTGCATACATGGAGGTCTGTTCCTGTCGAGCTACTGGTCTGATTATCATCACGTCATATCCCCCCACATTTAATCCAACACTCTAGAACCGGTCCGCCATACGGCAGCGCCCTGGACCGTCTGACCTGCCGCCAGAACGATGACGGGAAAGCAGGGAGAACAACCAGAGGGCGAGCGACTGTGATCAGCTATAGACATCAAAGGACCGGCGGAACCGAACCGGACCGTTACTGCACAAACACTGCATGGGTATGATCTGTACGCGTGCTGCTGCAACCCACCCTTGGCTAAAGCACTGCCGCCATCACCGCCTCACCCTGCCGTTACCTGGCTGCCCCGCGTCCATGGACGGCTGCTTGCAGTCTTGTGCGTAGTGGCCACTCATGCCGCAATTATAGCAGGACACTGTCCCTCCCTTCTTAAGCCCTGCCCCTCCGGGCACCACGCCCACCGGAGGAAAGAGGGGCGGGTACATGCGGCCGAACGCCCCCACCTGGGGCAGGGCGTATCCTGGCTGTGTGGCTAGCAGGTGGTCCGAGTGCGCATGGAGAAGGGCGGAGTTTGCAAAGGCCGCAGTGGGCGAAGCATGGGCGTAGAAGGGCAGGGGGGGCGTCCCGTTGTTCTGGTGGGCCTGGGTGGGGAAGGCGGCCGTGTTGCACAGCGACGGAGCCAGGTGGAAAAACGGAGGTGGCGGTCCAAACACCTGGCGAGCCGTGTGGGGTGGCAGGAAGAAGTTGGGAGACTGGTTGGCCGACTGGTTGGCGGACTGGTGGGCTCCGCTGCCTCCGCAGCTGCCTCGACAACCACAGGCATTGCAGCCCGGCTGCTGCTGGACGGTGGGCTGCGTCTGCGGCTGCGTGTGGGGCGGCAGGGGAGCGCCAGGACCAGTGCAGGTGCTGCAGGTACAGAGAGGGACAGGGTTTGATGTTTGTACATTTGAATAGACAGAGCTGAACGTGAATGTTAGAACCTCAGGTGTGAATGAGCGTCTCTTCAGAACCACTGTGACCCGGGAACACTGATCGGGTTTCTAAGGACTCTTATTGTGGAGCTTGTTTCACCGTCTATGCTGAGTCCAGGGGGAGCAGTGCGAGTCTACAGCTGCTGGAGGTTTCCAGAGATGGGGTAAGTAAGGAGATGGCTGCCGAGTGGGCAGACTCCTAGGTGCACTTTGACTTATCCTGGTCTTAGAGGACGTTAGCTTCCTCCACGTGTGCGGTGAGGCTGGAGCAGACCATATAGGACACTCTGTCCATCAGTCACCCTAACCCTAACTAGAACTAGAACTAGACTAACTCTGCTCTAGGACTTGGATCAGCTTCAGACTAACTGCAGATTAAACTCGCGGGGGAAACAGCTGGAGCCATCCGAATCCGTTTCCCTACTTGTCCCTAATTTCTCGACTCTGAGAAGGCTGTCTGTGATGATGTGTGACCAGCGGTCTGCTTACCAACTACTAGGGTGAAAGGTCAGTGAATGAGCGGCTCTGTATCACCGTTATAAAATAAGATTGATCAGTAACCCGGATTATTTTGCTGTGGAGCCACAAGGGGGCAGTAAAGGACCGACAGGTTGGTAGTAGTCAGTAGATCAGCTGATTACTGAGAGACGCTCGTTGTGCTTTGCTGGACATTAAAAACAGGATGGTGAATATTTACACGTACACACTGTTGATGTACGACGAGGGCGACTCGTTCTGAGCCGTGCTGTGGGTGAGGGAGGCAGGCGGCAGTGGTCCGGGACCGGCCACCTGGTTGGATGAGGCATGGTGGGGCAGGTGCTGACCGGTGACCCTGGCCTTGCCTGCAGGGGAAGAGATGGTGGGTAGAACCTGAGACTGGGGCTGGGCGGCCTCTGGGCAGGCTGGCTGCAAGGGACACTGGGCGGGTGAGAGCACACTGATGGCCCCCATGGGAAGCTGCTGTGGCTGAGGGGCGACGGGGGCCTCGGCCGGGCCTCCGCCAGAAGCTTGCCGGGGGGACCGGCGCTCCTGATTGGACAGGGGGATGGTGATGGTCGGTTTGCTGTCTCCAGGTTTGCCTACATCTCTGTGAGCAGGGCTGTACTGTAGGGCGTAGGGGAGGCAGGAGCTCAGGGCCAGCTCCACCACAGCCGAGGAACGCGGGACGTCCGGGCACGTCCGGTCTGGCTCCGCTACCCGTGGGTTCACCATGGCAACCGCTTTCCTCCCAGCAGCTTTGGGGTGGTGGGGCTTATCGGCCAGATCCTGCGCAGAGTTATCCGACTGACTCTCCGTGTCTGCCAGGAGAGGAGATACATGTAGTTATAGCTAGAACGGTGCGGTTCCGCAGCAGATAACAGATCTCACTAATTAGCATTTAGCAGTTTGATCTAGAACCTCCTAGCTGGCTTGCCAATAAACTAGACAGGTACGTGTGAGGAGAAAGCTGGGCTTGCTGATAGGCGTCTTCAGCCCACCACTGCTCCACTCTCCCCCACAGCTAGTCGGAGTGACCCGAGTATGAAGAGTGCTATCGCCCTCAGGTGTCCCTGAACAGTCCTCCCCGCACCCCTCCCCCCACTAATCATCAAGAGGACACCAGGGACAGTACGATGATTCTACAGGACGTTATTACACTGTCCTGTAACCGAGGAAATGATCTACGGCCTAGCATACACATCAGCCTACACTGACTAGAGCAGCAGAAGGACACCAGGCATGACGGGAGGGATGGCGTACATGTGGGGTAAGTGAGGAGGGTACGTATGATCTGTCACCAGACCGTTCCTGTAATGAGCACAGTGTTAGAACCGACATAGTGACCAAGAGCTGACCTTGGGTCTCCAGGCTGCGCTGGTGGTGGACCGGGCTGGAGGGCACGGAGTTGGAGCTTTCTGATGATGTTTCTCCATACGTGTCCCTTCCTGTAGCTTCAGAGAATCACCACACACACACCCACACACGCATACACACACACATACACACACACACACACACACACACACACACAGTACCCTCAATCAGCTGTACTACCGGCTACACACAGATCAGCTCAGATCCTCATCCAGTGACCGCAGATGCAAAATTCTGTTAGCATACAGATGAAGCAGGTCATCCTCACCACTCAGCTCTACAGCTCGACATGTACACGCACCATCATATACACTGATCAGCCACAACAGTAACACCACCTCCCTGTATCTCCACCCACTGTCCACTCCATCAGCTCCACTAACCGTACAGGACACTCTGTAGGTGTACAGGTCCAGACTGTAGTCCATCTGTTTCTCTGTGTACTGTATTACCCTGTTCTTCAATGGTCAGGACCCCCACAGGACCCCCACAGAGCAGGCATGATGTGGGTGGTGGATCATTCTCAGCACTGCAGTGACACTGACGTGGTGGTGTGTTAGTATGGGTGGTGCTGGTGTGAGTGGATCAGACACAGCAGTGCTGAAGAACAGGGTAACACAGTACACAGAGAAACAGATGGACTACAGTCTGGACCTGTACACCTACAGAGTGTCCTGTACGGTCAGTGGATCTGATGGAGGGGACAGTGGGTGGAGATACAGGGAGGTGGATCTAAGGAGTGGCCGGTCGGTGTTCATCATCAATAATCTCAAGCACACTCTCACCTTTACACATGGCCTGGTTCATCATCTGTACCGCAGGTGCTCTCTGAATCCCATTGGCTACGGAGCTTTTCACACTGCTGCCTCTCCTGACTCGTTCCCTGTAGAACCCACACACACACACACACACACACACACACACACACACCACTTACTATATCTGCTCATTTCACCGTACAGGTTTATTTCACTGTACAGTTCAGCACGGATTTACAGCTAAACATTCCCCAAACCGGAACGCACTCTTCCTTCCCTGCTCAAGGATCCCAGCTGTCAGCGGTACATGGTGGGTGTTCCTCTTTAAACCAGGCTGAAGTTCTTCCTGTTCACCAGCTTCCTAATCCAATGTTCCGTTCCACCTTAAACACTACAGCTTTACTGTAAATGGCACCACTTAAGGTGGAGCAGAAAGTTCCCTAAACAGGTTCAGCTGCCACATCTCTAACAGGATCCCGGAACACCTTTAATCCTGTAGTCTGCACATTCCACTCCGGACAGATTCCCAAACCTCTCTGGACAATATGGAGCAGCTCCGCTCAGCGTCTGACCCTGAAGAGACTGAAGAGAGGAGCAGCTCCACCTTTATTAGCACCACCACCCCAACAGCAGCCTGTAAGTAGCAGCCATGCTGTGTGATTGTATCCGTGTGTGGCGGTTGGAGCAGATCATCTTAAACTGAGAGCTCCATAGTGAGGATCAACTTTAATCTACTGTGTGTTGGTGTCCAGATGGAGCCAGTAGCTAGCACAGGGAACGTCAGCTACTAGCATTAGCGCCAAGTAACTAGCATAGCTAACTAAGCAGTATGAGGGCGGAGCTTATTTACACAGAGGCTCTTTTTATTTAGCCTGTTTTCACATGGTGCTTCTGTGTGGGCGGGGTCTCACTGCAAACCAGCCAATCAGAGCAGAGCTCATCTAATTATTCATGAGCTCACCAAAAACAGGGAAGCAGCTCTATTCTAGAACCTGATCATGGCGGTGTAGAACCACATCCAGGGGAACAAAGTGAAATACCTTCTATCTAGAACATCCGAGAACCGTTTAAACACTGAGTGTATATTCTATGGTAACTTTAATTTGTGGTAAGGTGAAATCATCATGATGTTCTATTTTTGATCCTCACTTTCCGTAAATCCTGTATAAGCAGCTTAACCCCCAGCTGTACATCGAGAGGGGCTCTTCCTCGCTCTGCTGGCTCAGACCCTTGGAGTGTGCGGGGGTTACTGCACACTAACACTACAGGGCATGTGCCAGCCTCACGCCAAGCGGCCACCTGCCTGTGTTAGCAGTGACATGGCAGGAACAATAGCTGGAATTCTGTGCTGATCCTTTCCGGAAAGACGATTAACTGTCACAACTGGAGTATCTCCCTACAAGCTGTATTCCAAAAGGTGACGGCCAGAACATCTAAAAATAAAAAATAATAAAATCCACAAAGCTCAAATCTACCAGCGGACGCATGCAGGTCAGATACACTGAGGAATCCGTCAATATAGTACCACTCCATCTCCTCATCCCGCCCACCGCAACACTCCAACATCTATAGATCATATTTACTGGTTATAAACAAAGGGCTTCAGACGCCTCCGGGTGGAGAACTCGCGCCCTTCCGGAGCTGGAGCTCAGTTTACAATAAAATCAACCGTAACAGATAAATCGTGATCTATAACAGTGGACCCGTGTTGTGTGAGGCTGTGATGGTAAATATGGTGGAGTATGTAAAGCAGAGCTGCTGGATTAGCCTCACTGAGGATCCTCTGTGTGTGCTAGCGTTAGCAGCTGAAGCTAATCCCAGTGTAGTGAATCCTTTACTCTCCAGATGGAGATGAAGCTCCACCAGCACTATGATACTCCAGTAAGAGCTCCAGAGTGTAAACTAGGACGGGATGATGATGTTCTGATCCGTATGTGTAGAGTTATTACTCTGTAGAGAGCATTACTACATCAGGAGACCGGCTAGGAGAAGCTAACGCTGTTAGCGCTTATGCTAACGACCACAGAGCGAGGGTTTCTGCTCATATTAACACTCGACAGAGAAAAATAAAAGCTGGGTTTGGTTCTCCACACGGTTCTGGGTACATGTAGACGTGTGTGAGTGAGTGTGTGTGTGTGTGTGTGAGTGTGTGGAGCGGAGCAGTATAGCAGTTCTCTGCAGCTAATAAGCTAAACAGCATGTTAGCTAGCTAGCTCATTAGCCTAGTTAGCTGCTTCAGAGTGAGAGAATGAGCAGTAAAGTGGTTAATCTCGGTGGTTATTATGGTTCTGTCTCTCCAGCAGGTGGAACATGTGCTACCGTTAGAACCATAAGTTGGTTCCTGTGTGGGTTCCTGGTTCTGCAGTTCGTATGTGGATCTTTATACAGTGAACATGTCTACAGGAAACTCCGCAGGTACAGGTGAGTCTGGTGTGAATGAACCTCACAGGTATGAAGTTACTGATCTGGGAAGATTGGTTCCGGGTTGCTGGTTGAATAACTCTGGATTGGTTCTGAATCCTGTTGTATCGGTGCAGCGCTGCCTGTGTTCACCCAGAAGTAGGTTAATTGCTGTTACAACATGTGACTGTGTCCTATATTCTAGACAGTTCTAGGTAGAACCTCGGGCACTTAAAGAACCGCTGGCATGCTTTAGGGTGGCCACATGTCCAGTTTTAGGCCAACTCCCAGTCTTCTGTCTGGAGCAGTACCTAGACAGACGCCTATTAGTCCTCTTCACTCGCCAACAAGATCACGTGCCATTGGCTCACGTCAGTGTCAAACGTCACGCCTTGGTTTTCATTGGTTTAACAAAGGTCATGTGACATTGTGACTCGCCTACCGGCTAACCGCAGCTAGTCAGTTAGTAATCTCCTGTCTGACTCAGGAACGCCACCCATTCCACCCAGGTGGAGCGTCCTCATTGGCCACCCTACATGCTTCAGTGGTTCTTGGCTTGGTGAAATGGTAACGGTGACATGGTGACTATAGAAAAACCCTTTACGGTGCTATTTAGAACCATACACAGCACATTAGTCTCCATCAACCCCAGCAACCATTTCACCATGCAGAGAACCATTTAAGGCTCTTCAAGTGTACCTGGTGAACTGAACCACCGCCTTTACTTGAGAACCCGGGAGGAACCATCTTTCTTTCTCCTTTTTTATTTTATAATTAATCTATACATTTATTTTATATATGGTCCAATGAAAAACATGTATCTCCACGTTTGTCCATTTTTACTTTTATGCATGATCTGAACAGAGCAGCTGCTGGTTGGTGTAGCTCCGCGGATAACATCACTTTTTTCATTTTTTGTTTTTTTCGGTCGACTTAAAGGTTCTCTGAGTGACGATTCGACTCGTCGACTTCTAGAGGCAGCCCTGACTACGCTGTGCTACACCAATAAGTGTCCTTGGGTAAGACTCCTAACACTACACTGGCCCACCTGTAATATGATTACCCTTGTAAGTCACTCTGGATAGGAGACTGGGTGAAATGCTATAAATGTAAATGTTTACACTGAGTGAGAGTCTAATGATGAATGGACCTACAGAACTAGCCCAATACTGTTTGGAAAGACGTCTGGTTCCATTGACTTACATTAAAGGTAAATGAGGTTTGTGGCCTCTCCTGTAAAGTTACTGTTCTGGACATCCTTGTTTTTCTTTGGACAGGGATGATGTATGAAATAACTGGACATACGTGTGTATATATATATATATATATATATAAATTAATATACATGGTGTTACATAGCCCATCCCGTATCGCGAGGCATACTGTTTTAAATTGAGCGAAAAGAAGAGCTCCAGTATCGTCCAATTCCCTGAGCACAGGAATCAGGAATCTGTACCCAGGAAAAGAAAATCCTGGTGTGTCCCTGGTGGTTTGTAATTCACTCCCACGGATTTACCATGTACCACTTAGCAGTGCTTTAAACCCCGCTGCTCCTCTCCAGAGACCGGCACATTAAGCCCACCATCATCTCTTCAGTGGAGCAGTGAAACAGCTCTCCGTAGCTATATATAGTCCAGCTCGTACACAAACTCCGGAGCGTTCGGCTCTCAGGAGGCTGAAAATGGGGCTAAGAGGGGAAGATGTGGTTCCGCAGGGAACGCCGTTATCTACAGAGCTTCATTTCGCTCTCCACCTCTCAACACGCAGAGCACTGACTTAGAAAATCAGGGAAAATGAGGTCAGGACTTCAGCGTGATCAAAATCAAGATACCGCATAGCCGGAACGCGAGAGGGAGATACCGCATAGCCGGAACGCGAGAGGGATAGATACCGCATAGCCAGAACGCGAGAGGGATAGATACCGCATAGCCGGAACGCGAGAGGGATAGATACCGCATAGCCGGAACGCGAGAGGGATAGATACCGCATAGCCGGAACGCGAGAGGGAGATACCGCATAGCCGGAACGCAAGAGGGAGAGATGGCGCATAGCCGGAACGCGAGAGGGAGATACCGCATAGCCGGAACGCGAGAGGGAGAGATACGGCATGGACTGTCTATATGAGTGTGTGTGTATATCTGTGTGTGTGTGTGTGTGTGTGTGTATATCTGTGTGTGTGTGTGTGTGTGTGTGTGTATATATCTGTGTGTGTGTGTGTGTGTGTGTGTGTGTGTGTGTGTATGTGTATCTGTGTGTGTGTGTGTGTGTCTGTACCTTTTGCCGGGCAGCCTCCCTTTGTTCCTCGGTGCGTTCCTCTCCTCTGAGCAGTTCTGATTGGTCACACAAACCGGCGGGTTCCCACACTCCTGCAGAACAGAGCAGTCTGTCTGACTGAACCTCACTCGGCTCATTTGTGTAATGGTTTGTCCAGAGACAGACAGGATACAGCCTACAGCCCTGAAGATGCTTACCTGCTGTGGCTCCGCCCCATAGTGCTGGGAGCTCCGCCTCCGCCCTTTTACCTCTCCATTCATCTCAGGGTGGACACTCCTCCTGCTGCATTCCTGCTGGATGATGTCCAGCTGCTGCTTACTATACATACACATACATATATATAGTAGAGAGAGGGAGAGAGTGTGAGTGTGTGAGTGAGGGAGATAGAGTGTGAGTGAGGGAGAGAGAGTGAGAGGGAGGGTGGCGTTCCTCTCCTCTGAGCAGGGATTGGTCACACAGAGAGAGGGTTCCCACAGCTCAGAGAGCAGCAGTAACTTACACACACAGAGACACAGTTATAGTTCACCAGTGAAACAGTAACACGCCCGTATCATCAACAGACAACACCCCCACCACCACACCGCTTCTGTTCAAATCCGGAGACATCGAGACAACCATGGTAGAACCCAAACTCCACCCTTAACCGCGACCCCCCCACATAAAGAGATACAACACAGACCTAACTCCTCTTCAGGGAGTTTACCTGGAGGGAGGGAGTAGGGAGGGGGAGGTCAGAGAAAGACCAGCTCAGAGACCAGCAGTAACACTCATCAGTCAGGACTCTAAACAATGAAACCGTTCATGCCCGTCATCAACAGACCCACCCCACCTTACCAATACTCACCACTGTGACTTCTGTTCAAAAGGAGACCCTACAACCATGGTTAAACCAAACTATTAACCGCGGTGACGGAGGAGAGCTCAGTACACAGAACCCACATACCGTCCTGTTCCTCCTTCAAATACAAATCCTGCGTTCCCAAAAGAGGACGGGAAAACGAGCAGATTCCTAAATCCTACACTGTACCGCACAGACTCATTAATATTCATACCCCCCCACAACGGAGCTACAGAACCAACATGGTGGACCCTGTGGAGAGATCCCGGCTGAAGTTCTTCCCATTCCTAATCCAATGTTCCAGTCCACCTTAAATACTTGTACAGGTACCAGAATGTCCTGCAGTGCCACTCAGGGTGGAAAAGAGAGCAGGAACTTCCGCTCCTACACCTTTAACAGGATTCCGGAACGACGTTAATCCTGCAGTCTGCACATTCCACTCCGGACAGATTCCCAAACTGGATTTAACTGCAGCAACATTTAAGGTGGAACGGAAATTTAAAGAAGAGGCTTTTGAAAAAGGAGGACTCATCTTCATCCTCTTCTCCAGTATCGTTCCTACAGCCGTGTATCGTGACTCAGATAGGGAAGAGAGGGAATATCTGCGGTTCAGGACGTACAGGAAGCGGTTCCCTTGAGGCGATCAGGACCTGACAGGCATTCGGACTCCCAGATGAGGAATCGACTCCCCATCAGAATTCCGCGCAGGACCCGCATATGATACTCACCTGTGTCCTGTGTTCCGAGTGCTGGCTGCAAGGTTCCTCGAGCAGGTCAGTCCATAAGCATCAACATCTGGACAGAAAACAAGAACAAAGGGAATTCCACAACACGGAATCATCCAGCACAGGCCAGGTAGTCTGCACCTGAGCTGTTAGCAAAGACGAGCACCTGACCTTGCTTACAAGTGTGTGTAGGTGAGCACAGGTTTATACCACATCGTGGGGACCAAACCCTGGTCCTATACTCGTGTTGCAGTGTATGTCTCACCTTCCTCCAGACTGGAGGTCTCTGAGCAGTCCTCTGAGAAGTGGGAGGCAGGCTGCCGCACTCTGGCTCCAGGTGCGCTGTTACCTGCAGAGAGGAACACACAGGTAGATAATACATCCTCCTCACACACACACACACACACACACACACAGCTGTCGCACACAGGCAACACGGCGAGCCTAATAACGTCCTAATATACAAATGCATTATTCAACAGCTCCAAAAAGCAGCCTGGGAATGAAACCGGATGTGCCTGATCTAAACATCCCTGCCGGTCCGGGTGACAGCAGACTGCTGTCCCTGCTGCTGCTCCGTATTCCCCCTCTAGATCACGGTAGGACAGTATGAACGGTGGGTCTGATCACTTTACAAGGCTGCCGACTACACGACCGCAGAATCCAGGCACCAGAGTCTTCCAGGATAAACAGCTCGGACGTGCTCAGCATTCCAACCCAGTCCAGGCAGGATCCAGTGTACCAGTATTCCCACAAATTACCCGGCATGTTAGATCTGATCAACAATACTCCCTCAGTTCTGGAGTACTGCTACACAGCACCAGTCTGGACACCCTCAGGATTTCCCTGACCACCATTCCCTCCAGTAATAAGTTCATACAGAGCCTGAGGAGAGGAGGCTGTGTCCAGATTATGACGGATAATCAGAAGGCCTCTGCTGCCGGTCCGGGATTAGGTCACCACCGGGTGTTCCAGCAGCACGGGTCCTGGAGCGGTCCTGTCGAAGCCCAGGGGTTTGCTGACCCGGTATTGCTAGCTTTGCAGTACTGAGCTCGTTTAACAGTGGGGATAACACGTGTTGTTCTTCCTTCCCAAACCCGGGAAAGGAGGATCCGCACGGCTCGCTGCTTGGCTATTTTAAAGCGGAGCGCCCTGTAATTCCCAGATGTAAAGTACAGGCTCTGCCAGAACGTCTTGGCAGGCGCGGGCTGAGCTTTCAGGGTGGAGCGATGTGCTTGTTGATGCTGCTGGAGCAAACACTGGGAGGGGGACTTACAGTGGCTGCAGTGCAGGGAAGACACATCAGGCCGGAAGAACCCAGAAACCTGGCACATCTGCAGGAACTCCTGCGGCACAGACGAAAACATCTCCCTGGACAAGACACAGAGGGAAACAGAGAGGGGGGGAAAGTGAGACATCAGGAGGGGGGGAGGGAGGGAGAGAGAGAGAGAGAGAGAGAGAGACATATGATGTCTACATCAGATGTGAAAATCTAAGAATTCCAGGCCGGATGTCAGAATTCCCAGATCAGTGATTGGTCTCCTGGCGTGTGAATGAGGTGACTGTGCGGTCAGCGCTCGTACTAAAGGCCATTACACCTGGAGTATAAAGGCTGCTGCTTCAGCTCTGCCGGGGTTTGCCGCTCCGAGAGGATCCCGCCGGCTCCTCCTCCCTGTTTGTGTTTCGGCCTGACCGAGCGAAGCGGTCACATTTCAAACGCGCCACAGGAAGAGGAATCCCCCGCGGTACTGACATCAGGCCTGCTGACCTAAATATCACGGCTCGCCTTTCAGCTCCGAAAGGAGAGGCCATCCTAAAACCATTCCCAAACACTCCCGCACACTTCGGTGAGGAAGGCCCCGCTCTGCGTAGGCTGCCGGGTATCAGACACATTCACCACACCTGTGTTTAGATAACGATGAGTAGAATATGACCCAGGATCGCAGTGTCAGCGCTCCGTGGTACAGGAATAGGTGCTCCCAGGTTTTCCCAACATTATTTCCGCACCGTGTGCGGAAGAGCTCAGGAGAAGCTGCTTAAGCTGCATTAAGATAATCTGCACCGCATACATGTAAGCAAGCCAGGCGGGCTGTTACAGGTTTATGGAATTGCTATGGATCGGTGGGTTCCGTACCGGAGAGGAGCGCTGAGCGGATGGAGAGGTGTGCAGGAATGCTGAGGCCACTCACCTGAGCGTTCTCTCCAGGTCCCTACGCTCACCCTCCGCCTGATTCAGTAGGCCCACAAGGCCCTGCTCCAAGCCTGTACAGCCTTGTTCCTTATTCATCTGCAGAGAGAACCATCAGTACATAAGGAGAGGTCAGTACTTAGAACCCACATACCGAGAACCCCAGACACTGCTGTTCCTCCTTCCAATCCAAATCCTGCATTTCCCAAAGAGGATGGGAAAATGGATCCCTTCCCAAAGATCCCAACGGTCAGCGGTACATGGTAGGTGTTCCTCTTTAACCCAGGCTGGAGTTCTTCCTGTTCACCAGCTTCCTAATCCAACGTTCCGTTCCACCTTAAATACTGCAGCTGGTACAGGAACCAGAATGTCCACCATTTAAGGTGGAACAGAGAATTCCCAACACAAGCTGGAGAACAGGAACTCCAGCTCCACATCTCTAACAGGATCCCGGAACACCTTTAATCCTGCAGTCTGCACATTCCACTCCGGACAGATTCCCAAACCTCTCTGGACAATATGGAGCAGCTCCGCTCAGCGTCTGACCCTGAAGAGACTGAAGAGAGGAGCAGCTCCACCTTTATTAGCACCTCCACCCCAACAGCAGCCTGTAAGTAGCAGCACAATGGGCACAGTGTAGAACCACATCTGGGGGAACAAAGTCCCATACCTTTTATCTAGAACATCAGAGAACATCTTTAAAGCCACGATTCAACCAAAAATCATGTTCCCACAGTTCCCTGTTCCCCAAATACAGTCAGGGCGTGTTCTGGGGTCTAGGTTCTGTCTGGGTTCTGTGTTTTAGAGCTACACAGCCATCATCAGAGCTCTTAACGAAGTTCTCATGGAGGTTCTCAGAGGGTTTCTGAGGCTGTTCCTTCTTCCAGCTGTGCACCATAACAGACGACGTAGCGTAGCCTGCCACAGCTGTGATGGTTTCAGAGATGAGAGAACCCCTGGAGGGCTCTGTGGGTTTTGTGACAGTGCCGTAAGCCCACCCGCCAGCTTTCCGGTTTAAACGTTTTATTTACATTTGAAATAAATAGTCCTCAGGAACGAAGCTGAAGATCAGCCACACCTGAAGAGGGAAGTACTGAGAGACTAAACGGGTTTTAAAGAAATGAAACTGGGATCGTCTCGCTGCTGAAGCGCATCGTCTCTCCGCACCGTGAGCCACAGTATCTCTGAACACGGCTGACTGACCCCTACTGTGCACAGCTGGCTGCCACCATGTCTCTAAAGCTGGTGCTAAGCAGGCGTTAAGCTTCCTACTGATCCACGGTAGACTGTCTCCGCTCCGTTCAGTTCACCTCTACTTAAAACAGCATCCGCTGCACCCTGGACGGAGCGCTGGACGGAGCGCTGGACGGAGCGCTGGACGGAGCGCTGGACGGAACGCTGGACTGAAGGTTCTACTTCATCATATAGGCATGAAAACACGGAGGCCACACTTTACAGCTGGAGAGGAGAACACCACACCCTAAAGACCACCGAGATCATCTCAACAAAAAATACCTTCAACAGGAAGTCCTGCAGCTCTCGGTGACTTTTGGTCACAGCAGTGGACGAGGAGTCTGACCATTTCACCTAGAGAGAGAGAGAGAGAGAGAGAGAGAGAGAGAGAGACACACAGAGGGACAGGGAGAGAGAGAGACGTGGGGTTAGTCTTTCACCTCTGCTGTTTGGACAGATGTCCCTCCTGGCGGTCAGCGTTTCCACTGTGACGTCACGCCTCTCAGAGTTAAGTCCAGGCTGTATAAAGGTCACGGCAGAATTCAGGCCCATTTACTGACCCAGCTCTGTCCAGCTCTGACGCAGGACCACTCACCCAGACTGTGACATCAGTGGTGCAGCTTGTGCCCGGAATGTTTCAGAATTCCAGTGCAGTTAAACTAGGCCATTCCACAGCGCGCCCGGAGCGCCTCTTTCCTGGTGTCCTGAACAACCAGAACTCGCGCTGTGGCCACAGACTCCCAATCCGAGAGAGGTGGAGCAGGTTCTTGTTTGAAATTTCCTGCTCCACCTTAAATGATGCAGCAGTTCCAGTCTGGTGCCTCAGAGGCCAGAATGAGACTGTCGCACCATTTAAGGTGGAACTGGAACATCTGATTACTGAACTCTTACTGTTCCTCACTGACAGGGTACCTACAGAGCCCTGCTAGTTAGTCTGGTAGAGTGACATATTGGGTTCTCGTGGGGTTCTCCCATTCAGTAGGGGACATGACCCCCAGCTCATCCCATCAGAGCACGCTGAGTCACCTCCGAAACCTCCAGAGCAGCCACCCCGGGTCAGGCGGCGAGGCAAGTCAGCGTGTATTTCTGGAAACAGCCCATTCGCTGCTGACCTTCAGACCCGCTCGGGTTCTGTGGGTGGGTTCACAGGGAGGTGGGGAGGGGAGGGGAGGTGCCACCTCTGGATAAACTCGACCTCCTCACACGCTCTCCCGAGGAGCAGCTCAAACAAACACAGGGACTGGGAGATATCCGGGCAGATCCCGGCACGGTGTCGATAAGAGCGCGGCTGTAATTAAGGCGGTCTGTCGCCCCCCACATGCCGACGAGGGGGGTCTCCGTGTTTATCTGCGCCTCTAAATCGGCCTGTAGCGCAGCGTAGACGTCTCGCTCCTAATAAGGGCCAGCAGGCTGCTATGTCTGGGTGCCCACTTGCCAGCAGGCTGCTTGTAGGGCCCCCGCAGGCTCCCAGCGAACACTGGCGTCTTAGCGGCAGACTAACAGTCCTCGGCACGCAGGAGAGCAGGGCCGTGTCCCAGATCGGGTGTGGACTGGTCAGGGTGGGGGTGTGGGAGACGTGAGGGGGCTGGAGCTCCTCTGGCAGGGATGTAGGAGGGTCTCTGTTTGTGATGCAGCTGGGGGCTTGAGCGGGAAAAGTGAGAAGACAAGAGTGAGAGGAGACAGATTCCTAAAAGAACAGCTGATCCTCCTCAGCGCGAGGCACTGCGCCGCCTCCTGCAGAACCGCGCCGCTAGACTCAGCGCGAGGCTCCACCGGAGGAAGCCGAGCGAGGCCGTTAGCGGGGTTATGTAATAGCGGGCTGTGTGAGTAGAATACATTACACCTGACTGATGCATTCCAGTCACACCTGCCGGCCGAGACTTCCTGTCCTGGAAGTACAGCCACACAAACGCGGCGCACCAGTGAAGAACCACGACACGGACACGGTGTACACACTTTACACTCCCTTCCCAGGGATCCCACCTGTCAGCGGTACGTCTTTAACCACCACCCAGTGGTCCGGTACTGTCCGTTACTGCCTCACTGATGGGTCGGACTCCCGGTCAGTCCTGCTCACACAGCTTAGGCTGAGCTAAACAGGGTGGATAAGGGAGAAGCACACTCGCACGAGCAGATGGTGCCGCACAGCAAGCGCCCCCCTCGACAGGCCGCCCTGTGCGGCTGTGTGTCCAGGACGGGACAGTCACCTCCTTAAAGGAACAGCTCAGCATACGACCCAGACACGCTCAGCTTCCTCAGGGTCCGGCTGGAGCTCTGAGGACAACGCAGCTGATCCGGCCCCTCACGTTACTGTATACGGCACACCGGAACGTTATACACCCGGAGAAGGAGAGGAACGAGAAGAGGAACGAGAAGGAGATGAAGAAGAGAAAGAAGGAGATGGAGAAGAAGAGAAAGGAGAAGAGGAAAGAGAAGAATAACATAACGTGCGGTCTGGAGCAGTTAGAGGTTAGGTGCACAGCTCAGGAGCCGTGTCCTGTCGGTTTAGGGAATCAAACCGAAGACCCTCCGGTCACCCGAGCGGTCCCCCAACCTCCCTAACCAGCACACCGCCTCAGAGACATTTCACACTCCCGGTCTGTTCACTCCCGACTGCCTCAACGCGCTCGGTGCTCAGACAGAACCAACCGCCCACAGTCGCATGTCGCCACTCAGTGAACGAGTACGCTGTGTCAGAGCTGCTCTCCATCACCTCCCGCTGGTGTCGCGTGAAGCCCGAGGAGGGGGGAGAATGGCCAGTCACATCCTCACCAGTGTCCTCAATATGTCTCACACGCCTCCAGCCTCTGAGGAGCCGCCGCCTGAGGACAACCTCCTCCTTCGGATTAGAGTCGTGGCCCTCTCCGGAGTGAACCCGTCATCAGAACCGAGAGCTTTCCTGTTTGGAAACGGAGCTGCTGGAGCTAAAGGCGCCGCAAAGCTGGGAAGCTCCAGACCGTCACTTTAGGGCTCTAGGACAGAGCTGGGCCGGTTCCATCAAATATGTGCCGTCTCAAACACATTAGGGACACGGGACAGAGCTGCCTGTAGCCCCCGGGCCAAGACACAGCAACCCCCCCGGTCCGAGACACAGCAACCCCCCCGGGCCGAGACACAGCAACCCCCCCGGTCCGAGACACAGCGACCCCCCCCGGGCCGAGACACAGCGACCCCCCCCGGGCCGAGACACAGCGACCCCCCCGGCCGAGACACAGCGACCCCCCCCGGGCTGAGACACAGGGACGAGCTCGGAATGCTGTTAAAGCCTCAGTAAGGAACACAGTGTCTCTAAGAATGGCTGGGAATCCCTTCCTGCCATCACAGCCCAGCAGGAAGCACGAGTGAGTGTGTGTGTGTGTGTGTGTGTGTGTGTGTGTGTGTGTGTGTGTGTGTGTGTGTGTGTGTGTGAGTGTGAGTGGATGGGGGGAGAGGTGGGGGTCTTCCTGACTAATCTTACTCACTTTCCCCACCAGAGCCACAAGTCACCCTCACACAAGGACAGGAGTCATTAGAGAGCAGGACACAAAGCCAGGGAACAAAACACAGCTCCGCTCCTTTCACTCCCTCCTCCCTCCATCAGAGAGAGAGAGAAAATGACTGTGTGTGAGTGTGTGTGTAAGTGTGTGTGTGAGTGTGTGTGTGTATGTATGTGTGTGTGTGTGTGTGTGTGTGTGTGTATGTATGTGTGTGTGTGTGTGTAGACTGTGTGTGTGTAGACTGTGTGTGTGTGTGTGTGTGTATGTGTGTGTATGTGTGTGTGTGTAGACTGTGTGTGTGTGTGTGTATGTGTGTGTGTGTGTGTGTGTGTGTGTGTGTGAGAGTGAGTGAGTGTGTGTGTCTGGCACAGTGCCACCGCTTCTCTCTGAGACAGGCCAGAGGCTGTCCACTCAGTCAACAACCGGATGTTTACAGCTCAGGCCGAACACCCCTCCTCCCACCGCCGCTGAGGCTAACGCTACACTCGAAACAATGGCTCCACCGCAGCGGGACCCCAGCGCGGGACTGGGGTCCTGGACTACTGGATTACTGGGTGACTCCTCAAGTACCACCACCCACACCGCCTGGGTGCCCTCTGGTTTAGAGGGAGACGCAGGAGGACTAAGGAGGCGCAGCTTCACTCCCACAGCGACGGTACAGTGGAACACCATCGCGGCACAAGGCTCGCTCCAGCCAGACCAATGTGGCCCGTACATCTCAAGCAAGAGGCATCATGTGTTTGGTGTGTGTGCGGGTTCTGACCGAGCTCATTTAGTTCATTTAGCCTTTAGCTAGCTTAGCGGCCCGCGACCCTGTACCGGTACCAGCCTACACGGTTGGAGCAGGAGGTCTACATGGTCTCTAAACCAGGAACACCTGATTACCAGAGGAACAGGTGGACTGCAGTCTGGACCTGTACACCTACAGAGTGTCCTGTATGGTCCATGGAGCTGATGGAGTGGACAGTGGGTGGAGGTACATGGGTGTGAACAGGTATACTGATGCTGGACAGATGGGATCCACATATGCTGATATTTGGTGACATGCATACACAGTATTTATCAGCACCACCTCCACCTTCTGGCAGTGGGTTAGTCCTCACCAAACTCCGGCTCGGCTTGACTCGGCACACCTGTGTAAACGCCGCACCCAGTTTCCCATTCACCCAGTGAACGAATACGGAGACGGCGGAGGGAACGTACCTCAAAGCTGTACCGCCTGCAGTCCCCTCCCTGAGAGATCCCCTTCAGCACCATCTTCTCAATGTGTACCACTGCAACATCAAAGGACAGGGTTATCAGGACCTGCTCTCGTAACCAGGCGGCACGGACGAAACTCCTCTCCCGGATCATACTAACAGCCCCTGGTGTTCCGGGGTGGAAACAGGGAAACTGCACCGGACAGTCGGAGGTTCAGGTGTAGCTCCTACAGCATCCAGAAATACCCCATGTTTTCCCAAACCTGGGTTTCACAAGTTCCCGCCCGCCAGCGAGAGCGTTCCTCTGCTCGGACAACTCCCTAAATGAGTGTACACGTGGAGATCCGGGGTTTGAACAGCTGGCAACCCGTTTATGGGACCACCACAGCTGGCACGCTGCCCTTTCACCACAGCCCTGAACAGCGACAGTGGCATTCCTCAAGATCCGTACCGGAGAGGGATCGCCAAGGAGACGTCATGATTAGGTCACATCACCCTTTACTCTTTATTGATTGGTTGCTGACACAAAGGGAATTAGCATATTCAGATCCAATAAGAGAAAGAAAGAAAGAGAGAGAGAGAGAGAGAGAGAGAGAGAGAGAGAGAGAGAGAGAGAGAGAGAGTGTGAGACAGACAGAGAGAGAGAGAGAGACAGAGTGTGAGAGAGAGAGTGTGAGACAGACAGAGACAGAGAGAGAGAGAGTGTGAGAGAGAGAGTGTGAGACAGACAGAGACAGAGAGAGAGAGAGTGTGAGAGAGAGTGTGAGAGAGAGAGTGTGAGACAGACAGAGACAGAGAGAGAGAGAGTGTGAGAGAGAGTGTGAGAGAGAGTGTGAGACAGACAGACAGACAGACAGAGAGAGAGAGAGAGAGAGCGAGCGAGAGAGAGGGAGAGACAGAGTGTGAGAGAGAGAGTGTGAGACAGACAGAGACAGAGAGAGAGAGAGTGTGAGAGAGAGTGTGAGAGAGAGTGTGAGACAGACAGACAGACAGACAGACAGAGAGAGAGAGAGAGAGAGAGAGAGAGAGCGAGCGAGAGAGAGGGAGAGACAGAGTGTGAGAGAGAGAGTGTGAGACAGAGAGAGAGTGTGAGAGAGAGAGACAGAGAGAGTGTGTGAGACAGACAGACAGAGAGAGTGTGAGAGACAGAGTGTGAGAGAGAGAGTGTGAGACAGAGACAGACAGAGAGAGAGAGAGAGAGAGAGTGTGAGACAGACAGACAGACAGAGAGAGAGAGAGAGAGAGAGAGAGAGAGAGAGGGAGAGAGAGAGAGATAGATACCCCTATCCATACAATCCTACTATAAGCCCTACTATAAGAAAGTGTGACTGTGTGAGGGAGTGTGTGGGTGAGGGAGTGAGTGAGGGAGTGAGTGCAGCACCTCCTCCTCAGAGGAGCGCAGGGAGAGCCCCACGAGAGGAGGACCTAGCCGGTAGAACATACCCTACCTTGTCTCGGAGACATGCTGCCAAGGTGCTGGACTGGACCAGGACACGGCGGCCACGTTCTGCTCCCCTCACAGAGGTAGTCCGGTCGGGAGAACTGGTTCTGCTGAAGCGACGGAGAGAAGACAGTCAGGACCAGAACCTCATTCACCGCCCGGGCACAGAGGAGGAGAACCCGGGACACCAGACTACACACAACGAGCTCCATCCATTTCCCGGGTGAGGTAACAGCTGAAAAGACTCGGCGTTTGGTTGGGTGGTTCTGTGGTGTGTGTTACTGAAATGAAGATCTGATCATATTCAAAGTCTCGTTTACACAAAACGGGTTCGCCCCAGCGCCACGCGCCACCATCGGCACCGCGCCGTACCCGGGTCCAGGAGATTACAGCCTGCGTAGGCAAATAGTAGGCGAGTACTACGGCGTAGGTGCCACATCTCGTTCTCCTTACAAACACGAACGCGCGGTCAGAGACGCCAGCACGGCCGGGACGGAGGCGAGCGGCCGCGGATTTGCATCATGCAAACGACCCTGAGGCGGCTTTCACTCGGCGCCGGCCAGAGAGCTCAGCCTGAGGCAGGGTAGCCCTTTAAACACCTCGACTGACACCAACATGCCCACGTGGACAGCACGAAGGGGGAGAACCGTGTTCCTGAGGAGAACCCTCTCAAGGTTTAGCATCCTAAACTAGCCGAATGCAGAAAATGGTCATTCGTTTAGCCACCTTCTCACCACTTCATCAACTACCGAGACAAAGGTGGTCCACCCATTTACAACAGGCCCACCCATTTACAACAGGCCCACCCATCCCAAAACAGGTCGGGTCCACTTGTGGCACACAGAGAGAGAGAGAGAGAGAGAGAGAGAGAGAGAGAGAGAGAGAGAGAGAGAGAGAGAGAGAGAGAGAGAGAGAGAGAGAGAGAGAGAGAGAGAGAGAGAGAGAGAGAGAGAGAGAGAGAGAGAGAGAGAGAACCAGACGATGATAACCGAGTCATTATAACGGTGAGTGTTTGGTACTCAGCCCAACACCGAGCGGACGTTTCCGACCACATCGTTTCGGTTGCCGAACATTCAGGCCGTCCCGAGTGTACAGGTGTACATCCACCTGCGGAGGCAACACCCAGACAGAGACCAACCAGACCGCCTCGTCCTCTGCGTCAGCTGAGACACCATGGAGTACCAAGAAGTCCACACCACCAGCCCCATCGGAACCTTCCTGCCGTACGCTCCACAACCGAGTACAGGGCTGGGGGTTCTAGAGCAGCGTGAGTGAGCAGAAGATCCCAGAGAGAAGGCCGGGTCCACCAATCACGCCTTCTCACCGTCATCGGGACGGATCTGATCCGGAAACACCACAACAATCCCTGGATGGGCGGCTTAAGTGTGTGCGCTCCAGAACCGCAGGCTCGCATCCAGAGGCATTTCCTCCGCACAGCCTCCGCGGTCCCTCCACCACGTCACGGCAAACCAGGCCCGACAGCCACACCAGCCAGAGGTCAGAGTGACACCATGACATCAGCGGGGTGTTCTGAACTCCAGCCACGAGTCAGAGGAGCGGCCCACATCACCACGCTCCGAGCAGTCTCCGTGAGCTTATCTAGAACGGAGGGACTCGCACCACACGACTGCTTACATCCTAACCGTCCAATCAGGAGGAATTCTGAGATACCGGGGGCGGGGGAGCTACGAGGCTAACGCTGCCAACAAGGACTAGAAGTCTTCAACCACTCCAGAGCCTCATCAACGCCTAAAGAACCAATAGGAACGGAGGGAACGGTGTACCTGAAGAGAACTTCCTAAAGCACTGGAAAACTTTCTAGAGGCATGTACACGGAAAGAACATTCCGGAACAGTATGAATCAGAGAGAACACTGAGGAGAGTGCAGGCAGGACAGAACTCTCCAGAACCACGTGAATGGGTTTAGTGTTCTAGATCAGTATAAATGCAGAGGACTTTCTAGAACCACATAAATCCCACGCGCCACAAAAATGTGGGATCGGCCTCGTTTACTGATTTTCCGATATCCAGCGCGCCAGCCCTTCGGAATACTGATACGTCCTTGCGGGTCAGTGAAGCCACTCTGGATGGAGCGGAGAGGGAGTGTTGGGATGTGACGGGTTCACCTCCATCGTGAGCGGATTCTGGAAGGTGTCCGGGGCCGGATTACTTGCTGATCCTTCGGCACAGCTGGATGATCTGAGCGGGACCGAACAGCTCTGCAGGCCTGAGAGCAGGTACGCACGCCGCACATACCGTACTCTGGAAAAGCAGGTTATAGGGATGCTGGGAGAGCGCACGGGAAAGGGAGTCGGACTTCTGGATAATCCCTGTGGCACAGAGGAGCGGCGCTGAGTTCCGCACACACGTGGTTGGTTTTATAGCTCACCCTAATGAGCAGGCTGCGAGAAGTCCTGGGCCTGCAGGGAAGAGTGGGGTGACCCGTAAACTGGACTGGGATCCATCTTTTCCCTGGATCAGGTCCCGTCTCCGTGCTGGCGCTCGATCATTCGGGCAGTTTTGGTCCCGTCCGCTCGGGTTCTGACCTCAAACGCCTCCCGTCACAGACGAATCCCATGATGTTCGGCGACAGCAGTCTCACTCACGATTAGTCCGCATGACCAGGCATTCCCTCCGCCAGTCCGCACAGGGCAGCAACGGAACACTGGAAATACAATCGCACCAGGAATCCCAATCCCAGTCCCTGCACGCACGAGTGGACTCCGCTAACAGGCACAACAGCCCAGCAGCACCAAGCTCTCCCCGACAGACCCAGTCTTTCAGGAGGCAGTCCGGAATCTAGCGGCTAGGGAAGCCCCGCCAGGCGGGCGGCCTGGCCTATTCCAGAGCAGGGCGGGCAGGGCCACACAATGCCAGGGCCACACAATGCCAGGCTCACAATACGGCCATTCAGCCGAGACGCCCGAGGGCCCTGATCAAAAGCGCACATGGAGCGTAGCGGCAGACACAGCCGGGCCGAGTGCGTGCCGAGGGGTGATGAGCGGGCTGTCATCGGGACGGAGCTGGGTGGGATGAGTTTGGGAGACACGAATGTTGAGAGGCATGGAGAGCACGGTGCCATTAGGACAGCCTTCTGTTCAGGAGAACACCAGAACAGCCACCACGGAGTTCCATGAACTTCCATGAACTTCCGTGTTTGAAACAGCAGCACAGCGGGAATGTGGCTCCATGTCTATGAAAGGCATTTATGGCACTTCGGAATCAGCGGATAGAGAGCCTCTCCGAGTCCCACCGGATCCACAGTCCCGCTTTGATGCTTGGGATGGGAATCTGGTACCGATGTGATGTTAGCTTTAGCACAGCGTCTGCTGCTCCTGGTCCTCGGTGCCTCCTCCCGGTGTTCTCCTGAACCGTGATGCTAGCTTTAGCACAGCGTCTGCTGCTCCTGGTCCTCGGTGTCTCCTCCCGGTGTTCTCCTGAACCGTGATGCTAGCTTTAGCACAGCGTCTGCTGCTCCTGGTCCTCGGTGCCTCCTCCCGGTGTTCTCCTGAATCGTGATGTTAGCTTTAGCACAGCGTCTGCTGCTCCTGGTCCTCGGTGTCTCCTCCCGGTGTTCTCCTGAACCGTGATGTTAGCTTTAGCACAGCGTCTGCTGCTCCTGGTCCTCGGTGCCTCCTCCCGGTGTTCTCCTGAACCGTGATGCTAGCTTTAGCACAGCGTCTGCTGCTCCTGGTCCTCGGTTGCCTCCCTCCCCGGTGTTCTCCTGAAACCGTGATGCTAGCTTTTAGCACAGTCGTTTTCTGACCTGATTCCTGGTCCCTCGGTCCTGTCTCCTCCTCCTTCTCTGTGTTACTCCTGAACCGTGATGCTAGCTTCTAGCACAGCCGTACTTCTGCTGCTCCTTGGTCCTCGGGTGCACTCCTCTCTCTGGGTTCATCTCTGAACCGTGATGCTAGCTTTAGCACAGAGCGTCTGCTGCTCCTAGTGTCCTCGGTTCGATGCCCTTCCTCCCGGTGTTCTCCTGAACCGTGATGTTAGCTTTAGCACAGCGTCTGCTGCTCCTGGTCCTCGGTGTCTCCTCCCGGTGTTCTCCTGAACCGTGATGCTAGCTTTAGCACAGCGTCTGCTGCTCCTGGTCCTCGGTGCCTCCTCCCGGTGTTCTCCTGAACCGTGATGCTAGCTTTAGCACAGCGTCTGCTGCTCCTGGTCCTCGGTGTCTCCTCCCGGTGTTCTCCTGAACCGCGATGTTAGCTTTAGCACAGCATCTGCTGCTCCTAAGCATCTCTCATAGAACCACAGTCACTTCAAAAAGATGGTTCTTCAAAAGGTTCTTTAGGTAAGACAGTAGTTGTATATACTGTAGAACCATGAACAGTCCTAGCATACTGTAATGGTTCTCTGCTTAGTGAAATGGTTCTTCAGACTGATGGAGAGTCTGTTGTATCTGGTTCTGTTTAGAAACATTTTTTGTAAAAGGTTCTATGTATCACTGAGAAAGGTTCTATTATCTCTATGATTCCAAGCTAGTACCAATAGAAGAACCCTTTAGGTGCTATATAGTACCATGTACAACTCATTCCCCATCCATCACAATGTAAACAACCATGTACGCCTGCGCAGGGTTCTGTGAGCGGGTTCTATACAGCACCATCTTTTGTAAGAGTGTCCTAGGCATCTTTAGAAGCCACAAAATTCTACACTCTTTAAAAAGAAGGTTCTTTAGTGGTTCCACATAGAACCATGAACACTGAAAGAACTGTGTGCAGGTGTAAAAGGTTCTGTGCATAGTAAAATGGTTCTTTAGTCTCTTGGAGAACCTGTGTTGTTTGTGAGTCTCTATAAGGGTTCTGCTATCACGATAGTGTCAAGCTTGCTATGTGGAACCCACCTGAAAATTGCTGTGTGGTTCTAATTCTTAGAACACTGGTTCTATAAAGAATCCCTGCGCATGCTTAAATGGTTCTTCAGAATGACAGAACCATATACCACACATGTCCAGTCTTATACCAAAGAGGTTCTACTATTGTTACAACGTGAAGCTTGCCACATTAGCAGAACCCTTATTAGTGCTATATAGAACCGGTTTCAAAAAGGTTCTATACAGAACCATGCATGACCCATTTGCCGTCAATCTAAAGCAGGCATGTCAATGGTTCTATGAGTGTTCACGGTTCTGCAGTACACAGAACCACTGTCTTTACTACAGAACCGCTGGAAGAATCAGTGCAGGGCATTATTATGTAACAGCTATTATTATTATTATTATCTATTAATATTATTAGTAGTAGTAGTATTAATATTAGTATGTATGTATTATTAATATTATTATTATTATTAATATTAGTATTTATTATTATTATTATAATTATAAATACTAATAATATTATTATTAATTATTATTTTGTTTTGTTATTATTATTAATGCTGATCTAATGAACCTAAGCCTGTGTGTGTATATACCCCTAGAGTGGACACAAACACCTACTGTTTGATGGAACCAGCACCCTGTATCCTCACCCCGTTGGTCAGCGTGCTGACCTGCTGTGGTAGATCGCCCCTCCGGGCGTATGGGGGGATTATCAGCACCCAGATCGGATAATCCGGGTATGGATCATTCTCCACAGCGGTGTCGTACAGGTGGCGCTGCTGGTCATCCCGGCCCTCACTAACCGGACCAGTGGCCGTGATTCACACCTCACACGCCTGAGCCCTGTGTTTCTGCCCCTAACGAGGCCATACTTCCCAAATAGCCGTTTCATATTCCGGCTCCGAAGCCGGATCCACAGCTGGTACGGATCTGTGAACTGTCCTGAACACATGGCCACTACCAAAGGCCTCCAAACTGCTGACCTGCTGCTCATTCCCCATAAGCCCCCGGGATTTCCCCAGGTATTTCCTATTCACATATCTGACCAGTAGGAAGCCTGGGGCTAGCCCAGGGCCCGCCCCCTCCAGAGGGAGAGCGACTGCTACTGGCCGCCCTGGCGGACCAGCTGTCAGTCATGTGAAGCTCTTTAAAGCGGTCATCTGATGGGAGAGAGCATGATTCATCAGGACCCAGCCTGAGCGATGTAGCTTTAAGGCCGTATGTGATGTTTAGCTACGCTCTGTTTCATCCCGGAACCACCAGGGAACCAGCTTCGGAGCGTAGCTAGCCATCACCTCCATAGCTCCAGGGAGAATCAGAGCCGAGAGCTGTGTGTGTCGTGTCCCTTACGTAGAACTGCCACCATGATCTGTCACTAGTATGAAACTTTGAGATTTGGGTGGACTGTCCCTCCCACTATAGCCCCCATGTGAACATTAAAGGGGAACTCCACCCATTCCCCAGAACTACCTGCTTAATTAATACCGTTAAAGATGTACACATAGCTCATCGTTTGGTGTGAACCGCTGTTCTCGTTCCCAAGGAAACTGCTGACTAAGGATGGTTCCCAGTGGTGGTGAAGGTAACCAGACGTCCCCTCTAAAATCTCCCTCACAGGAAGTTCCTACAGGAGGTGGTTCTGAATACGCTGCCTGATGTCTGAGACGCTGTTTATGATAGTGTGGAGAAGATCTCAGCCTTAAACTCCATTCATGGTGGAGGGATACATGCTGCAGGGCGCTGTGAGGTCAAATAGTCCCCCAAAGGAACTTAGTATTTCCAGGTTTTCCAGATTTTCATCATCAACATTCCATACACACTCAGAAGACACGTGTAGGTTCACTGGTGGGTTAGATAAAAGGTCTATGTGTGTGTTCTAGACATGGAGAACCCTGGTTCTCATCACCACCACTGTGAAGACCACTAGGCATGGAATTCTGACTCTCAGGGTGGAGCTGCCCTTCGCTGTCCATTATACATGGCCTCCGTCAGCCCTTACTAAACACAGGCCTCCGAACATCACGTGCAGGCAGAAACGAGAGGTGTCTGGTGTGATGGAGCTACCAGGGTTTGAGCTGTGGAGCCTCCATGGTTCCTCCTCCGTCTCCTCCTCCTCCTCCTCTCCTCCACGCGTTCCAGCTGAGCTCGGAGAACCTCCCGCTGGTGGAAGGTGAAGGCCGGGTGTAAGGAGGCCATGGTGAAGAGCAAAGCCAGCTGCTCCAGAGTGACCGGCTCCTCCGCCGCCTCCTCCTCCTCCTCCTCCTCCTCCTCCAGGCCGGCCTCGAGCCCCGAGTACGGCAGCCCGCAGCTCCCTAAACGCAGCACGTCCATATGGCTCAGCGTCCGGTAGAGGATCCCCGCACACTCCCTGTTCTTGGAGCCCAGCAGGGACAGGCAGACCAGCAGCCGGGAAAACACCACGGGGTCGGCCACGTCCGCCAGCAGCGCCAGGTCCGCCGGGCTGTTCGCGCGCGCCTCGAAGTCCCGCAGGACGTGGAAGTCCTTTCGGGCCAGGTCCTCCAGGCAGGAGCCCAGGTAGCGGAGCTCGAGCGGCTGGCACATGTGGAGGAGCCCGCACATGAACTCCACGCGCCGGGCCGGACTCAGGCGCAGACCGAACCACTCGAACACCGCCTCCTTGTCGAGCAGCTCGAGCTGCACCGGGCGGCTCCGGCTGCTCGTGTCCTCCTCGGAGCCGAACGGGCAGCTCGTGCCGCGCGCTCCGCTCTGCCGGCGCGCCCCGTCGCCCGCGTCCCCTCCGTCTCCCTCCCCCGCCGCTCTCGCCACCGGCAGCCTCATCTTCAGCATTATCCACTCCGTACGGCGACCCGCTGAGCGAGCATCGGTGGTACCAGTCCGCAGGTTCCGCCTTCCCGCCGGTCTGTAGACATTCGAGGAAAAACCGCGGACGGACCGAACCGGAATCTGACGGAACACCGATCGAGTACGGCTCTACGTTTCTCTCCCACGATAGGCGGTGTGGTCGGTTGTGGTCAAGTTGCCAGATTACTCGCTACGCCGTGCATGTCAATCATTCCCATTCCCCGCCCCCTTTCCTGCCTCTGAACCGCTGGGTCCTAAAGTCCTACCTCAGCATAACGACGCTTCACTGTCTGTTTACAAAACCAGCGATCAATAACCGATACAGAACCGGAAGTCAGGTTTATGGACTGTTATCCTGAGATCCTGACTTAATAAACCTGTGATCTGAAGACTACAACTTTTATCATCTCGAAATCCCGAGATAGTTCATTTGTGCTCTCAGGATAACATTCCGGATAACGCTAAGTCCCTCCGGAGCAACACTCCTCTGTCCAGGATTTCAAATTCTGTCCACGTGATGCTTTGTAAAGCCTTATGACGGGTTAAAGGGAAACTCCACCCATTTTTTAAAGTGTCTGAATAAATGGACAGTGCCAAGATCAGGAGTACCAGGCACGCTGGAAAACCCTCTCTCTAGTATCGCTTGACCTCTGTCCCGAAACTCCTCCGGGATTCACAGGAATTCAGTACGGAGTACCGACGGTCCTGCTGTCCAGCGTACGGTACTGCCTCTTAGGAATCCCGTCAGTACAGTGAACAGCACACAGGACACTCCTGTCCCACCGGTGCCATACCCGCCCCCTGTATGACCCTGAGTGAACTCGGTACTGTACTGCAGAGGGGTCAGTGTGTACGTGTGTAGTAGTGCCCCAGCTACAGTATGTTTAGTGTACTGATGTATATACTGTATGTCAGTGTGCTTCAGGTGTACCAGTCGCGCTCTAGTACCAGGTAAAAAGCTAGAACCTGTGTAACCCTACAGGGAGCCACACTGGGAATGTATAGGTAGCTGTGTCCTCCTAGCCCACGGCTCAGCTTCCCAAAGCTCCCAGCCTGCTAGGCCTAGTCACCAACATGGGCTCATCTTCAGCCCCGCCATCTGTGATTCCACTGCAGTATTGAAAATCGGCTGGTGTGTGTGTGGGCGCAGGTGTGTGTGTGGGGGGACAGGTGTGTGTGTGTGTGTGTGTGTGTGTGGGCGCAGGTGCGTGTGAGCAGGTGTGAGCAGGTGTGAGCAGGTGTGAGCAGGTGTGTGTAGGTGTGTGTAGGTGTGTGTAGGTGTGCGTGTGTGTGTGGGCGCAGGTGCGTGTGTGTGTGTGAGCAGGTGTGTGTGTGGGCAGGTGTGTGTGTGGGCAGGTGTGTGTGGGCGCAGGTGTGTGTGTGTGGGGGGGTGCAGGTATGTGTGGAGGCGGAGGTATGTGTGTGGGCGCAGGTGTGTGTGACACATCAAACAGGTGGAGGACGTCACCATGACAGCAGCGGTGTGGTTGGTACCTGGTACCTGGTAGGTTCTGGTGGTAACAGTGCTCTGTCCCTGTGCAGGTGACGCCTGAGGAACCGGAGTTATTCTAACAGACCCTGCTGAGACCGGCTTCCTCATTTCCAGTACGCAGAGTCGAGTCAGTCTACTCACGCCATGCTCATTCTCACATCAGACAGGTGTGCAGGTGTGTAGTCCCTCACAGTACATACACAGAGCACACGTGTGATCACGGAGGACTTAAACCGACACCACCCTTTATACAGGGGCTCCTAGTTCACACGTCCGTATATACAGTAGCAGGATGGAGTCTGTCATGGAGTGACTCAGAATGGCAGCGGGTCATCTTCAGTGACGAGTCCCGCTTTAGTCTTGGTGGAGACGCCCAACGAGTCCGTGTGTGGAGGCACCGTGGTCAGCACCAAGATGATTGGTCTGCTGTCACACGTCCAGAAGACTTGGTGTCCCTCCACCTCCACCCCTACCGCACCATCTGCAGGAACTGTGTGAGGATGTTCAAGCTGCATGGGATGGATTATCACAGGACTCCATTAGGAACCTCTACAGCTCCATACCGAGACGTCTGGCGTGTTGGGTTAGCGAACACGGCGGCCCGACGCCATACTGAGAGACAGACTTCTGTATGTGTAGCTCAATAAATATTGATCATATCAGTCTAAATTTATCACCAGTTATTGATCCTGGTCACCTTCATCTCCCTCCCCACACACCTGCACTCCCACACCTCCTCCTGGGAGCAGCTGATCTCCTGATGAGGAGTCTGTCAGAGTCTGTCAGTGAGTCATGTCTCCCCGTGTGTCTGACTCCCTGTATGGAGACCCTCCTGCTGAATGGAGGTTTACTGATTACTGATGACTGCAGGGGTCTGTTTACTCCTCAGACTCTGAACTGTGCAGGAGCTGCCTGTTATTAATCCTACAGGTCAGCTCTCATTGTGTCCACAAGAGGGCGCTGTTTCACCACAGCTGAGCCAGGACAGGCCTGAACAAGCACACGTCGCTCTGAGGCCTGTGTGAGTGGAGCCTCACCAGAACCGCTCGTTTGTTGAGAGTTCTCGGCGGGCAGAGCAGCTACAACCATGTGAGGTACACGCGCTGCTGCTGCAGGAGGGCAGTAAGTATAGGTGGTGCAGTAAGGAGTCCACAGCTGGCCTGTCAGGAAGTTAACCCCGTCCGTCCGGCCGGCCGGTACACACGGCCTCAGTCTGAGTTTTACAATGGGGTTTTAGCAGCAGAGCTTTGGCCTGTGGTCCCCGCACACTTCGGTTCCCCTGCTGCAGAGCCCTTCCGCCCAGGCCATGACGTCTGCTGGCCACTACTCCATCAGAGCACAGATAGACCACACCCTGAACGGCGTTAGGAGGTAAACGCGGAGGGTAAAAGTGGAACTGAGTAACGGCTGGATTCGTTTCCCTAAAGCCCAGACCGCTGTCGGACCAGCCCGCCCAGGAGGACAGCCCGTCTAAACGTATCCGCGGAAGCCTGACTGGTCAGAGCTCACATCTCCGGGCCCTGCCTCGGACATCCGCGTCCTGGGGTCCCTCTCCCTCCAGCCTACAGCGCAGTGCCAGTCCACAGCAGCGTCTACCGTAGCGGAACTGGCAGTTAGCATTCCCAACGGGCACACTTCCGAACATCTCTGCATAAATAAACAGTCCCGACATAAACAGAGCCATGCGCAGTGGTTCCGGACTCCGTTCTAGAACCCTAACACCCTCACAGCATGCACTTCCTGGGATCTCCGTCCCCTGGGATGCTATTATCTCCGCTTGGCCGAAAATAGGAATTCTGAGGGGACTCCGCCCCTTTTCCCCCAAATGTCCCCAAAAGTCTGTTAGAGTGGTTTGGTGTGAAACACCGCGTTCTAGATAGGTGACTGGAACCAGACGTCCACCCCTATAGGCTCGCTGGCAGCAGGTGGGGTTAGGGCTACGCTGCCTGCGAGGGCTGGGACGTTAGCTCTGCTACGGGCTTTGGCTGAACATGTGTCTTTTGGAGGGGAACTCCACCCAAAGTTCCCAAAGTTCCGCATCAGTAAATGGATCGGATGTAAACTTACGGGTTTGGTCTGAAACACACGTTCTAGATAGTGTCAGAACCGTTCCCAGTGGAGGTGAAGGTAACCAGACGTCCCCTCTAAAACCTCCCTCACAGAAAGTTCCTACATGAGGTGGTTCTGAATACGCTGCCTGATGAAGATCTCAGCCTTCGGAACATCGGAACCACCTCACCTTTATGTAGAACCATGAACATTCAAATGAACATTTGCATGCTTAAATGCTCCATTACATGGTAAAATGATTATTTGGGTTCTTCTAACTAGAACCATATTTAACACATTCTCAGGTTCTAAACAGAACCACCTCTTATAAGAAAGGGAGAAGGAAGGCACAGGGCTTCAGTGTTCTTTAGTAAAGACTGTGGTTCTATGAGCATTCTAGGAACCATGTGCATCTTTAAAGTGTTCTATGCCTGGTTAAAAGGTTCTTCAGACCGAGGGAGAATCTGGTTCTGTATATAACCTTTTGGAAAATGGTTCTATGCAGCACCAAAAAGGGTTCTACTATTGTTAGAATGTTGAGCTCGAAACAAAGGAAGAACCCTTTTTGGTGCTACACACATTCTCCATCAGTCTGAAGAACCGTTTTACCACCGTCTTTCAAGAACCAGAGAGGGCACCAATAGAAGAACCCTGCTATATAGGACCGTGGAGTGCCATGGTTAAATGGTTCTTTGCATGGTAAAATGGTTCTGTATAGCACCAAATAGGGTTCCAGCTTTACCATTTATGTACCAGAGGAACTCTGTACTATGTTCTTGTATCAGCAGAACCCTTTATGGTGCTATATAAAACTATACACTATTTCCTCCATCATGCTGAAGAACAGTTCCACCATTGTCTGTGCTAAAGAACCAGGTAAGGGGTGTAACAACAGAGGAACCTTTTAGGGTGCTCTCCAGAAACATTTTCGAGAAGGTTCTATACAGAACCAGATACAACATGTTCTCCAACAATCTGAAGAACCATTTCATCACTGTCATTTAGTAGTGCAAAGAACCTATTTAAGCATGCAAGTGTTTCTTTGAGTGTTCCTGGTTCTAGATAAACCCATTGGACCACATGTACTGAGCAGTACTGAGTGAGAAGACTGATCTGAGATCAGGTACGCTTGGTGTAAGTGTGTTCAGTAAAAGCTGACCCCAGATCAGTAATAAACATGGTCCTACTGAAGAACCCCTGCAGAACCGAGTGTAGGCGGTTACCCATCGCAGTAGAGAACAATAGACCCTCCTAAGAGGGGCCTGCACCTGACGGACACGGGCCGGGCGGATATAGCCGGACCACCCCTCCCTGCAGACCTTCTGAGGTTCTGTGTTCTTTAGATCTCTTTATGGGTTCTGTTCTGCACTGTTTGAGTGTCCCTGCGGGGTTGCCAGGTCCTCTGTTATGCCGCGTGCGCCGTTTGGGGACAGGGTCCAGCTTCTGGTAGCCCACCTCTGGTTTAAAATAGCCGTGCTCACATAGAGGTTTGTTTGGACAGAGGGTCTGCGGCCGCGCGTGTGGGGCTTCACGCTTTGGGATGGCACCTCCGCCCCGTGTGGTTTAGGCTGACGCTCATATCCAGATCCGGCCCGTCTGCACCTTCTCCTGGAAAAACACCTTTCCATTCAGACGGCCCGGCCGCCGCACGCCCACCCCGGGTACATCAGAGCAGGAGCCCACACATCTGTGTTAATGCATTCAGCCCAACCTGAGGCAAATATTTTGATGGGAACCCGCGACACGTCTGGAGGAGACCGGGACGGTCCAGCGCTCTGTAGGACACCGCTTAGCCCGCCCTAAACATCAGCCTAGCGGGGGAACCAGGGTCTCAGAGGCTCTCAGGAATTTCAGTTTCACAGCGGGTTTGGTGTGAGGTGGTTCAGATGTTCTTTACAGTGTTGGTGGTGATGGGAACCAGGGTTCTCCATGTCTAGAACACACATATTGACACTTTATCTAGACCACCAGTGAACCTACACGGCTCTTCTGAGTGTGTTTGGAATGTTGGTGATGTAAATCTGGAAAACCTGGAAACACTAAGTTCCTTTGGGGGACTATTTGACCTCACAGCGCCCTGCAGCATGTATCCCTCCACCATGAATGGAGTTTAAGGCTGAGATCTTCTCCACACTATCATAAACAGCGTCTCAGACATCAGGCAGCGTATTCAGAACCACCTCCTGTAGGAACTTCCTGTGAGGGAGATTTTAGAGGGGACGTCTGGTTACCTTCACCACCACTGTAAACAGATCTGTATCTAGAACGGAGCGTTTTATTCCACACCCGCTCTGAATGACTCTGTTTACATCCTGTCTATTTAATGATACGGAACTTTGGGAACTTTGGGTGGAGTTCCCCTTCAAAGACACATGTTCAGCCAAAGCCCGTAGCAGAGCTACCGTCCCAGCCCTCGCAGGCAGCGTAGCCCTAACCCAGCATGTCTGTTCTGAGTTTATCTAGAACGTTTATCTAGACTGTTTCACACTGAATGACTCGGGTCACGCCGGCGCTGGTTAACTCTGGAGAACTGTAGGAACTGGGTGGAGAACTGTAGGAACTGGGTGGAGAACTGTAGGAACTGGGTGGAGAAGTGTAGGAACTGGGGTAGGAACTGGGTGGACTGGTCCTTTAATGCATGTCTGAGACCGGAGCCCAGCAGGAGGGGGTTTAGAGGGTCCGCCAGGCCCAGGCCTCGAAAGCCTGGAGCCGTAATGGTTTGCTTTTCTCTGAAAGTGGTTTTGTGGAGGGGCCGAACCACACTCCTCCCTTCCTCCCTCCCTCCCTCTCTCCCTCCCTCCCTCTCTCTCTCTCGGAGCCCTCTCACCCTCTCATTCAGAGCGCTGAGGTTATACGTCACTGTCTGTGTAGCTATAAACACGAGCTGCTTCTGCCCGCACAGCTGTGCTCAGGCTCGCGCCAGGGATGAGGAGAGTCGGTCCTGCTTCGTAGTTTATCCAGGTGCTTGTTTCCGGAGCTTGCTTGGTGATTCCGGAGCCCGGCTGAGGAGAGAGGTAAGTGCTAGCAGAACCGGGACAGGGTTGGCTGGGGTTCTATGGGCTGCATTGCGTTCACAGTGCATTAGGTTACAGAGCTGTGCTCCTGGAGGTTGGTTCCTGAGGGTGGTCTGACAGTCCGGAGGTCTTCTGTAGATTTCAGGTCAGGAATAATCCTGGAGCATTCCTGGGAAGTGGTGCTCCTCATCAGATTAAGCTGCAGGAAGACTAGGATACATGGGTCTCACAGTGTGTCTTAGTAGGTGGGAAAAACAGGAGAGCGGAATTTCCAGCTTCCATCCTCCTCAGGAGACTCTCTTTAGGTTCCTCAGAGAGACACACCTCCTCAGTTCAGTCTCAGACGCTGGTTTAGCTTTCCCTGCTCTCTCCATCCGGATACCCCAAACACATTCAGTGGTGTTAGGGTTCTGGACTCTGGGGTGGTCTCTGGGATGCTCACCAGCAGCTCCCACACCTTGATCTTCTCAGAGGATCTTTCTGGAGAGGGAACGTCTTCCCTGTCTGGCGTTTTCCCGGAAGGGAATTCCATGATCTATTAAGACCTGTTTGTACTTTGTGAACTTCCAGTGAGTCCTGACGTTCCTCCACCTTCCCAAACATACCCTGATCCTCCATCATGCTTGGCTGAAGGTTGGGGGAGCCTCTCTTTGCAGTCCTCCAATGTAGACTGCTCAGTCTGTGAAACCTGACTCCCCCTCTCAGACGTCCAGGTTTGGTGTCTCCTTTCTCAGTGAGGATCAGCTACACCTCCTTTCAGACCTCCGTCGTGCTGAGGTGTCCTCCCACTGTGGAAGGAGGTTCTGAGATCTGAAGCAGCTGGACGTTCTCCTCTCTCTCAGAGATGAAGTGATGTTGGTCTGATGGGGACGGTGTTGGGTTTTGGTCCACCTCAGCTGCGTTCAGCACCAACCAAGCCCCCGTTTAAACAGAGACGGTGGGGCGCTCAAGGGTCTCTCCCTCGGGCAGCTGGGAAGGTCGTTCCTGGGAGCGTATCAGGAGAATTCCAAAGCCTTCCTACTAAAGCACTTCTAACGTTACTGATCGTAAGCCCGGCTGCAGCAGCCACGTGAGTAGAGGGCTTTGATTAGAGTCCATTGTGTGTGCAGTCTTTTTAGGGGCGGGGTTTAGATACACCTCACTGCTGATTGGGTAACACCTGACATGTCCATCAAACCAGAGGAAACGTACCTCTAAAGCCTGCTCCACACTGCTCCACACTGCTCCACACTGCTCCACACTGCTCCACACTGCCCCACACTGCTCCACACTGCCCCACACTGCCCCACACTGCCCCACACTGCCCCACACTGCTCCACACTGCTCCACACTGCCCCACACTGCTCCACACTGCTCCACACTGCTCCACACTGCTCCACACTGCCCCACACTGCTCCACACTGTACCACACTGCTCCACACTGCTCCACACTGCTCCACACTGCTCCACACTGCTCCACACTGCTCCACACTGCTCCACACTGCTCCACACTGTACCACACTGCTCCACACTGCTCCACACTGCTCCACACTGTACCACACATGTCACTCGGTCTGGGAAACGTGGCAGAGCGGTGTTTTGAGATTGAACGCGCCTCGGGTCTTCCGGGTGGTTGTTAGGAGTCTCACCCCACACGTGTCTTCTGAGTTGGGACTGTAGGCTCACCTGACCCCTCGTTCTACATGCAGGAATTCCGGGAGGCGGTTTGAATCCCCAGGAGACGGATCATGAGGAACGGGATGTTGGGACTGCTAATGGTCTGTCTTTCCCTGACACGCTCCGGAGGCCAGGATCAGCAGGACGCTCAGGCTGGTTTGTTGACGTTTTTATTTCGCTCGACTGTAAACCGGGCCGTAATCGCCACCAGCTGAGGCTCTGCGGCAGCCGTGTTCTGGTCACGGTTTGATATTGGTGATGATTTGGGGATTATGGATACGGGTTGTGTTTGATCTTCTGTTGATGTTTAGATTAGTCTGATTACTGGCCCTCTAGCCGTCCACTTTATCAGAAACACCGGCCCTGGGCTTCCACTGTACCAGCTACCTAACATAGCCTACACACCTAACGGGTATGGTTCTGTGCATACCGTGGGTTCTCTGCATGCTTTAATGGTTCTTCAGATTAAGTAGTATATGGTTCTAGGTAGCAGCAAAAGGGTGATGATAAAGAAATATGATATATGAGCTTATGGCAACAAAAGAACCCTGTTTCGTTCTTATTAGAACCACCTTCAGGAGATTTCTATATCAACCCATATAGAACTTGAGGTTCTAATAAGAGACATTCCTTTTACTAAATCACTCTTTCATCACGCAAAGAACCATTTAAGCGTGCAAATGGTTCTGTGTAGAACCTGTGGTTCTAAATAGAGCCATTTCTGTTACTTCACCCTGCAAGGAACCATGTAAGCATGAAGAAAAGGTTCTGTATACACCTTAGGGTTCTAAAGAGAGCTATTCCTCTTACTAAAGAACCCAATCACCACACAAAGAACCATTTAAGCATGCAAATGGAACTTGAGGTTCTATATAGAGCCATTCTTCTTACTAAAGAACTCATTCACATACAGAGAACCATTTAAGAATGCAAATGGTTCTATATCCACCTTAGGGTTCTAAAGAGAGCTAATCCTTTTATTAAAGAACCATCTCAGCATGCAAATGGTTCCGTGCAGAATTCATGGTTCTAAACCAGGTGAAGAACCCTTGAAGAACCTTCCTTGTGCCTTACCTGCTGTTTAGAACCCTATATAAGTGTACTAGACGTTATAGACTTAATCAGCTGCCCTCTGCTCCCCTCATCACTGGTCCGGTTCTGACCACTGGGCCACTGTTGACCATCGGGTGATGGGCCGTTCTCAGCACCGCCCTGACTCTGACATGGCGGCGCCAGTCTTCTGTTCACCGCTGGGTCGAGAGTGGTCCACCATCCAGACCTGTCCGGCCAGGAGAGACCCTGTGGTCAGGAGCTGGCCGCTGATGAAGGGCTCGCCAGTCTGTGCATGGTCTACACCCTCTAACCACCAGGCTGTGCCAGGTTTCTGATCAAGTGGGCGGTGGGTGTAGACCTGTGGGCAAACGCTTTGGTGGACTTGCAGGTTGTAGCACCACTCCGAATGACCTGGTGTACATCATCGACGGCTCCTCGAGTCTGGGGCTGGCGGACTTCGACGCCGCCAAGCGTTGGCTCATCAACATCACCGGCGGCTTCGACGTGAGTTCCCGACACACGCAGGTGGCCGTGGTCCAGTACAGCGACACGCCCCGTCTGGAGATCCCTCTGGGGAAGCACCAGAACACTCAGGACCTCCTCAGAGACATTGCTGCCATCTCCTACCTGGGGGGCAAGACCCAGACCGGCCGCGCCATCAAGTTCGCCACCGACCACGTGTTCTCCGCTCCAGACCACACCAAGAAGAGCACCAGAAACCGGATCGCTGTGGTTCTGACTGACGGCCGCTCGCAGGACGACGTGGTGGACCCAGCCGTGGAGGCCAAGGCCCAGAACATAGTCCTGTTCGCCGTCGGCGTGAGTGACGAGATCACGAACGCTGAGCTGGTGTCCATGGCCAACAAGCCTTCCTCCACCTACGTGCTCCACGTGGAGGACTACACCTCCATTGGGAATATAAGGGACCTGATGGAGCAGAAACTCTGTGAGGGTGAGTTAAGCTCCGCTTTTCTGGGTGAGGCGCTTGGAGGGTGACGGAGGCCCAGCGCCTCTAGCCCTGAGGATGGGCTCTGGTTGGAGATGAGGGTAGCCCTCCCTGGCGTTGCTTAGTGACCCCTCCCAGGTGGAGATCAGGAGGAAGGACCGCTGGATCCGCGGATCCGCTGCACTTTCATTCAGGGCCTTGATTACCTCGTTAGCAGTCCCCAGCCTCGGAAAACTGGGAGTAGGGAAAGGAGAACCAGAACTTTATGTAGTGTGTAGGGTTAGGGTTCTGGGCATCCTGTTCCCTCCGTACAGCCCATATCTGTATATATATACATATATACACATATATAATTCATTTATAAATATCTATATATGTGTGTGTGTGTGTGTGTGTGTGTGTGTGTGTGTGTGTCCAGCAGTTTAGCCCCGCCCATTAAGGCGTGTTTTAGCCCAGGCTGCTTATTAAATGATGACCACCAGACATATCTGGAACACACCTGGAAGAACGTCTGGTTCCACTGACTCACAGTCAGGTCCAGTCAGGTCTCTCCTGTAAAGCTGCCATGTTGGAGAGGCTGGTTTTGATTTGGGCAGCGGCGATATACAGTATCCAGCTGTTTAGCCACGCCCAATAACTATGCATGCAGATGGTTCTGTATAGAACCTGAGGTTCTAAATCCAATTCAACTTTATTGTGATTATACCAGTACAGGGTTGTACAGTAAAGTGAAACCCAGTCAGGCTCCGCCTCCAGGGCGGAGTATATGTATGTATATATATAGTGTAGTGTAAAGACAGATAGACGCTGTACGTAAACAGTACAGTAGGACGTGTGCAGTGTAAGAGCAGTACCTGTACATCAGAACGTAGAGTACTAGTATACCTGTACAGTGTGTTGAGGTAACAGGTGTGTGGTTAAGTGTGTGGTTGTAAACAGTATGGATATGTACAGTGTTCAGTGCAGGTAGAAGGACAGCAGCATGTTCAGGTAAACAGGTAAACAGCTTACCGTACAGATGTTCAGTACAGATAAACACAGCTGGGATGTTCAGGTATACAGGGTAGAGTTAAAGTCCAGTGCACAGTCCTGTGAGGTAGAGGAGCCCAGTGTGTGGGTGCTGGGGTGATCCGGCCCGGATCAGTAACCATCTGTAGTGGTGTGGTCGTGCTCTGGTAGGTGCTGCCGGTCTGGTGTGGTGGTGTTTTGGTAAGTGCTGCCGGTGTGGTGTGGTGTGTTGTGGTCGTGTTCTGGTAGGTGCTGCCAGTGTGGTGTGGTGTGGTCGTGTTCTGGTAAGTGCTGCCGGTGTGGTGTGGTCATGTTGTGGTAGGTGCTGCCGGTCTGGTGTGGTGTGGTGTGGTCGTGTTGTGGTAGGTGCTGCCGGTCTGGTGTGGTGTGGTGTGGTCGTGTTCTGGTAGGTGCTGCCGGTCTGGTGTGGTGGTGTTTTGGTAAGTGCTGCCGGTGTGGTGTGGTGTGTTGTGGTCGTGTTCTGGTAGGTGCTGCCAGTGTGGTGTGGTGTGGTCGTGTTCTGGTAAGTGCTGCCGGTGTGGTGTGGTGTGGTCGTGTTCTGGTAAGTGCTGCCGGTGTGGTGTGGTGTGGTCATGTTCTGGTAGGTGCTGTGGGTGTGCTGTAGTTGTTTTCTGGTAGGTGCTGCTGGTGTGGTGTGTTGAGGTCGTGTTCTGGTAGGTGCTGCCAGTGTGGTGTGGTGTGGTCGTGTTCTGGTAGGTGCTGCCGGTGTGGTGTGGTGTGGTCGTGTTCTGGTAGGTGCTGCCGGTGTGGTGTGGTGGTGTTTTTGGTAAGGGCTGCCGGTGTGGTGTGTTCTGGTCGTGTTCTGGTAGGTGCTGCCAGTGTGGTGTGGTGTGGTCGTGTTCTGGTAGGTGCTGCCGGTGTGGTGTGGTGTGGTCGTGTTCTGGTAGGTGCTGCCGGTGTGGTGTGGTGTGGTCGTGTTGTGGTAGGTGCTGCCGGTGTGGTGTGGTGTGTTCTGGTCGTGTTCTGGTAGGTGCTGCCAGTGTGGTGTGGTGTGGTCGTGTTCTGGTAGGTGCTGTGGGTGTGACCAGTTTGACAGCTCTAGGGTAAACGTTGTTCAGAAACCCCGTGGTTCTGGCTCGGATGTAAATGGACCCATTCTGTTTTTACTAAAGAACCTTTTTAGGTTGCATATTGGTTCTATATAGAACCTCCTTTAATCTTTACTAAGAACCCTCTCACTATGCAGGAAGCATGTAAGCATGCCAGTGGTTCTATATAGAACATGAGGTTCTAAATAGACTGTTCCCTTTGCTAAGAACCCGTTCACCATGCAAAAGGTTCTATGGAGAGCTCATTACCTTAACTATAGAACCCTTAAAGAACCATCCTATGTTATTGTTTACATGCTATATCTGCTTTATAGATCACTGTATAAGTGTAGAGTTATACACTGTATAGACTCATGTCACAAAAATGATTCATTTACATATACAGTATATACCTGGAGTTTAGCCACGCCCATTAATTACGCATGCAAATGCAAAATCTGAATATAGTTTGAAGTTCTAAAGGGAACCATTGACTAATAACCATTAACACAAACGGGCATGCTGGGATACGGCTCTGTAAGGAACGGAGACGCGACATGCTGAAACGGTTCAGTCCAACGTGCTAATCTGCTAACATGCTAACTAGCGGTTAGCTTCCATTCACCGTAAGCCAGGTTAGCAGGTTGGTAGGGAAGCCTAGCGCCTCGTCTGTGGATCAGATTACCTGCTGATTCATATCACTCTTTAATCTGGATTAATCCGCTGACCGGTCACATGACTTCACTCCTCAGAGTCGGTGTGTCCTCTGAGGATCGATGGGACGGTGAACGGCCAGAAGGGCTTTGATCTGATGAGTCTGATGGACATCGAGACGAAGGCCAAGAAGGTCCAGGGGTCTCTCGTCTCGGAAGGCGCCTACCTGCTGACCCCTCGCCTGGACCTCACCCGCAGCACCAGGTGAGAGAGAGCTGATGGTACAGTTTCAGGGAGAACAATTAACGAGACATGGGCACGCGCGGAACGCAACTCACCAAAACAGCAGATACCAAAACTCACTGGGTAGGAAACTGATGTGTAATTAATGATTAAATATAATTAGCTAATTACCATAATCATTACCTACTTATTAGCCCTCATAGCCCTCGTAACGTACAGCGCTACCTACCCGGGGTTACAGGGTGTTACTCTGTACGCTCATGACTCCAGGAACGTTTCTCATAGTAACAGCTACACCAACAGACCCAGTCATATTCATAATCCATCTACATATGGTAAACACCAGCAGACACGTCCGTCACCACCTGCAGCACCAAATACTCACGTCTCAAAATCCTGAAATCCTACACTGCAAGTCTTAGTGAAAGTGATCTATCCAGAGATCTAAGGATTATTATTTTGAGACTGTTGTAAACGTATTTTATTTATTTATTTATTTATTATTTCCAGGCATTTAATTTTTATTATTTATATTAATTTTGCTATGTTTACTATTATATCATCTGAAAATATCGTGAGAAAATTCACTAAAATAAATTAAATAATGATGAATTAGTTCACAACATCTTAAAATGAGAGCTTTAGATATTTAAACTAATAGTGAGTCAGAGCTGTACCCAGTGGTGGTGAAGGTAACCAGACGTCCCCTCTAAAAGCTCCCTCACAGGAAGTTCCTACAGGAGGTGGTTCTGAATACGCTGCCTGATGTCTGAGACGCTGTTTATGATAGTGTGGAGAAGATCTCAGCCTTAAACTCCATTCATGGTGGAGGGATACATGCTGCAGGGCGCTGTGAGGTCAAATAGTCCCCCAAAGGAACTTAGTATTTCCAGGTTTTCCAGATTTCCATCACCAACATTCCATACACACTCAGAAGACACGTGTAGGTTCACTGGTGGTTCTAGGTCACACCTCACACCAAACCCTCTCTTGGTCACGCTTGGTGCATCCCAGTGCGGAGCTGCTGAAGGCTCTGTGACACTGCTCCACCTGTAAGCGGTCCAAATGACTCCATGATGTATCAGAACCGTGCACGTGGTTCTCCGGTTCTCTGAGTAACCTTCTTATTTGGCCTGACCTGGCGTGTCGCGCAGATAGATCTGACATGTAATTACTGAGATCCAAACAGGGAGTCTAACGTAAACATCTAGTTTAATGTTAGATGCTGGTGGGTGGAGTGGGTGGAGCTCTGGGAGCATCAGCTTGCGTCAGACATGGCCATTTCTGATATCTGCTGAACTGGGACCCATAAGCTCCGGCGTTTAAACATCCTGGTGCCTCCACAGGGAGATCTTCCCCGAAGGCCTCCCGCCCTCCTACGTGTTTGTGGCCACCCTGCGCGTGAAGAGCCCAGCTCACCTGATGAAGTTTGACCTCTGGAGGGTGCTGTCCGAGGACGGGGTCAGGCAGGTTGCCGTGACCTTTAACGGAGCTGACAAGTCAGTGACCTTCACCAGCACCAGCACCACGAAGACCCAGCAGAGTGCGGTATTCAACGACCGAGGCATTAAGGTCAGTCAGATCTCCCAAACACACTACTCCGCTGTCCGTCACCTTCCCAGACGGACAGAGGGAGATCCCAGAGTTCCGTTCGGTCGTGTGTTCAGTCCTGGGGAAAACTGTCTCTATGAAACTCGTTCTGGATCATGCTCTAGACTCAGAGCCCTCACACAGTTCAGGTCAGACTGGCGAGTGGCAGGGCCGAGCTGGTTAGTGCCGAGGTAGCAGCGTAGTCTTCCAGCTCAGGCGGCTTTAACCTCAGAATTTCATTTGGTCTGTTGTGTGACGTGTGGCATGTGACCAAGACCGTCCATCTTGGTGCCTCCACACACGGATTCGTTGGGCGTCTCCACCAAGACTAAAGCGGGACTCGTCACTGAAGATGACCCGCTGCCATTCTGAGTCACTCCATGACAGTCTGGTACGACACCACTGCAGTCTTTGGTGATGGTGACGTGGTGTTAAGGACAGTCGTGGTAACGGTCTGTGTGCATGTAGTCTTGCGTGGTGCAGCCGTCTGACGATGGTGCAGGATGACTCATGGAGGACACCACTGCTCGCTGGAGGTCCGAGCTTTGGTGGTGGTGGTGCAGTCGTGGGCTGGAGGTCACCAGAAGGTTGCTGGTTCGATCCCCTAAACACAGAGGACACGACTGAAGGCCCCTTGAGCAAAACACCTAACCCTCAAATGCTCCCCGGGTGCTGTGGATGGGGCGTGTGTGCTCACTGCCCCCTAGTGCGTGTGTTCAGTAGTGGGTGTGTCCTAAGGCCTAATAACAGACAGGTATCTAAACCTGCTGGACTGTATACACAGCTGCTATAGGAAGCTGACTGCTTTGATCTGAAACTGAAAGTGTCCAGCAGGGGGAGCTCTCACTGGGTCTACCTGGAAATTAAACGACACAGGTAAAAAGCTCCCTCGTTAGGCGGGGTTACATTCATAGATCAGGCATAGCCGACAGGCTGGACAGATCGCTGTAGTGACGTTCTAGATAAACTCTCCTGGGACATTGATCTTTAGCTGGAAAAGACAGTGGACCTGTAACAGCAGCTCTCATAATCAGATCCAGCTCCAGAATCTTACGGGTCAGACAGTACCCAGTGCTGAGACAACATCAGAACGAACTCCTGGTCTCCTAAAATCCACCACAGTCACTCGACGGGCGTGTAGAGAACAGTGTATGATGTAACACCGGCTCCTGGCGGCCCCTGGTACACAACCCAGGTAGCCATAAAGGGTCCACCACCTGGGAATCCCTGGGCTTTGAAGATGTGGTGGTTTGTGCGGAGGCTCCTCCCACAGACGCTTACCTCCTCTCCTCTGTTTCCCCGAAGAGGCTCTTTGATACTGACTGGCACCAGCTGAAGCTGCTGGTGAAGCCCAAGCGCGTCACCTGTTACCTGGATGATGTGTACGTGGAGGAGCAGCTCCTGGACCCAGTGGTTCCTATTTACATCAACGGCAAGACACAGGTGGCCAAGAAGGTCAGCATAGAGACCACCGTCCCCGTAAGTGTCTCCAGCGTTCCATACCCCGTCCTGAGAGCTGGTCCAGTACGCTCCCGGTAGCGCCGGGTGGAACCCCCCCTAAGCGATCCTGTTCTTGGTGTCCTGTTCAGATCCTCCTGCAGAAGCTGCGTCTGTACTGTGACCCGGTCCAGAGTGAGAGGGAAACGGCGTGTGAGATCTACTCTGTGGTAAGACCTCAGTAACTGTTTACCTGCCTCGTGTCCTCCTGCTGTCTCCTCTGTTTCTAACTCCTGCTTGTGTCTCCCACCGCAGCAGGACCACCGGGTAAGTTTCCAGCCCCTTGTGTTTCCCTGATTGCTTCCTCCATCACGTGTCATGCAGCATCTAATACTTCTAATGTGTCACATGACCAGTGTCCCGTGGATCGCGCTCTGGCTGTGGAGGGATGCGAGTGTCCCAGTGGCAAACCTGGCCCACCTGGCCTACCTGGGCCTATGGTAAGCCCTTGATTAAGGTGGCTCTGCGTTTAGGGTGGTGGTGTGTGTTAGGTACCACTGGATTTAAGGTGGCAGGGAAATTAAAATGGCACTGGATTTAGCCTAGTAGAGGATTTAAAGCAGCACTGGATTTAAGGTGGCAATGAATTTAAAGTAGCAGTGGTTTCAGCTCTAACTCTCTGTCTCTGCAGGGCTTCAGGGGAGAGAAGGGGCGAGAGGGACCCCCCGGCCCAGACGGAAAGCCTGTAAGTCCAAGTTTCTACATCCTGTCGATGAGATGAAGTCATTTTGAGTGGTTAGCTATGATGTGGTTTCCAGGCCTATGCTAACAGCGCTAGCATTACTCTGTGTCCCCACTCTCTCACTCTCTTCTGAGCTCTGATTGGAGAAGGGTCCAGCTGCAGACCCCCGGGGCTGTTTACATGACCACCGGATTTATCAGATACCTGCAGAAATCTGATTATGATCAGACTATCAAATGCATGTAGACACAGACTCAGTATCCCAGACATCAGACGGCGTATTCTCAGCCATGTGGTAACTTTCTGTGAGGGAGCTTTTACAGGTGGACGTCACACACCCGTGACTCCACAGACCGTGGAATGTCTTGGTTGGTCTGACATTTTGCCGAACTGCAGCTCAGTAAACGTGTGCGTCTGCATTTCCTGATCTTTCCTTGCTAAGGGGAAGCCTGGAGAACAGGGCGCACCAGGAGAGCCTGGACGGAATGGGCAGAACGTGAGTAAATAATGTTTTTAATAGACCGTGGGGCAGTGGTGGGCTGGAGGAGGGGGCAGTGGTGGGCTGGAGGAGGGGGCAGTGGTGGGCTGGAGGAGGGGGCAGTGGTGGGCTGGAGGAGGGGGTAATTGTGGGCCGGAGGAGGGGGAAGTGGTGGGCCGGAGGAGGGGGTGGTGGTGGTCTGGAGGAGGGGGCGGTGGTGGGCTGGAGGAGGGGGCATTCGAGGGCCGGAGGAGGGGGCAGTGGTGGGCTGGAGGAGGGGGGAGTGGTGGTCGGGAGGAGCGGGCAGTGGTGGTCTGGAGGAGGGGGCAGTGGTGGTCTGGAGGAGGGGGCAGTGGTGGGCCGGAGGAGGGGGCATTCGAGGGCCGGAGGAGGGGGCAGTGGTGGGCTGGAGGAGGGGGCATTCGAGGGCCGGAGGAGGGGGCAGTGGTGGGCTGGAGGAGGGGGTAGTGGTGGTCTGGAGGAGGGGGCAGTGGTGGTCTGGAGGAGGGGGCAGTGGTGGTCTGGAGGAGGGGGCATTCGAGGGCCGGAGGAGGGGGCAGTGGTGGGCTGGAGGAGGGGGAAGTGGTGGTCTGGAGGAGGGGGCAGTGGTGGGCTGGAGGAGGGGGCAGTGGTGGGCTGGAGGAGGGGGCAGTGGTGGGCCGGAGGAGGGGGCAGTGGTGGTCTGGAGGAGGGGGCAGTGGTGGGCTGGAGGAGGGGGCAGTGGTGGGCTGGAGGAGGGGGCAGTCGTGGGCTGGAGGAGGGTGCAGTGGTGGCCTGGAGGAGGGGGCAGTGGTGGGCCGCAGGAGGGGGCAGTGGTGGGCCGGAGGAGGGGGCAGTGGTGGGCCGGAGGAGGGGGCAGTGGTGGGCCGGAGGAGGGGGCAGTGGTGGCCTGGAGGAGGGGGCAGTGGTGGCCTGGAGGAGGGGGCAGTCGTGGGCCGGAGGAGGGGGCAGTCGTGGGCCGGAGGAGGGGGCATTCAAGGGCAGGAGGAGGGGCAGTGGTGGGCTGGAGGAGGGGGCAGTCGTGGGCCGGAGGAGGGGGCATTCAAGGGCTGGAGGAGGGGGCAGTGGTGGGCTGGAGGAGGGGGCAGTCGTGGGCCGGAGGAGGGGGCAGTGGTGGCCTGGAGGAGGGGGCAGTGGTGGCCTGGAGGAGGGGGCAGTGGTGGTCTCGAGGAGGGGGCATTCGAGGGCTGGAGGAAGGGGCAGTGGTGGTCTGGAGGAGGGGGCAGTCGTGGGCTGGAGGAGGGGCAGTTGTGGGCCGGAGGAGGGGGCAGTCGTGGGCTGGAGGGCAGTCGTGGGCTGGAGGAGGGGGCATTCAAGGGCAGGAGGAGGGGCAGTCATGGGCTGGAGGAGGGGGCATACAAGGGCAGGAGGAGGGGGCAGTCGTGGGCTGTGTGTGTGTGTGGGTGGGTGTGTGTGGGTGTTTCACTTCATGGTTGGGTAGTGTAAATTCCTGTGTGTGGTAACCATGGCCCTAAACTCTCCACTCAGAGGCCTCACTCAGGTTCAGCTAATCCACCAGGCTACGCTAGCTGCTAATGCATGAGCGCTAGCTAGCTTCACACGGATGAGCCTGCGTGTAATTCCTGGCGGGCCTGGCTGATTTTCTCCCTCCTCTGTTCACAGGGTGAGGCAGGTCAGCCGGGACAGAAAGGGGAGCGAGGACTGACCGGTCCCAAAGTAAGTATAATCACACCTTAGCCGCGGCGGAACCCGCCCACACCGGTCATTTACAGAAGCAGCTACACCTTCCAGTACTTACTCACACACCAGCAGACCCGTTACACTCGCTGCACCTCCCACACGCCAGTCACACTCCGCACACAGCTTCTCATGCACTCTCTTCATAGGGGGACATGGGACTACCAGGACCACCAGGAAAGCCCGGCCCCCCAGGACCAACAGTGAGTCCGATCTTAAATCCATAATCCAAACAAGAACCCAGTGGAGTTCTCTCCGCGGCCCTGGTGATGCTGCTCAGCATGTGTGCTTGCTGGGTGTTGCCCTGGAGACGTGAGGCTAAGGAAGCTAAGCTAACAGTTTAGCACAGTGCTAGCATACATGCTCTAGACCAGAGAGGGTTCTTCAGGGGCTCTTTAGTAAAGGTGACAGCTCTGTTTAGAACCACAAGTTCCATATAGAACCATTTGCATGCTGTGTACGGTGAGATGGTTCTTCAGAGTGGTGGGAAACGTGTTGTGTATGGTTCTCCATAGAACCTTGAAAATGGTGCTATATAGCATTAAAGGGGTTCTTGCTTTAGACGTTTAAAATAAGATGGTTCTTTAGTAAGGACAGTGGTTCTATGTAGAACCCTTTTTTAATACTGAAATGCCTCTTGGCATGGTGTAATAGTTCTTCAGGTTGGTGGAGAACATTTTGTCTGTGGTTCTATGGAGAACCAATGCTACAATTGTGTTCAAATTTGTGAAAAGGTTCTATATAGAACCATATACACTTCCCTGACGTTCTCCCTCAGAACCACAGAAGCATGCAAATATTTATTTAAGTGTTCATGGTTCTAGATACATCAGTTCCCATAATTCCCATTACTGAAGAACCCCTGAAGAGGAACCCATGTTTCCGAGTGTGTTCTGAGTAGTAGTAGACATGATCAGAACCTGATGCTCCTCCTCCTCCTCCTCCAGGGCCCGGGACTCTCTACGTGGGACAGTTCTGGAGTAGACGAGAGCAAGGTAGACAGTGTCTCATGTCTAGAACCCTCTAATGTCTAGATCTTCCGCCATTGTGCCCCCCTCACTGACTCGACTGTGTTTATTCTGAAGGAAGTCTCAGGACGGCCAGGGGAGGTGGGACCTCCAGGAAAACCGGGGCCGATGGTGAGGCATCATGTGATCATGCAGTGTGGTTCTGGAGCGTGGTTTTATTGGCGGTTCTGCGCCAAAATGCCGAGTAGAATTACCAGGCTGCCACATACAGCGCTGAAGCGGGCCCGTGGAGGACGCCAGGCTGCTGGCCAACACGTTCCCCATGTGTTTGTGATTATTAGTTTCCCTCACATTTTTTCCGAAGAGCCGAATTCAGTCAATGAAGGAACCCACACTGGGTCTGCCTTCCAGGCTCCGGGCGCTCCGAAGCTGCCGTGGCTCTAATATTTCAGTCTGGACTCTGAGAGAGATCGTTTTGGTGAGACGGGAGGCTCAGAGCCGACATTTCAGCTGCGCCGTCCAGCATGACCACGGTGCGTTCCCATGGAGCATGAAGATGAATCACTCACCAGCCTCCGACTGTAGCGCTCCTGCTGAGTTACACATCCACCTAGGCTTGAAATTACAGACGGTGCCGGTCAGGAAGCTCGGTAGTCCGGTTAACACCTTGTTCGACAGCCCGCTGTAGATGCTCAGCTTGACTCTTTAGCTCACGCTCCAGCTGGAATCGCTCACAGTAAGGTTACAGCCGTTTGGTTCCTCATAGAGAAGCTTTCTTTACAGTGGTGCTGATGGGAACCCGGTGTCTCCATGGCTACAACACACATATGGCTTACTCCCCCAACTGTTAGCTGGCTAGGCTAAAAACACAGCCGCACTTCGCTCACAGCTAAACGGGAATTACCTGCACATAGTGCGACCACACCACAACATTACAGCCTCTTACACACTCCTCATCAGGAGACCAGCTCCACCCAGAAGGAGGTGTGGGAGTGCGGGTGTGTTGGGAAGGAGGATAAAGGGTACCAGGATCAATAACTGGTGATAAATTTAGACTGATATGATCAATATTTATTGAGCTACACATACAGAAGTCTGTCTCTCAGTATGGCGTCGGGCCGCCGTGTTCGCTAACCCAACACGCCAGACGTCTCGGTATGGAGCTGTAGAGGTTCCTGATGGAGTCCTGTGATAATCCATCCCATGCAGCTTGAACATCCTCACACAGTTCCTGCAGATGGTGCGGTAGGGGTGGAGGTGGAGGGACACCAGGTCTTCTGGACGTGTGACGACAAACCGTTCATCTTGGTGCTGACCACGGTGCCTCCACACACGGATTCGTTGGGCGTCTCCACCAAGACTAAAGCGGGACTCGTCACTGAAGATGACCCGCTGCCATTCTGAGTCACTCCATGACAGTCTGGTACGACACCACTGCAGTCTTTGGTGACGGTGACGTGGTGTTAAGGACAGTCGTGGTAACGGTCTGTGTGCAGGTAGTCCTGCGTGGTGCAGCCGTCTGGTTACCGTCTGGTGCTGCACTAACAGGATGGAGGACACCACTGCTCGCTGTGGGGTCAGTCAGAAACAGAGATAAGACCCGTCCCTGCTTACATCATGTGTGCGGTTGAGTGTGGAACTTGAATCATTAGCCTGCCTCACCATGTCACACCCACACACCGAGTTTCAGTCGTGTGGGTGGACTCCTTCTGGGTGCGGATGTCTGTGCAGCTGTTCTTTTGATGATGAGAGTATGTGTAGAGAGTGGTTAGCCTATAGAACACACACTGAGACAAACACAGATAAGATGTAACCGTGAGCGGTTCTGGTTTTATCTAGAACGGAGCGATTCACACCAAACCCGCTCTGACCGGTTTGTTTACATCTAAAGGATTTAAATTCTGAACAAATTATGGACTTCCCCTTTAACATTCCCTAAACACCAATTGGGACAGGTGTTGGCAGAACACTGTAATCGTTCCGCAGTGGCTCCGAGGAGAACCTGTAATTTACCCCGTGTTCTCTCTACACAGGGCCAGCCTGGAATACCTGGGAAAGATGGACTCCCTGGACCTGCTGGACCAAAGGTACGGTAATACCTCTAATCCCAGATTACTGTTCCACACCATGTCCTGCTCCGGAGGACCGCGGAACCGCTCCATGTGTGCTGATCCGGTATCGCAGGGGATCCACGGGTTCCGTGGCAGCTGGTAGTTGTCGGAGGTCCCGTTAGCTCACATGGGAAAAGTCGAGGCGGTTTATTTTTAGGGGCATATTTGTGGTTTGGCTCGCGTCTTTTTCGTCCTCCTCCTGGACGCTTTGTGCCGATTGCCAGGAGGCAGACATGGTCCCTCAGCCCGGCTAAATAAAGCAGCCCTGACGCCCAGATGATGATGGGTAGAGGACACGCTCTCGGGTTCCAGGGCGAGCTGGACTTTGGAATGTAGGGCGGGGCTGTTTAGAGTCGAAACAGGGATCTGCCAGAGACGCCTCGCTCTTCCGTATGGGGGCTTACTGTCATGTGACTGAGAGAATAACGGCCCAAAACCCCCAGCAAAGACCCCCAGTGACGGGGGCCCCTCTGCTCTGACGCTCACCAGACGTCTCACAGACACCATTCACCTGCCCAATGACGTGCTGCTTTGGGAGGGGCTTGTGCTGTAATAGGAGGGGTTTAGTTATAATGGGAGGGGCTTGTGTTGGACTGGGAGGGGTATAGTTATAATGGGAGGGTTTGGGTTGGACTGGGAGGGGTATAGTTATAATGGGAGGGGTTTGGGTTGGACTGGGAGGGGTATAGTTATAATGGGAGGGGTTTGGGTTGGACTGGGAGGGGTTTAGTTATAATGGTAGGGGTTTGGGTTGGACTGGGAGGGGTTTAGTTATAATGGTAGGGGTTTGGGTTGTACTGGGAGGGGTATAGTTATAATGGGAGGGGTTTGGGTTGTACTGGGAGGGGTTTAGTTATAATGGGAGGGGTTTGGGTTGTACTGGGAGGGGTTTAGTTATATTGGGAGGGGTTTGGGTTGTACTGGGAGGGGGTTTAGTTATAATGGGAGGGGTTTGGGTTGTACTGGGAGGGGTTTAGTTATAATGGGAGGGGTTTGGGTTGGACTGGGAGGGGGTTTGCGTGTACTCGGATGGGTGTTAGTGGTACTGGTTTGGGTTGGACTGGGAGAGGGTTTGCGTGTACTCGGATGGGTTTCAGTGGTACTGGTTTGGGTTGGACTGGGACGGGTTTAGTTATAATGGGAGGGGTTTAGGTTGGACTGGGAGGGGTTTGCGTGTACTCGGATGGGTGTTAGTGGTACTGGTTTGGGTTGGACTGGGAGGGGTTTGCGTGTACCCGGATGGGTGTTAGTGGTACTGGTTTGGGTTGGACTGGGACGGGTTTAGTTATAATAGGAGGGGTTTGGGTTGGACTGGGAGGGGGTTTGCGTGTACTCGGATGGGTGTTAGTGGTACTGGTTTGGGTTGGACTGGGACGGGCTCAGCTGGAACGTCTCTGGGAGAGATTAAGTGTTTCTGCTGCTGTACTATGTGTCTCAGCGTCTCAGACCAGCTCCTGTAGTGCTTTGATCTGATCTGTATGGTTATACGTGCGTCCTGGTGGCATGGTGTCGCTCAGCCCTCAGATCTAGTCCTGGTATGTAATCTGGGTCGTCCTGGAGCTGCGCCTGCACGCGTAGCGGGGTGACGTGATCACAGCGTTATTAATGATCCTGGATGAAGGAATGATCTCCACTCCGTACGTCCCTTCAGGACAGTAGCTGCTTTATGGAGTAGGTTCCCTGGCCAGTTCTCTGGGGCTTACCTGGCCACTCCTTCTAGCTACGCCCCCGTCTTCACCCACATCTATTTTCAGCCTCCTGCGTCTGTTCCAGCATCTGTGTCGGATACCGCCCAGAGGGTTAACACTTACTCTCTCTGTCTGTGTATCTCTCTGTCTGTCCCTGCCACCCTCCCTCCATGCGGAGTGCAGATTAGTGGTCTTTAATGGCCCATTAAGGTGGGCACACTTACCAGCAGTCAGTTTGGTGAAACCTCTAGGCAGGGTTCAGTGCTTGTTCAGTGTTTGTTTTGGTGATTGGACGCAGGTCTGATGGGGACATTTAGAGATGCTGTCGATTATTTTAGTCCTGGAGGCTTTTATATCCTGTAACTAACCACCTCTGTACAGAGCAGTTATACACATACCTGAGTGTGTGCGGCGTAAACAGAGTGAGAGAGGGTTTGGTGTGAGGTGTGTACAGAGTGAGTGAGAGAGGGTTTGGTGTGAGGTGTGTACAGAGTGAGGGAGAGAGGGTTTGGTGTGAGGTGTGTACAGAGTGAGGGAGAGAGGGTTTGGTGTGAGGTGTGTACAGAGTGAGGGAGAGAGGGTTTGGTGTGAGGTGTGTACAGAGTGAGTGAGAGAGGGTTTGGTGTGAGGTGTGTACAGAGTGAGGGAGAGAGGGTTTGGTGTGAGGTGTGTACAGAGTGAGTGAGAGAGGGTTTGGTGTGAGGTGTGTACAGAGTGAGGGAGAGAGGGTTTGGTGTGAGGTGTGTACAGAGTGAGGGAGAGCGGGTTTGGTGTGAGGTGTGTACAGAGTGAGGGAGAGAGGGTTTGGTGTGAGGTGTGTACAGAGTGAGGGAGAGCGGGTTGGTGTGAGGTGTGTACAGAGTGAGGGAGAGAGGGTTGGTGTGAGGTGTGTACAGAGTGAGGGAGAGCGGGTTTGGTGTGAGGTGTGTACAGAGTGAGGGAGAGACATCTTTGGTGTGAGGTGTGTACAGAGTGAGGGAGAGGAGGGTTTGGTGTGAGGTGTGTACATAGTGAGG
>JAMWET010006147.1:100000-110000 GCA_024036415.1 Prochilodus magdalenae
CGGGCTGGGGCGGCTCGGGGGCTGATTTCAGAGCGGGCCGTATGGGCTGTAATTACTGCTGTTGTGCTTTAGGAACACCGTACGCTCGGTGTGAGGTCTCTGCATTATCAAAGGCTCAGGGCCGTCACAGGCTCGCTGCGTTCCCGCGGCAATGAAAGGGTGCTGGATGAGGTTGTGTGCAGCGGTGATGGACATGACCAGTGAGCGCTGGAAGGAGAACTCCACACCCTCACTGGTCCTCCCAGAACCATAAAGAACCATATGTAAGGCACATTGTCTCTCAGTATGGCGTCGGGCCGCCGTGTTCACTAACCCAACACGCCAGGCGTCTCGGTATGGAGCTGTAGAGGTTCCTGATGGAGTCCTGTGATAATCCATCCCATGCAGCTTGAACATCCTCACACAGTTCCTGCAGATGGTGCGGTAGGGGTGGAGGTGGAGGGACACCAGGCCTTCTGGACGTGTGACTACAGACCGTCCATCTCGGTGCTGACCACGGTGCCTCCACACACGGATTCGTTGGGCGTCTCCACCAAGACTAAAGCGGGACTCGTCACTGAAGATGACCCGCTGCCATTCTGAGTCACTCCATGACAGTCTGGTACGACACCACTGCAGTGTTTGGTGACGGTGACGTGGTGTTAAGGACAGTCGTGGTAACGGTCTGTGTGCATGTAGTTCTTCGTGGTGCAGCCGTCTGCCGATGGTGCTGCACTAACCGGATGACTGATGGAGGACACCACTGCCCGCTGGAGGTCTGTAATGGTGGCTGTTAGGTCAGATCTGTTCCCAGTGGTGGTGAAGGTAACCAGACGTCCCCTCTAAAAGCTCCCTCACAGGAAGTTCCTACAGGAGGTGGTTCTGAATACGCTGCCTGATGTCTGAGACGCTGTTTATGATAGTGTGGAGAAGATCTCAGCCTTAAACTCCATTCATGGTGGAGGGATACATGCTGCAGGGCGCTGTGAGGTCAAATAGTCCCCCAAAGGAACTTAGTATTTCCAGGTTTTCCAGATTTTCATCACCAACATTCCATATAGATCATTTCCAGGCAGAAATCAGGTCTATGGTTTTGATTGAGTTTAGATTAATCAGCCTTAATTGAGCCTGTGGTGGTTTCGGTTTGAGTTATTTGGATTTCTGGGCCTTGATCCTGTCTGGAAGATCAGAGCTCTGTGAGGACTGTGATCAGACCTGTGCAGGTGTGTAAACTGTATGATGTATACCCGTCTACACACAGACCGTATGTGTGTTTGTGCTGGTCCATTAAGGTTACCTAAGCTCCACACATGCAGTGTACATGGCCTGGCTCTGTCCCCGTGCCGCAGGCGGCCCCGCGCTCCTCCAGCGCGCTCTGTAATCAGGTTTAACAGGTGTGTGTATGTGCTTACGGCCGCTGCGGTGCAGTAGCACACTGCAGGCACATGTGTCCAGAAATACCCGGGTATTATAGACTACGTGATAGGCGACCGCAGGCTGCCGAAGGAGGGTCCTTCCCCAGGGCCCCGCGTAAACCTGACTTGTAATTTGGCCGTGGGGAAGGAGTACGGGTGTAGAATCTCCCCTGCAGATATCTGGATGGGCGTAGCGTATGTCAGATCTTAATGACAGGCTTCCCGAACGTTCATGCTAGCTTTCCAATTAGAACGTGTGCACGCTGCCGTGTGCCTGTCATCTCTCAGGCAGCGTCTTTCTTTCATTAACGGTGTGGAAGCGTGCGGCGTGTGTGGCAGCGTTCCAGGTTTAGCTTTCACCTAATTACATCCTGCTTGATCGGAGTGTGTAGCTTTACAGCTCCGTCAGATCCCCACCTTCTCTCATGCTATATTTGAGCCTCCAGATGGACTTGGACGAGGACCAAGAGCCCGGGATAGAAATCCTATGAACGTCCCGACGGAGCAAATATGTGAGGATCGTGGTGACGGATTTAGACCACGGTCAGTAGCCTAGTTGGAATTTGGCCAGTGTGGTTTATTGGAACGTGGCGCTCGCACGATACAGCGCCCTCCTCTGCGATACAGATCTCCACACTGACACCTGGAGCACTGACACCTGATACTGGATCTTCCCCAGGTCCTTCACCTGAGATGGGGACAGTACCTGCAGATACACGGAGGAGTTGGGTAATCGTGTACCTCGGGGGTTTTAGGCTAATTACCCGGAGCTTGTGATCACATGACCTACATCACTGCTCGGTATGGTATGATATGGTCAGGTCTGTGATCGGAATTCCTCTGATATCCAATCCAGTGTTCCCTGCCGTTATCCCAACCTCATTCTGACCCTTCCAAAACCTGGGTTAGGACTTGACCTATGTTCCCAGGGCACTAGTATCCGAGGTCCCTAGATTCTCAGGGTCCTCTGTAGCCAGGGCCCTATGTTCCAAGGATCCTGTGTTCCCAGGGCAATAGGCTCCCAGGTTCCCCCCCCACCCAGGATCCTATGTTCCTAGAACAATGGGTTCCTAGGATGTTCCCAGGATCGTATCCTCCCAGGTTATTGCCAGAGCCAATTTTTCCCAGGATCCTACATCCCGGCCAGGAGACTGTGTTCTAATGATCCTATGTTGCCAGGGAAGTATGTTCCTAGGATCCTGTGTGTTCAGGGTCCTCGGTTGCCAAGGCCCTATGTTCCCAGGACCTGCACCCTATGCAGCCAGAGCCCTGTGTTCCCAGCCTCCAGTGTTTGCAGGGCCCTAGATTCTCAGGGTGCTATGTTCTCTGGACCCTCTGTTGCCAGGGGCCTGTGTTCTAAGAATCCTATGTTCCCTGGGCAGTAGGTTCAGGCGATTTGGCATTCCCAGAACACTATGTTGCCAGGGCCCTAGGTTCCCAGATCCTTATGTGTCCGCTGGAACACAGAGTGGCTTCCCAGGTCTTTTCTGTGAGGGACCACAGGGCCTTGGGAACACAGGGTCCCATAGGGCCCTACAAACATAGAGCTGTTAGAGGGTCCGGGTGAGTAACTAAAGGGCGCTCGGGAAACGTAGGGACTCCTGATGTTCCTGAGATTCCGTACGGGAGAAGGGAACAGTGGTGTTACTGTGCATCTGGTTCCTCTCTAAGGTTCCCTACCTGTGAGAGTCGCTGCCCTCTGCCTTTAAAGGACAGGGTCTGGCGCTCAGGAGCTCGTCAGATGTTAGTCAGGTCTAGCACCTCACACGGCGCAGGCGTGTGCTAAACCTCACGCAGGGCGTGCGCGTCCTGAGCGCTGCTGCAGGTGACACAGCTCGTCTGGTCGTGTGTGTGCGGTTGCGGAGAGTACGTGTGTTAGCTCTGAGCTGCTTCCGAGTCCTTATCACAGCAGATCAGGGTTCCTGCTCTGCCTCGCACATCTGATTCCAACGCGCTCGGAGGCAGCCTCAGATTTCACCAGCCTCATAACCTTCAGGTCCAAATCACACAGTAAAGAGGGGTTCTTAAAGCACAGTAAAGTAGGGTTCTATGGTACAGTAAAGTGGGGTTCTATGGTACAGTAAAGTGGGGTTCTATGGTACAGTAAAGTGGGTTCTCATGCTACAGTAAAGTGGGGTTCTAATGGTGCAGTAAAGTAGGGTTCTATGGTACAGTAAAGTAGGGTTCTATGGTAAAGTGGGGTTCTATGGTACAGTAAAGTGGGGTTCTATGGTACAGTAAAGTAGGGTTCTATGGTACAGTAAAGTGGGGTTCTATGGTACAGTAAAGTAGGGTTCTATGGTACAGTAAAGTGGGGTTCTATGGTACGGTAAAGTAGGGTTCTATGGTACAGTAAAGTGGGGTTCTATGGTATGGTAAAGTAGGGTTCTATGGTACAGTAAAGTAGGGTTCTATGGTACAGTAAAGAAGGGGTTCTATGGTACGGTAAAGTAGGGTTCTATGGTACAGTAAAGTGGGGTTCTATGGTACAATAAAGAAGGGGTTCTATGGTACAGTAAAGTGTGCTTTCTATGGTTACAGTGAAGTAGTGTTGGGTGGTACGGTAAAGTAGGGTTCTATGGTACAGTAAAGTAGGATTCTATGGTAAAGTGGGGTTCTATGGTACAGTAAAGTAGGGTTCTATGGTACGGTAAAGTGGGGTTCTAATGTACAGTAAAGTAGGGTTCTTGAGAAGTTCTTTGTCTGACTGTTCTCTAACCCTGGAGCGATCTTTAACCGAGTCGCTCGGGCTGATGTGGCGGATGGCGAGGCTGATAATATGGTCATGTGGGGAAGTCATGTTCCCAGGTTCTCCTAGACTATCCTATAGAACACTGTGGAACACTGTAGAACAGTGTCTCACACATGCGCCGGCTGCTCTCCGGTTCTGAGTGGGAGCTGTTAGAGCCTCTGTGGTGGGGTTGTTTACGTCTGCGCGTGTGATTAATCAGGATTCTGGAGGCCGTGTGGAGTTTCCCTTTAAAGTGTTGGCCAACGTGGCTACTGTCCGTCTCACGCACCCGCTCAGCGCTTTCGGTTCCTCTCTGACCCAGATGTGGAAATCAGGCTGCCTGTGACCCTGCTGGAGGATCTATAGATCACACAGCCTGATGTGTTTGATGTCTCTCTCCACAGGGAGAAAAGGGGGATGATGGAGCTCCTGGAGCGGATGGAGAAAACGGCATTCCAGTAAGCTGATGATTGTTATTCTACTTAGACCAGTGGTGGTGCTCATCACCATTACTGCCACCATCGTCATCATCATCATCATTAAGCCCGTCCCCACAGCCCGTCCTGCTATTCTCGTTGCTGAGCTGCATACATTAGAACCGGGCCCGAAGCCGTTAGTCTGTAGTCGCCCTGTTTGGCAGGGTTCCAGTCCAGATATGGAGCCGCTGTGGTCACAGTGTTTACCGTCTCCCAGAACGGACGACGTGGTGGCGGAGCGGCTCCTCTGGTTGCCTGAAGACCGCGCGACAAAGCGACACGCGCTATCCATCAGCTGTCAGCAGCCTCTATACCGCCTCCACATAAACACGCAGCACCACCCGCAGGACTGGCAACATCAGCGGCACAGCTGGCCCGGGTGACCCGAGCCAAAACAAGCCAGCGTCAGAGAGCAGGGCCCGACCTCCCTCGTTCATCACGGCGCCTTTTAAAGCGAGAGGAAAAACATGAAAGGAAATTTGCACAAATGCACACGACAGCGATTTAACTTTCATCAGCTTCCTATTTACCATCAGGTGCGGTTTCACTATGAGTAGGTGTGAAGGCCCAACACTCAGGGCTTAGTCTTCAGTGGCCCATTATTAATCCTGCAGCGGAGGGGGGGTCTGCGATCCGGTCTCTCCCGAGGGGGCTACAGACCTCTCTCCAGCCCAGTCATCCGTCTGAGCCTTTCACAAGCACTGGTCTACCACTACCTGCACCGCAGGCCACCTGCTGAGCTTCCCAAACACAGGGATCAATCAGAGACTGGGAGAGGTCTGATGTGGGGAAGGGTTAGGAACCACACATAGCTAGAACACAACTATACCACAAATCATAACTCATCCCTACACCTGTCCGACCCTCCTGTTACCTACAGAGGCAGGGATCATCAGTAATCCACCTGGATTAAACTGAGCCAGTGCATGTTCAATCAACTGAGGGCGGGGACAATACCGTAAACAAACAAACGAATAAATAAATAAATAAACACACAAAATAAATAGATAAATAAATAAATAAATATTTTAATAAATATTAATATTCTTATTATTATTCTGTACATTGTAGATTAATAATGAAAATCATAAAAGGACACGTATGGAGTTACCTAGTCAACAAAAACCAGGACATGTTTAATCCTTCAGATTCTTCAAAGCAGCCACCTTTACTTTGATGTCAGCGTGTCACACCCCGGCTTTCCCTCAGTCAGCTTCATGACGTAGTCACCTGGAGCGGTTTAAACTAACAGGTGTGTGTAGAATTACTAATAATAAAATCAAGAGTAAACATGGACAGAGAAGGCGTGTCCAGACTTGATTGACAGGTAGTGCTTATATAATTCCATAAGCATCTTCAGCTCAGTTCATTCCTTTTTCAGTAAGAACAGTTGAAATAAACGGACAGGATTCGGGTTCTACCTGAACCACCGTTCGGGCATGTTGAGAAAGTCTGGGGAACTCTCCGTAGAACCACAGTGACTGACCTTCACCCCATCACCCACCAACCACTGACCGGCGTCTGGAGCTAGTGCGTACGCGGTGTGGTCCTGAGAGTGAGGGGCTGCGGGCCCCCTGTCGTTCCGGGGTTAAGCGCTCCTCGCCGGGTTCTGCGCTGGTTCTGGCGGCGGGCTCTTGTGGAGAAAGGCTGGCTGGGGAGAGGGTGGTGCTTCTGGAGGGCGGGCTGCTGAACGCTGCTGGCCTGTACGGAGGTGTTTAGGTAGCTGGTGCTGTGTGCGGAGCGTGGGGGGCTATTTTAGGGCGCTGTGATTAACCGGTGGTTAATGCAGACCCTGCTGCGGTGAACCTCCGGGCGTTCTCCCCCCTTCACATGTGGAACACTTTCACTGGGCCAAAACAAACCTCCGCAGGTGGAGCAGACGGAGGTATTTCTAGAATTATCCTGAAATGTTAATAAGTGTGCCCTGCCCCGCCCTTCCTCCGCCACCAAGACCATCTGTGTGCCCCCCACCCCCCTCTCTTTCCTCTACCGCCACTCACGCTCCGCCCAGCCAGGGAACGCGCTGGTTCCAGCTTACGGCCGGGGCCTGCTGTGGGTCTGGGAGTGTGATGAGCTGAACAGAGCGATCTGCGTGTGTTCAGTCGAGCGGAGTTACGATTACTAGGGTCACATGGACATCCCTGATTGGTCAGCGCGGAGCACGGAGGTGCGGTTAGACCAGTTCCACAGGTGTAGACCTCACCGCTCAGTGAGGGTGCTTCAATTCTACAACCAGCTTCTCCACCAGCTCCACCAACCAGCTTCTCCACCAGCCCAACCAACCAGCTTCTCCACCAGCTCCACCAACCAGCTTCTCCACCAGCCCAAACAACCAGCTTCTCCACCAGCTCCACCAACCACCTTCTCCACCAGCCCAACCAACCAGCTTCTCCACCAGCCCCACCAATCACCTTCTCCACCAGCCCCACCAACCACCTTCTCCACCAGCCCCACCAACCACCCCCACCACAACTCATCACACCAACCAACCAACCCTAACAACCAGCTTTACCAAGCAGCCTCACCACAAACCCCACCTACCAGCCCCACCTCCTAGCCCCAGCAACCAGCTTCCCCAACCACCCAGCCACACCAACCAGCATGCACCCCGGCCGGCAGGACTGGAGTGAGGCGTTCCAGCACTGAGGGAATGTTCTGCGTGGTAGTTGGTTGGTGGCATTTAGGCTGACGCTCTGTTTATACCAGTAGCGACTTACAAGAAAGCTCCTGTCGATGTTCCCCACAGCGGGGCGGGGTAGGGCCTTTTACCTAATGTAGCATTAGGAATCTTGCCCAGGGACTCTCTCTTTTATTCTCTCTGTAGGGCACTCTCTCGGCAATCTCTCTCTCTACCCTCTCGTCTGGGAATTCGAACCCAGTCTCCCACATGTGGGCTCTCCTCTCTTCCTCCTCTCATCCTGGGTAGTCCCTGTTCTCTTCGTCTTGAGCTATCTCTCTCTCTTCACTCAACCTACACCAACCAACTTCTCTCTCCATCAGCTCTCTCTCAACTCTCTCTCTCTCTCACTCTCTCTCCTCTCTCATGTCACTCCGAGCCTCTCTCTCTCAGGACTCCCTCTCTGAGGCTCTCACTTCTCTCTCGCTCTCACCCTCTCTGAGGGGAATGTTCTGCGTGGTCTCTCTGGTCTCCCTCTCTCTGGTGGGCTCGGGCTCTCGTGCTTCTCTGTCTCTAATGGTAAATGTAGCTGGTTTATTTCTCTCTCTCTCGTCTCTCTCAAAAGCTCTCTCTCTTCTCCCTCTCTCTCTCTCTTCTCTCTCTCTCTCTCTCTCTCTCTTGCTCTCTCCTGCTCTCTGTCCCACTCTCTCTCTCTCTCCCGGGTCTCCCGGGTGGAGGAGCTTTTACAAGCTAATGCAGCCTGAACAGTTAATCTCTCTCTCTCTCTCTCTCTTTCTCTCTCTCTCTCTCTCTCTGTCTCTCTCTGTCTCTCTCTCTCTCTCTCTCTCTCTCTCTCTCTCTCGCTCTCTCACTCTCGCTCTCTCTCTCTCTCTCTCTCTCTCCTCTCTCTCTCACTCTCCTCCTCTCTCCTCTCTCTCTCCTCTCCTCTCTCTCTCATTCTTCTCCTCTCTCTCACTCACACTCTCTCTCTCTCTCTCTCTCTCTCTCTCTCTCTCTCTCCCTCTCTCCCTCTCTCTCTCTCTCTCTCTCTCTCTCTCTCTCTCTCTCTCTCTCTCTCTCACACTCTCTCTCTCTCTCTCTCTCTCTCTCTCTCTCTCTCTCTCTCTCTCTCTCTGTCGATCTTTGATCACATGTCCCTCGTGGGCAGTTATGTTGTAATGAGGGAGCGCTCCAGTGGGTGAAACAAATAACCAGCGTGGGAGGAACTCAGACACAGAGCCCTGTACCCGTAGCCGTTGTGTTTACTGATATGGGTTCGTCTTGGTGTTGAGTGTTGAGTCTGAGCTGTACAGTGTTGATGGCGGTTTGTCTGTTTCTCAGGGCATCAAAGGAACTCCCGGAGAGACGGGGCCTGTAGGACCCCAGGTAAGAGCTCTGTAGATACAGTATGCAGATGTAGGTAGAACATAACCAGGTCCACCTGTTACACCGTTCACCATGCAGGGTGCAGGAGGCGGGTGCTGAGGGGTTAACACCCAGGCCAGTGTTAGATCTCCTCATGTGAGATTAGTGCACCACATATCAACAACCTCAACGGTTGCAGGAGAACAGAGACAGGAAGTGCATAAGCACACAGTTTAACACATTATGGGGAACCGCTGTACCTCCACCCACTGCCCCCTCCATCAGCTCCACTGTCCGTACAGGACACTCTGTAGGTGTACAGGTACAGACTGTAGTCCATCTGTTTCTCTGTGTACTGTATTACCCTGTTCTTCAATGGTCAGGACCCCCACAGGACCCCCACAGGACCCCCACAGAGCAGGTAGTATGTGGGTGGTGGATCATTCTCAGCACTGCAGTGACACTGACGTGGTGGTGGTGGTGTGGTAGTGTGTGGTGCTGGTGTGAGTGGATGACCCACAGCAGTGCTGCTGGATGATCCATCACCCAAACAGTGCCTGCTCTGTGGTGGTCCGGTGTGGGCGTGTGCCAGCGTGAGTGTGCCCCCGTGTGTTGTTGTTTGTGAAATCAATTTATGCTCTCATAACAGGGGGAGAAAGGCCTACCGGGACCACCGGGCTCGACCGGACCCCCAGGACCTGAGGTATGATGCTACAGTTATGTCATCAGATGAAGTTCTAGATCTTGAGATCTCGTCCGTCGTCAGTGAAGGAGCTCTCTGGGACCGAGCCGTCCTGTGGAGTGTAGCCGGACCCACTAGGTGCCGTAGCCGGTTCAGGTTCTGGTGTATTAGCGCCGGTGGGTGGTTGGGGTAGGGATACGTTAGGTGCAGGAACGCTGCAGGGGACTGGATCTCCAGGAGGAGGGTCGATGGGCACTGCCCGGTGCTGCCCCCTGCTGGCGTGTCGCAGTATTGTATTGGCAGGGAGGAGCTTGGTGCTGGCGGTGTTTGTGCTGCGGTGTGGTATCAGTGTAAGCTCGGTGTAGGTGAGATGAAGCTGGAGGAAGTGGTTTTCTCTATAAGACCCTTTTTTCCACACTGTGTGGCCTGCTGCTTCTGAGCTTTCATTTTCCTACTGACTGTCTCTTCTCTCTTGTCAGCAACTTTGTTTCCACTTCCTGTGATGTGCTTTAAGAGAAATGGCCTTTAAAGGGACTGAGCGTGTGCATAGAGCTGGCATGACGGCTTTGATGTGACATGTAATAGATATTTCATTACTTCATTTCAGGGACCACCTGGACCAGTGGGACCACCAGGGGCAGACGGTCATATGGGTCCGAAGGTATAAACCCTTGGTCTGAATGTATACACGACTGAACATGAAGACGGGTCATACCGGGCTGTATGACAATAACA
>JAMWET010006147.1:112500-135000 GCA_024036415.1 Prochilodus magdalenae
TCAATACAAGGCAGCCAATCAGAGCTGAGGTCATTTGCATAAATCTGTCATGACCTGTTTAGGACTAGAAGTCATATGAAAACTCGTTATGATGATGATGATGATGATGATGATGATGATGATGATGTCATGTGGATACTTTGTGTATGTGTTCCTCAGGGATCGGACGGAGAGTCTGGGATTCAAGGACCTCCAGGAATTCAGGGCTTACCAGGGCTACCAGGCCAGAAGGTGTGTCTCTCGCTTGATCTCAAAACCAGGACGTCAATCTAGAGCGTATCTAACATCGGATTTACAGTTAGAGATTATAGACCAGGAGACACGGCACGGATCAACACAGGCAGGATAAACACCCGGAACACAGATCAGGAATTCATACCCTGACTGGGAAAACGCAAGGGGTATAAACACACAAGCACTGACTAGGGACACCTGGGATGGGGAGGGGCCACAAATTAGGGGCGGGACTGGGGCGTGGCACGAGGGCAGAGACAGGGAGGGGCAACAACCAAAACAGGAGCATATGGCAGAACAGGCCTCGAGGGACAGAACGATCAGAGAGGGGAACCGAGACAGAGCTCCATAAGCCATTACCAGGGAACGCCTGTCTGGAAAACTCAAACGGCAAATATCCAAATTCCCCACGCCACATGTGGTTCATCAGCAAAGACCGGGCTGCTGTCCTGAGCTTCCTCTCCTACTGGAGCTGCGAGGCTAATGTAGCTAACAAGCAATGGAAGCGTATGGCCACCAATTAGCATTCTGCAAACGTAGTGCGGCTTCTCAGGCTTCAAGACTGCGTTATCTGATGGTGGATCAAGGTGCGTCACGTAGCTACACACGGATGCCGGGTGTGCTCAGAGTCTGTGCCGTTGTCCTTTTCTATGTGTAGAGAGCTGTGAAAAAGTATTTGCTCCCTCGTAACTCTTTCTATTTTTATTATGATTCACTGTTTTAGATTTTCCGACAGGAAGTTCAGTATTCCTCCGTTAATATAGCTCTCCTTTTTTATTTTTACTTTTCTGCATCATTTGAACTCAGAGGCTGCCGTTTACACCGGGGGAGGTTTCATGGTGAATGGAATGAGGTTCTGCCCTCTCCTGTAACGTTACCATTTTGGAGATACTAGTGCTGATATCTATTACATATGTGTATGAATGGGGGTCCGTAGTGTACCATGGGGGTCCTGTGGCCCTCTCCGAGACCGATTCCTAAAGGAATATCAGACAACCTGAGCCCGAGTCATGTCGTCCGGGCCTGATCTCAGCTGTTCCTGTCCGATCTTAACCTCGGAACATTTCCAACACTGCTCCGGGATCCGGACGGACTGTTCTTAGGATGTGTCCGTCTGTGGGACTTCCTGGAAGGCAGAGAACCCCGGGATAAACCCAGCATTCCAATGAGAACATCTTCCCCCGAGTGAAACATGGTGGTGGTAGTGTGAGGGTGTGGGTTCAGATTCTCCCCTCCCACCTTAAACGGTGCAGGTATCACATTCTGGTGCTGACATTCAGCTCCTTACTAATGCAGCAGTTAGTTAAGGTGGTACTGACCATTTAGCATCCTATTCAGCGGGTTCTTGGGCCCGTTCTCCTGCTCCACCTTAAATGATGCAGTAGTTACAGAAACATCTAAAACTACGAGCTGGGCGCGACCTCACCGAGGAGCAGTGGTGAAGGTCCTGCCCTGAACCCCGCCGGTGTGGCTGGACATGAGCAGTCCTCCAAAGAGGAGCAGGTCAGGACCTCCGGTTGCTGGGTTACCTGAGGGTGGGACGGTCTGTTCAGGGTTCGGGGCAGTTACATCCTCAGACTAGTGATGGAGGTGGAGGTTCTCTTCAACAGACAAAACCATGATTTATACACCATCCTGAGTTTCCTCATATATGAGGATCTGAAACCTCAGAGAGAGACAACTTCACCAAAACAGAGGAAACCAGGTGGGGGGGGGGGATCTGTAACTGCATGTCGCAGAAAAGCACACGGGCAAGACAGACAGAGCATTTCACACCTTGGCATGGTTTGGGGGATGGGTATGATGATGGGTATGATGATGCTAATCGGATCATGGCTACATTGGCATTAGCTGATTGCTAAAATCGAGATCTATCCTTGGTGGCTACATTGCAGATTGTAGATTGCTGCAGTACTCACGCTCACCACTAGAGGTTACACACTGCTCCTTTAAAACGTCTTGGCTGTGAAACTGACTGGTGTGGACCAGCAGGCTCTCTGTGCTGGCGTTAGTTCTAACCACGCTGATTAAACGGAACCGTGGATGTGAAGAACCCTGCCTTCAGGATCCTGTATTGTGTTCTAGAGCGGAGCAGCGCAGCAGTATATCTCAGTACCGTGATGGGCTCCATTCCAGCGGGTTTCTGACCAGGCGGTGTATGTGGTCGGTGCTGGTAGGAGCTCTGACCGACTGAGTGTGTGGTTATACGGAGGGCCTGGTGAAACTGGATCTGGTGAACACAGTGTGTGCTGAGTATGGAGCACGGTGATGTAGGTCTGCTGGATCCTCTTCCTCTGTCCCGTCTACAGTGCTGGGTCATGTCCATCTCTTGCTGGGTCTGCGTTCTCGCAGCAGCTGTAAGTGAGGGTGTGTGATGGTCTCGGTCAGTAACGCTGTGACTCTGTTTTCAGGGGGAATCTGGAGCGGCTGGTCCTAAAGGAAGTCAGGTACTGTGGCTACTCTGTGCAGGGCAGCGGCCTCTGACTTTCATTTCCCACCTGTGTGAGTGAGTGTGTGTGAGTGTGTGGTGTGTGTGTGTGTGTGTGTGTGTGTGTGTGTGTGTGTGTGTGAGTGTGTGTGAGTGTGAGTGTGAGTGTGAGTGTGTGTGGTGTGTGTGAGTGTGTGTGAGTGTGTGTGTGTGTGTGTGTGTGTGTGGAGTGTGTGTGAGTGTGTGAGTGTGTGTGTGTGTGTGGTGTGTGTGAGTGTGTGTGAGTGTGTGTGTGTGTGTGTGTGGTGTGTGTGTGTGTGGTGAGTGTGTGTGTGTGTGTGTGTGTGAGTGTGTGAGTGTGGTGTGTGTGAGTGTGTGTGTGAGTGTGTGTGTGTGTGTGTGTGTTTGGTGTGTGTGGTGTGTGTGTGTGTGTGTGGTGTGTGTGGTGTTTAAGGCCGGAGTGTGTGGTGTGTGTGGTGTCAGGTGTGTGTTGTGTGTGTGTGTGTGTGTCCTGTGTGTGTGTGTGTGAGTGTGTGTGTGGTGTGTGTGACGGTTGTAAGTGTCATGTGTGAGTGTGTGTGTGTGTGTGGTTGTGTGTGTGTGTGTGTGAACACTTGTATAGGTGTGTGTGGTGTGTGTGGTGTGTGTAAGGTGTGTAACCAAACCGTGTGAGTGTGTGTGTGTGGTGTGTGTGAGTGTGTGTGAGTGTGTGTGTGTGTGTGTGGTGTGTGTGGTGTGTGAGTGTGTGTGTGTGTGTGTGTGGTGTGTGTGGTGTGTGTGTGTGTGAGTGTGTGTTAGTGTGTGTGGTGTGTGTGGTGTGTGTAAGTGTGTGTGTGTGACACACACACATGTGTGTGTGATATATATGTGTGTGGTGGTGTGTGGTGGTGTGTACACACACACACACTTAGTGTGTGTGAGTGTGTGTGTGTGTGTGTGTGTGTGTGTGTGGTGTGTGTGTGTGTGTGTGTGTGTGAGTGTGTGTGTGAGTGTGTGTGTGTGGTGTGTGTGGTGTGTGTGAGTGTGTGTGAGTGTGTGAGTGTGTGTGTGTGTGTGTGAGTGTGTGAGTGTGTGTGTCACACACACACACACACACACACACACACTTGTGTGTGTGTGGTGTGTGTGTGTGTGGAGAGTTTAGTCTCATATAAACAAATAAGAGAGATAGAGGAGGGAGGGTGGGAGGGAGGGAGGGGGGATGAGAGAGAGAGATAGACAGGACGTAAGAGAGTGGGGTAGAGAGACAGGTAGGTAGAAAGGAAGTGAGAGAGAGAGAGAGTTTAAGGCCGGAGTGGGACTAGCGGTAACGTCAGGTCCTCTAGTCTGACAGTGACTGGCGTCCTCGGTTTCTCAGAAACACGGTTTCTCCTGCACAGACGGAAACTTAGTCATCTCCACCACACTTATATACATACACACCCACACACACACACACACACACACTTATATACACACACACTCACACACACTCACTCACACACACACACACTCACACACACACTTATACACACTCACACACACACTTATACACACACACACACACACACACTTATACACACACACACACACACACTTATATACACACACACACTTATACACACACTCACACACACACACATATACACACACACCACACACACACACACACACACACACACTCTCACACACACACACACACACACATACACACACACACACACACACACACACACACACTCAGTGGGGGGAACGATCTGGATGTACATGGTGCTTCCAGTGTGGGGTCCAAACCGTGATCTTTTCACAGATGCAGGGTGGTGTGACCCGGACGCCTCAAACAGGGCAAAGAAACTGCTTACCACAGTCACATACACATATGTCATACGTCTCCATGACAACAAAACAATCAAGCAATAGTCTAACAAGGAACAATCTGCTTCACTGGCTAACGGGCGTTTATCTTTCCAGGGTGTAAAAGGCATCGATGGATCACCTGGCGTACCTGGAGCACCTGTACGTATCCCTACTACCCGTCTCATCATATTTATTTAATTATTAATAAGATCAATAAGATACTGTTACAAAATTCATCCATCCATCCAAAACCTGTCCATCAGAACCACACCCGAAGAACCAATCAGATTCTCCACTTCAGCTGCAGAACCAATCAGATTCTCAACTTCAGCTGCAGAACCAATCAGATTCTCCAGTTCAGCTGCAGAACCAATCAGATTCTCCAGTTCAGCTGCAGAACCAATCAGAATCTCCATTTCAGCTGCAGAACCAATCAGATTCTCCAGTTCAGCTGCAGAACCAATCAGATTCTCCAGTTCAGCTGCAGAACCAATCAGAATCTCCATTTCAGCTGCAGAACCAATCAGATTCTCCAGTTCAGCTGCAGAACCAATCAGATTCTCCAGTTCAGCTGCAGAACCAATCAGATTCTCCAGTTCAGCTGCAGAACCAATCAGATTCTTCAGTTTCAGCAGAAAAATAGCTGAACCATGGGGAGTTTTGCACACCACCACAATCATCTGAAGCCCACAAGCTCCGCCCTCCACCCACTGCAGGTGCCATGTGTCCTCATTTTCAGACCAAAATATGGCCACCCTGCGCTAGCCTCATTAGCCTCGCTCGCCCTGGGTGTGGGTTATGCTGCCACTGTGCCACAGAGGCTGCTCCTGCAGGCGAGGGTTAACACCACCAGACGTACGTTAGCTAAGTCGGCCATACGCCGTGTGGCGCTCGCGGCTGGCACTCAGATGGCGCAGCCTGGGTGCTCACACTGCACGTGAAGTGCCGCCCATACGGACAGCTCCGCTCGGTCCACAGTTTCCAGTACAGCTGGTTCATTCAGAGCGCTGCACGTCCGAGTACTGAGCAACAGACTGAATCCCGAACGACTCCCCGTTCCCTACGCCGTGCACCACATGACTCCTGCAACCAACATGTGGGATTCAGCCATGTGCAGATTTCATACTGGACAAACGTGCACTGGAAGGAGCGGGCGCTTGGGATGCAACCGCTGACACGCTGCCGTTACTGCACTGCGCTGAAACTGAGAACCAGCCGGACTACAGAGACCCTATACACACCCATGTAGGCCAGCCTGCAGATACGGGCGCTGGGACATTGCGACTGCTTGGCCTCTGTGTGCGCAGCGGTGTAGGAGCTGTGGCTGTGGTTGACTAAAGCACGCAGCATGTCTGAAGACAGCGGCTGCATCTTTGGCCTTTTAAATTTGATCTAGCCCACGTGTCCCATAACCCACCTCCGACTCTGGTTCCGGACCCGGTTCGTTAATATGTGTTGCTGCTTGTATGAGCCCCTGTTGTGGTTGGTACACCGAGTACGCAGGCACTAACCAACCTGTCTTTTGTCTTTGCAGGGCGGGCCCGGCCCCAAGGGGAGCAGAGGAGAGGTGCGTGGCCTGTCACAGTAGATGTTCACACTTGCTGCCGCAGCATTTCCTGCTGACTCACACACTGGAGAGGGGGTTTCAGTTTCTGACAGCTGAGTTCTGATATACGGAGCACTGAGATTAACACCAAGGGTTCTTTTAAAACCTCTCCAGTGATGCAAACACGCTCAGATCTCACCACATATCTCAGATTTCACCATCACCACAGAGGGGGCAGCTCAGGTCCACTGGTTAACACCTCCAGATCCGAGTCACTCCTGCGCTATCTGGAGTTCTGTGCTGCTCGTTGTTTGACCTGAGTTTTCTGACCTTGACCTTGACCTTTATCGGCCAGTGTCTGCCCAACAAGCCTGACCGCAGGACCATGAAGATGTGGGCTGCTAGCAGGATCCACTCTATCAAACCCACCGTCTCTATCAAGGGTCTCTACAGTGGCCCAGTTCGGCCCTTGCCAGTTGGCGCTAACGTTAGCGAGATTAGCTAGCTAATGCTAACCGGTAGGTTATTGGACTCTGTTCAGAACAGTGAGGAACAGTGGCATGGTGAACCTCAGCCAGTGTGGTGCCCTGACAGCAGGAGGAGAGTGGACCACCGTTGGCCCCCTTATGGCACAGCTGGTGGTCCACTGGTGGTTTGCTCTGCATTTTCGAGGGTCCTGTCGGAGGTAAAGCTCTCGTTTCTCTCTCTCCCCCAATCTCTCACAGCGGGGTACGGCTGGGGATCCAGGAACGAGAGGAACCGATGGGAAAATGGGAGAAATGGGACCAATAGGACCAGCAGGGCCGAGAGGCATCCCAGGTCAGGATGGGTTACCAGGACAGCCGGGGGTTCCAGGTTACCCGGGGAAACCAGTAAGTGGACTTTTCGTGGGAGCACATAGCGTCCGCAAGCCGAAATTGGCCCCTAGAAATAAAATACACCCATCATCCACAACATTAACACCACCTCCCTGTATCTCCACCCACTGTCCCCTCCATCAGCTCCACTGACCGTACAGGACACTCTGTAGGTGTACAGGTCCAGACTGTAGTCCATCTGTTTCTCTGTGTACTGTATTACCCTGTTCTTCAATGGTCAGGACCCCCACAGGACCCCCACAGGACCCCCACAGGACCACCACAGAGCAGGTAGTATGTGGGTGGTGGATCATTCGCAGCACTGCAGTCGTTGCCCAAAAGCCGCTAGCCACAGGATGCTGTACACAGGACACTGCCCACAAGGCGCTGGCCACAAAGCGCTGCCCACAGGACGCCACCCACAGGATGCTGCCCACAGGATGCTGATCACAGGATGCTGATCACAAGACACTGGCCACAGGACGCTGCCCACAGGACGCTGCCCACAGGACGCTGCCCACAGGACGCTGTTGGCTGGATAGTTCTGGTTGGTGGACGATTCTCAGTCCAGCAGTGACACTGAGGTGTCCAGCAGCACTGCTGTGTCTGATCCACTCACACCAGCACCACACACACTAACACCACCACCACGTCAGTGTCACTGCAGTGCTGAGAATGATCCACCACCCACATACTACCTGCTCTGTGGGGGTCCTGTGGGGGTCCTGACCATTGAAGAACAGGGTAATACAGTACACAGAGAAACAGATGGACTACAGTCTGGACCTGCACACCTACAGAGTGTCCTGTATGGTCAGGGGAGCTGATGGAGTGGACAGTGGGTGGAGATACAGGGAGGTGGTGTTAATGTTACGGCTGGTGTGTTGGTGATGATGTAGTCCCGGTGCTGTTGTTGCTGTTGCTAAGGATGTATGTTCTGTACGGGGGTATTAAGACTGAAAGTGAGCTGTAAAGATAGAGGATTGTTTTGGTTTCGGTGCCAACCTCCGGTTACAGCTACCTGTATTCATCAGCAGCCTTTGATGTGTGTTTCAGGGGAAGCCACCGTCAGAGGAACACCTGATGAAGATTTGTGCTTCCGTGCTGCAGAGTACGTGTTCCCAGTTCCACTCCTTTGGACAAGTACTGTGTAACCCTGAAAGCCTGACTGCGGCTCTCCACGGCACCTGCGTCTCCACACAGTGACCGTCGCCGGCCGCGTTGGCGTGACTCCTCGCGTTAAGTGTGTCTGGTCACACAGAGCTCGAGTGTGAGCTCGTCTTAGCTGTGTCCGGTCAGCTGACTGTGAGTCACCGTGTACTGTGAGCGCGATGGCTAACGTCTGTGTTGCACTGTGCTGTCAGTTAGCTGCCCACTGGAAACATCTGGAGAGATGGGAGAAGCAGCGATGCTTTCAGTTCTTCATTTTAGAGAAAAAACATCAATCTGCTTAACGGGCGCAGTTACCCAATCCCTGCGTCTCAGCACCCTGGGCTATTTTTGCGATCCGTGACGCTTTAGCCGGGATTACGCTGCCCAAAGCCTTTATGCCCGTAGCGAGGTACCAGCACTGAAGGCCTGCAGGGTGTATTTACGGCGTGCCAGAGGTCAGCAGGACAGGGCTCTTTTATATTTAGCCATACGGTCACGACAGCACAGCGTGGTGTCAGCTTCTCTGGGTTAGATGCTTCATTAGCATGTATCTTCAGCGCTAGTCGACTCGTTAGCCGCTAGTGTTCCTCCAGGCTGACACATTTTAACCAAAGTTCCTCCACCCTCAACAGATCAGCTGCCACAGCTCCTTCAGGTGATGTCACCCTCTAGCTGCCAACACTGTGAGACGGTTCAGGGACCCCCAGGTGATCCAGGCCCTCCTGGACCCAAGGGCCCGAGTGGGCCTCCAGGCTATCCTGGCACACCTGGGTCTCAGGGTTACCCAGGACCACCAGGGAGTAGGGGACCTGAGGGCATGAAAGGTAAGACCCGAGCAGGAACAGACAAACACGAGTCCCCAGTAACCCCTCCTCCAGCACCAGTACCAGCTGGGACTGGATCGGGCATGTACTGGAAGGTTCCGGATGTAGAATTCCCTGTAGGCTGGGATTGTATCCACTGCTGGTAGACCCGTATGACCGTACGCTTCCACACACCTGCAGATTCAGCTACTTCCTTCACACTATGGTCTTTGGCCACGCCCACATGCAGTCCCTTCTTTTAGCCAATCATTATCATCTGCTCTGGAGCCATTTTCCACACATGGAACGAGACATTCCCTGCACTGTAGCACCTCTTCCCAATCTATGGATCCCGTCACTCAAACCCCACAGGGATTTATAGCCCCATCATCCTCGTGCAGCAGCGCCATCTGCAGGAGCCTGGAGTTACTACCACCTTAAAATCAAGGGGAGTTCTTGTCCAGTGAGTTGGACGGGAGGAAATCCTCCTCCAGTGCTGATCGCCTTTCCCTGGGAGCCCGTACCGATAGAGATCAGGGCTCGATCGTTATGCTGCAGTCACATGCCGTCACTCACCTAATTGTGGTACACTGCGGTGGATGGTTTGTTTAAGGTGGAGAAAGGCAGGAGCAGCTCTGCACTCTAATTTGTGTTGTGTACACTGGCTTCATCTGGAATTCATCAACCAGACCTTTGGCATCCGCGGCTCCCACAAAAAATCAACAGCCAAATGATTATTCCTGCACCGCGGTTCACGGCAAAAGTTGGGGAAACTCTTGATGGTGCACACCGCTAATGGCTGCAGCCTGTTGCTACGTCCGTAGTGGTTCCATTGTAAACAATGAGACATCCTGGTTTCCGTCATCCGTCCACCGCCAACGTGTGAACGCCACATCCATGGTCTTTGCTTGTTCAGCTGATCTTCTGCTGATGTCCCGGCGGGTGGGTGATGTTTTGGTACCAGCCCAGTGAGCTTAAAGGAGTGAACGTGACACGGCCGGAGTGAATATATCTCAGTGCATGTAACATTATCTCACAAACAGTGGGGGTCAAATTCACAGCTGTCTTTATGTTACAGGTGAGATCGGACCAATGGGCATGAAGGGTGCCAAAGGACAAGGTGACGTTGGGTTGCCAGGTCCACCTGGCCCACCAGGTAAGATATGTGTCCATCTCAGATGCAACTACTGTGTAAACTGATAGAGCAGTGTTGTAGCTCTGAGTCGTTACTCTGTTAGAGAAAGTTCGTAGCTTGTTCGTAACGTGGCTAGTCACTTCCTATGAGAGTACTCTACATGTAGCTAGCGACAAGTGACACGCCATCAGAGCGACGAGCCACAAACCGACTGGAGATTTTCTCAGCTGTATGTGGATGTGTTCTATATAATCTGCTCCATCTGATTCTTCAGATCAGTGGTAGACACGGGGGTCCGAGGCCCCCACCTCCTGCTCTGTGAGCTTGTGGCTCCTACCAGCAGTGGGTTCCTACTCTCAGCAGTGTGGTGGTGAACATGGAGGTTTCCTCTGTCCCCAGTTTACGTGATGCGTCTTTGTGCGTTTACATCCATCAGTAGAGAAATGAAGTGTGGAGGACAGTAGCCGATAGTGTCGGGGTCTCTATGGAGCTGGGTTATTCGATAGCTAGATAGCTTAGCCAGAATGCTAACTGGCTATAAAGCTAGCCAGGAACGCAAGCAGTTAACTTCCCAAAGTCCTAGCTAGCGCTAATCAGTTAACAACACCAAAGACTGAATCTCACTGATTGGCGGGTGACGCAGCTTGACCGCAATCCTCATCTCCGACAGTGCATCCTGAGCAGTGTGCATAGGTAACCTAGGTAACCTGGACGTCTGAATATGACAGACACGACGATCTCGTTCTGACTGATTCAGCTTCACGTCTGTAAACATCCCTTCTCTCCCTCAGGTATGCAGGGTACTCGTGGAGATGATGGAGAGGGATTTCCAGGACCTCCAGGGCCTACTGGGAAGTCTGGCTCACCTGGCATCCCAGGCAAACGGGGCCCCCCAGGAGCTACAGGGGTTTGTGACCCGTCTTCCTGTTACCCACCCTATGGCTTCCAGGACAACCAATTCATCAAAGGGCCTAACTTCTAGCGCACTGCCGCTCAGGCCCCTATTCCAGACCCCTGTCAATGAGGACGGATTAGGAGGCCTACATCCACTGCTGGTGCTCCGTATAGACTCTGAATTGACTCTCAAGGCCTGCTGGCCTCCACCTTGCTGTTCCTGACCCGGGTGCGGGTCTAAAATGATCAGTGTATTAATTTTAATGATTATTTTTGTTGTTAAATCTGATATTAACCTGGTATTAACGGTCTGAAATGGCTTCTGTGTGTTAGCCTTTACTTGAGCTACATGTCCTTCTTTATCTAGAATGATATTTGTCCTGTAGCGTAGCAGGATTCTGGCAGCCTTAACATCCCGATAGCATGTGCAGTGTGCAGTGCAGTCTAGGGGAGCAGGCTGTAAAGAGCGAGCATCGATTTCACACCAACCCAGGTGTTGTTATTTGGCCAGGATGTGGTCCAAATCTGAAGCGACAAGGCTAATGTAGCTAGCGTACACTAGAAATCAACAGTCACCTAAATCCTTTCTGAATACACATTCCCACAGCTTCGCTCCACCTGCTCAGACCACATCCAGCTGTTGTTTGACCACAGGGTTCAGCCACACGGTCACCGCACTGATGAGTGTGCACGACTTCAGTGAAGTCTTGGATGCGGTTAGTGTGGGTTGAGTGAAGTGTGCGCATGTGTTTGGACTGTTTTACTGAGCTGGCTGAAAGTGGGAGCCGAAACACGCTTGGGGTCGACGTCCTTGAGTCACCCTACGGCTTAATTCTGTTTATTGTAATAACATGACATTTAGCATTTAGCATTTAGCATTTAGCTGAGGCTCTTATCCAGGTAGGCCAGTGTAGTGTTAGGAGTCTGCCCCCGGACTCTTATTGGTGTAGCACAGCATAGTCACCCAGTGAACCCCAAGTCTCCCACATGTGGTGGTGGCGGCTAGTGGTCTGATCCACTGAGCTACACCAACCGCTAGAACATTTCAGTTACCAGGAGCTTCAGTAGTGAGCGTTCCTGTAGTGACAGTTTGAGCAGAACTCCCACAGTTCTAGTCAATGGCTGTAGGCCTTATCTTGGCCACACCCCTGTATTTCAGGGCAGGAAGTGAGACTGCATCTCTGTCCTTCGTGGCCACATGGTGAACCGTGCGGTTATCATTACAGAACAAAGTCTGAAAATCAATGTGTCACTACCGAAACACAGATTATCTGCAGCTCAGTAAACCTGTCTGTGTTCTGGTGAAGGATGATGGTGTGTGTGCAGCTGGTGTTGGACTAGCTGTGTTGCTAGTCATGTACTGTTCTGCTCCAAACGAGCTGAACCGGTCCCTGCTGAAACACAGGGTTAACGCTGTGACTTAATGTGTCTACTGTACCAACACTAGTGCCTGAACATTCCCGTTACCAGGTGTGAGTGTTTCGGTAGGGACCTGTGTAGCTCGTTTCAAACAGAACTAAGACAGTACATGACAAGCAAGCGCAGCTTTGAACCGCCGGACACGCATACAATCACCATCCTGTCAATCAAAACCAGAAAGGTTTACTGAACTGCAGAGCGTCTGTTTCGGTACTGACAGTCCGTAACTCTCCACAGCGACTTTCAGACTCATTTATTTCAGAGATGCAGTCTCGCTTTCTGCTCTAAATGGCTCAAAATAGGCTCCGCCCACAGCCTAAAACAGTCTTTCGGGAGGGATGAATAATTTTGAACGAATTCAGGTAGAATGCTTCATTTCTGGAAAGGAAATTGGGGCCTGTTAACTTCTAGTGTTTCTTAGCAGCACTAGCTTCGTAGCTTCAGCGCTAGCCTCATAGCTTCAGCGCTAGCCTCGTAGCTTCAGTGCTAGCCTCGTAGCTTCAGTGCTAGCCTCGTAGCTTCAGCTCTAGCCTCATAGCTTCAGCGTTAGCCTCGTAGCTTCAGTGCTAGCCTCGTAGCTTCAGAGCTATCCTCGTAGCTTCAGTGCTAGCATGTAGCTTCAGCTCTAGCCTCGTAGCTTCAGTGCTAGCCTTGTAGCTTCAGCTCTAGCCTCATAGCTTCAGCGTTAGCCTTGTAGCTTCAGTGCTAGCCTCGTAGCTTCAGTGCTAGCCTCGTAGCTTCAGTGCTAGCCTCCTAGCTGCAGTGCTAGCCTCGTAGCTTTAGTGCTAGCCTTGTAGCTTCAGTGCTAGCCTCGTAGCTTCAGTGCTAGCCTCATAGCTTCAGTGCTAGCCTCGTAGCTTCAGTGCTAGCCTCGTAGCTTCAGTGCTAGCCTCCTAGCTGCAGTGCTAGCCTCGTAGCTTTAGTGCTAGCCTCGTAGCTTCAGTGCTAGCCTCATAGCTTCAGCGCTAGCCTCGTAGCTTCAGTGCTAGCCTCATAGCTTCAGCGCTAGCCTCGTAGCTTCAGTGCTAGCCTTGTAGCTTCAGTGCTAGCCTCGTAGCTTCAGTGCTAGCCTCGTAGCTTCAGTGCTAGCACCGAGGAGTAGCACCTACACCTGGCGCGGGTGGGAGACTGCGTGAATCAGGCTCCTCCCCTAAGCGTGGCTCCAGCCTGTAGCTGAAAGGTTCTAGAGAAGGCTTGCTGAGTGACCTGGCAGTGGTCCACGGTCAGTCCGCCCCCGGCGCCGGTGCCGCTCTGCTGGGAGGGTGGGTCGTTGTAATGGAGCTACGTCTGCACTGCCTTGGAAAGCTACCTCTGTACTAGTAGTGATGTAGTCTGTTAGGCCGAGTGTCAGCAGCGTCCTGGAGTGGGGGTTCTTCAGAGACTGCCTGGGCCTTCAGAGCGCTCTTACTGCGGGAGGTTCTGAGCCTCGCTGTGCTTCATTGTGGACTACTACACTTGAGGTTTCCTCTGATTTGAATGTGTGAACAGTTCTCTGGAAGTCGCCCCCCGTCACTCCCGCCACCGCCAGCTTCTGCCGTGTGGTGTTCGGGCTCCGTGGACCCCTCACCCCGGCTGGATTCAGCTGGTGTTATTTATTGCCTGGTTCGGTGCATGGAGTCTCGTGTAGCCCTGAATGTTGTTCCCCCATGTTTACTGGTTTGTCCTCTGTGTCGTTTACATGTGAACCGGCTGATTCAATAAACTTGTTTTTAAATCTACGTGCTGGAGTTGTATTTTCCGTCGGCAGATGACACGAGCGCCACTGTGATTCTAGACGAGCGAGGATGCCGAACGTAGCGCCCCGCGATCTGCAGTTGGCTGATGTAGCGGATTCTTTCCAGTAAGGCAGCTCGTAGTTCCTCTTTCGGGCGGAGCGTTGGCTGCTGCGCTCGTCGAGGTGTTAAACCTTTCTGTCAGTCTGACAGAAGCCACAGAGAGTTTCAGAGCTCGGCGCCGCAGCTCCAGACCTCGCTGGCAGAGAATCGTCTTTGTGAGCACGACGTAGACTTCGGACCCTCGGGGTCTGCCAGGATGAAGATGCCGCTGTGCTTTCCTCTGCGCCCCTGCAGAGACCCTCTCCTTTTCCTGTTCTTCACTGCTGGACTTCTCCAACTCGCAGCCACGGATGAGGACGATGAGTATCTCGAGAACTTTTTCAATGACACAGACCAAGGACCCGAATACGCCACGGATGAAGTAGTGACCCTGTGCGTGAAGACCAGCGTGAACCGCTTCGCCGCCTCCTTCATCCCGGCCTTCTACACCATGAACTTCTTGCTGAGCCTCCTGGGCAACAGCCTGGTGCTGTGCATCATCTACAAGTTCGAGCAGCTCGGCACGGTCACCAACATCTTCCTGCTCAACCTGGTGATCTCCGACCTGATCTTCGCGTCCAGCTTGCCCTTCTGGGCCGTGTACTACAGCACTGAGTGGATATTCGGCCGATCCCTCTGCAAACTGGTGGGCAGCTTGTATTCGGTGGGCTTCTACAGCTCCATCCTCTTCCTCACCCTCATGACCTTCGATCGCTACCTGGCCGTGGTGCACGCCATCACGGCGGCCCAGAGTCGCCGGAGGACGTACGCGTTCGCCTCGTCCGGCGTGGTCTGGTTCCTCAGCATCCTGGCTAGCATCAAGGACATGGTCCTCTACGACGTGCGGCACAGCAAGGACGACGGAGAGCTGTGCGAGGAGACCGGCTATGGTCACCATACCATGGTCATTTGGCAGCTGGTCGGCTACTACCAGCAGTTCAGCCTGTTCTTTTTGCTGCCCCTCCTCATGGTTCTGTACTGCTACGGCCGCATCACCGTCCGCATCATCTCCACGCGCATGAGGGAGAAGTGCAGGGCCGTCAGGCTCATCTTCGTCATCATCCTCACCTTCTTCGTCTGCTGGACGCCCTACAACGTGGTCATCCTCCTGTCCGCGCTCCGCCTGTCCTCCGGAGATAAATCGTGTTCGGACAGCCTGGACTACGCCATGTACGTCACGCGGAACATCGCCTACCTGTACTGCTGCATCAGCCCCATCTTCTACACCTTTGTGGGGAAGAAGTTCCAGAACCACTTCCGGAAGCTCCTGGCCAGACACATTCCGTGCCTGAAGATCACCATCCAGGTGTCTCAAAGCAGCAGGACCACGTCGTTCAAGAGCCCGAACACTGAGTACTGAGGCTAATCCGGAGTAAGCCGGGTCGCTTTGTTTTGGTGTGCACACCGGCGCCACACCGGTTCAGGATACGAACAGGCGCCCTGTGCATTGCTGTGTTTTGAAGTGTTGCGTTAGTCTGAATGTTGCAACTGATCAAAGGATTTTCATGCATGTTTCAAAAACGCTCCTGGAAGCTGAGTCAAAACAGAAGACTATATGAGGAAGTTGGGCAACGCACAGATGGGTTAAACATTTTAATATTTCACGGTGCCGGCGGTATTACCACACCAGCAGCAGCTCCAGGATGTAGCGCACATCTGTCTGTCCAACATCAACACCAGAACAAAACCTCGTATCTCCGGAACCTTCGGGAGAGACGGGTCCTGGGGTCCGCCTTTTCATTTCTGTAGCCGTTTCTATTTTTATTTTTAAAATGATTTATTAATTTCTTACATGCAGTGCAATTACTAAACTACTGTATTTACCGAGAAAAAAAACTAAAAACTAAAAAAAAAAAAAACACAAAACAAAAACAAATTTTATTCATGTATAAAAATAACATAAAATATTATAAAAAATAAATAAATAATTATATATATATAAATAAAAAGGCATTACCCTAATGAGAATACCCTACGCAGGTGTTAAAGGTCAGCCATGTCTGAGGAACATAAGGGATCCGGTTTCAACAGAACCAGAAGTTTCATCAAGTCATTTCAGTAAAGAGTTTTTATTAGAGCTGAAGTGGGTGGAGGTGAAGGTGGAGGTGGAGATACGGGGTTTCGGTGGTGTATGTTGGATTAAAGGATGTATATGCATTAGTTATTGTGTCTGTGTTGTGTATATGGTTCTCTCTCTTTTGCTTTGTGAACTTAATGAGAAAATAAAAATGGAAGTTATCTAGAACCACTTGTTTACGTTTGCTGTGATTTCCTCAGGTCAGGTTTAGAACACGCCGGACGTCCTTTCGCGAGCACCCGGTCATTGTATGAGCGCTGGAGGTGTAAACAGATCCAGAGAGGTGAGAGATGTTCTGTACAGTGGTGGTGATGGGAACCAGGGTTCTCCATGTCTGGAAAACCTGGAACACTAAGTTGCTGAGGGACTATGAACACTCAAAGAACCATTGGTGTCTGTCTGAGTAATAGAGAACGGTTCTGCTATTGTCACGGCCTCAAGCTTATAAGAAGGGAGAACCCCTTTCAGTGCTTGATTCAGAGTCTCATGATTTCATGTAGAACCTCTAGTCTAGTCTTACTAGTAGAACCCTCACTAAAGAATACTAAAGAACCCTTGAAGAACCATAATTGTCTAAGAGTTGTGCTTCAGTGACTCCTAGCACCGGGAAACGGTTCTCCAGAGGAGAGTGTGTTTGCTGTGAGTCGGTTCTGCACGGTGGTGGTGATGGGATCCAGGGTTCTCAGGCAGCAGGTGGACGTCTGGCTAGCGCTGGAGCTCGGAGCCGTGGAGGCCCCTGTCCTGCACTCTGCGGAGCGGTTCTTGTTGAAGGTAGATGTTCTGCGTGGGCGTTTGTTCTATCAGCCTGTTGACGTTTCCGCGGTGTCTTTTCTCAGGTTCTACTCTGGTTCTTCTCTGGTTTTCTTCCTGCGTGCGGTGAAGGCAGTCTTGTACGCCGGTGTTTGAGAAACCACAGCATCCTGAGGAAGAGGAGCCGGGGCGTGTCATTACCCTGACCTGCAGCACGCCAGCCTTTACTACCAAGTGCCTAATCAACGGTTCTGCTGGTTTCACACAGTAACCGGGTTCTGGTTTTACGGATCCGTGCTCTCCGAGGGCTTTCATATCCTCACAGGTACATCGTCTGGGTGAAGAACCCAATCTACACCTTACCCGGTGCTCAGGTTCCACCCTGTCTTAGTTCTGAGCTTCATTTGTTTATATCCTCTCAGAAAGACGGTTCTTCCAGACAGCGGTTCTCTATATATAGAACAACATTTGCATTCAGATTGCCTGGTCTTTGGTCTACCCGTCATACACTATATGGAACCCTTTTAAAATAGATATAGAACCATAAGAGAGTTCTCCATCAATCTGAAGAACCATTTCACCAGGCAGTGATTTTGTGTTCCTGTATAGAACCATTGTCTTCACTACAGAACCTGTTGCACAGAGCTTAAGATTGCATGGCGTTGTATATGGTTCTACCTAGCTCCAAGAAGGGTTCTGTACATGGTGACATGGTTCTGGAGGCAGTTCTAGATACAGTTCTGTAAAGAGGTAGGTTCTCCTGTGGGAGGAGGTGTAGGTGTGACTGGATTGATGGAGGTGCCTTAGTGAGTGCTGCTGTGGCCTACAGGGGTCCCCACTGTCACCGGGCGCTAGATGGCGCCACCGAGCAGCCTTTCCTGCTCTCGCGCCTGCAGATTTTGATCAATCAGCTTTATTGATCTTCATATTCGGAGCTGGAAACAACACAGGACCTGCTTTACCGGAGTGCAGCGGGGTGACCTCAGCAGCCACCTCCCAGCTGCTCCTCCAGGACAGACGACGAGCCGTCAGCGTCACCCTGCCAGCCGACCAATCAGCGTCGAGCTTCTGTGGTCCGCTTTTTTATGTTTGTACCGATTTTTATTTTTATTATTTTAATATGTTTTAATTAATGAAATGATCTATAACAATTATCAGCTACAGGATTACAATAAATAAATAAATAAATAAACATATATATTAATACATAAAATAATACATTTAAAATAAACATTACAATAATTATTATATCATTAATATTCAATAATATATATAAAAAATAAAAGCAGGTAATTATAAAATATACAGGTATAAAATTCAGTTTTAAATCGTCATATTTCAGGAACATAAACATCCACTGCGTCATGTGGTTCTGTTTTTGAGCAAAACCCCTCCTAAAAATGATTTTCTCCCACAATAATTTCACATTATATCATTTTTTTGTTTTTATTTATTTATTTATTTATTTATTTTTGGTCACGTGTTTGTTATGTTTTGATAAACTCAGTGATTATAAAAGCCTGGAATGGAATGGAAATCAAGGCTCGAGCCGAGCGTACGTGCGTGATGACGCAGCCGCGGCGGTGGGCGGGGCTCGAGGCGACAGCATGCCATTGGCTGCATCCTGCTGGGGGTAGTCTGGGAAATAGAGGGAGAGAAGGAGGATGCAGCATCCCTCCATCCGGAGGAGAGCGTGTGAGCGTGCGTGTGGGGTGATGCTGAGTAGGTGGAGTGTGTGTGCGGGGTGTGTGTGAGTGCTGTCACCGAGCATGGAAGCGCGCGCTTGAGCGGATTTGCGTTTGGAGCATGATTCACCGCCAGGTGATACTGACCCAGGTAAGCGTGCGCGCGCGTCTTGTGTTGTGCTCGCTCGCTCGGATTTTTTTTGCTCGAATGCAGCAGATTCGATTCGTTCGGTGGTCGTTTGGCGCGCGAGCGTCTCTCTCTCTCTCTCTCTCTCTCTCTCTCTCTCTCTCTCTCTCTCTCTCTCTCTCTCTCTCTCTGTGTGTGTATGTGTGTATGTGTGTGTGTGTGTGTGTGTATGTGTGTGTGAGAGAGAGAGAGAGCATCCCAGCAGGAGGAGAGAGGCCTCGATGATTGTCCTTTTGTGTATGCGCGCGCGCGCGTGCGTGTGTGTGGGATGGGGGATGCGCGTGTATGGTTAGTGGTGGGGGGTCACTTTATAGAACCTAATGCTGAATACTATATAGTGATTTTGTGTTTATATATATATATATATATGTATATAGTGTAATGTACACACTCACACACTCACACACACTCACACACACACATACACAGAATTTTGGCCGACTGGTGGACTTCCCCTTTATAGGCCGTAATAGGCTTGTACAGGATCCACCGGTTTGCTGAAATTCGATTAGGTGAGATGTAATCCGGAGTGGTTTGGCTTGAAACGCCGTGTTCTAGGTAAACTTGGATGATAGAACCCGACGTTCACCTCTAAAGCTCCCTCACGTTTCAGTAGGTTTGTGATGATGCTGGCCTAACATGTCCCTCAGGGTGGAGGGATACATGCACTCCACCCTATCACCCTGTAACCACCCTGCCCTGGGTCCCTGTACCGGACCTGCTGTAGGGACCAGAACAGCCCTTTATTTACAGACAGCGTGGTGCATTATGGGTATCGGCTCTGTGCTAGGGTTACGCCAGTGGTGCACTACTTTTCGCGTTGCATTATGGGATAGTGGGGGCAGAACTAGTAGTGCACTATGTAGGGCAAACTTCTTTATTATTTCCAGGCTTAGATTTTCCATCATCAACATTCCGTATAACACTCAGAGGACACGTGTAGGTTCACTGGGGGTTAGATGTTGGTTGTAGACATGGAGAACCCTGGTTCCATCACCACCACTGTGAAGAACATCTGAACCACCATGTTTAGCTGTATGGGAGTCCCTGTCTGGTCTGTAAGAGAGAGAGTGAAAAGTCACTTCACCGTCCACCGGACCACTTTACCACCCACCGGACCACTTCACCGTCCACCGGACCACTTCACCACCCACCGGACCACTTCACCGTCCACCGGACCACTTTACCGTCCACCGGACCACTTCACCGTCCACCAGACCACTTTACCACCCACCAGATCACTTCACCGTCCACCGGACCACTTCACCACCCACCGGACCACTTCACCGTCCACTGGACCACTTTACCGTCCACCGGACCACTTCACCACCCACCAGATCACTTCACCGTCCACCGGACCACTTCACCGTCCACCAGACCACTTTACCACCCACCAGATCACTTCACCGTCCACCGGACCACTTCACCACCCACCGGACCACTTCACCGTCCACTGGACCACTTCACCGTCCACCAGACCACTTTACCACCCACCAGATCACTTCACCGTCCACCGGACCACTTCACCACCCACCGGACCACTTCACCGTCCACTGGACCACTTTACCGTCCACCGGACCACTTCACCACCCACCGGACCACTTCACCGTCCACCAGACCACTTTACCGTCCACCGGACCACTTCACCGTCCACCAGACCACTTTACCGCCCACCAGACCACTTCACCGTCCACCGGACCACTTCACCGTCCACCGGACCACTTTACCACCCACCGGACCACTTCACCGTCCACCGGACCACTTCACCGTCCACCGGACCACTTCACCGTCCACCGGACCACTTTACCACCCACCGGACCACTTCACCGTCCACCGGACCACTTCACCGTCCACCGGACCACTTCACCACCCACCGGACCACTTCACCGTCCACTGGACCACTTTACCGTCCACCGGACCACTTCACCACCCACCGGACCACTTCACCGTCCACTGGACCACTTTACCGTCCACCGGACCACTTCACCACCCACCGGACCACTTCACCGTCCACCAGACCACTTTACCACCCACCAGACCACTTCACTGTCCACCGGACCACTTCACTGTCCACCGGACCACTTCACTGTCCATCTGACCACTTCACCGTCCACCGGACCACTTCACCGTCCACCAGACCACTTCACCGTCCACCGGACCACTTCACCGTCCACCGGACCACTTCACCGTCCACCGGACCACTTCACCGTCCACCGGACCACTTCACCGTCCACCGGACCACTTTACCGTCCACCGGACCACTTCACCGTCCACCGGACCACTTCACCGTCCACCGGACCACTTCACCGTCCACCAGACCACTTCACTGTCCACCGGACCACTTCACCGTCCACCGGACCACTTCACCGTCCACCGGACCACTTCACCGTCCACCAGACCACTTTACCGTCCACCGGACCACTTCACCGTCCACCGGACCACTTCACCGTCCACCAGACCACTTCACTGTCCACCGGACCACTTCACTGTCCACCGGACCACTTCACCGTCCACCGGACCACTTCACCGTCCACCGGACCAGTTCTACTGGTCCATCCGTAATGAAATGTCCGGACTGTGCTAAGGTCAGCGTCTGATCAGTTTGCTAGCTCTCAGTATGACAGTGAAGGTACGTGTGTATCATTCACTGTGTGTTTAAGGTGGTAGTACCTCCAGACTCCTGCAGGTGGCGCTGCACGAGTATGATGTCTCTATAAATCCCTGCGGGGTGTGAGTGACGGGATCCATAGATTGGGAAGAGGTGCTACAGTGCAGGGAATGTCTCGTTCCATGTGTGGAAAATGGCTCCAGAGCAGATGTTAATGATTGGCTAAAAGGAGGGACTGCATGTGGGCGTGGCCAAAGACCATAGTGTGAGGAAGTAGCTGAATCTGCAGGTGTGTGGAAGCGTACGGTCATACGGGTCTACCAGCAGTGGATACAATCCCAGCCTACAGGGAATTCTCCTCGGAACTGTGCCAGGGAAGGCATCCACCACATCTGGACCAGCTGACCAGTTCTTTAATGTAAGAGTGTCTGAACACTGATGTGGCTACATCCAGAACCTCGTCCAGTACATGCCCGATTCTGTCCCAGATGGTACTGGTGCTGGTGGAGGGGTTATGGGTCGGTAGGTACGGGTCAGTACCAGTGGGCTGGTTTTATTCTGGTGAGATCATCCGCAGGACCATCCGCAGGCCCATCCGCAGGACCTTCTCGTTCTCATCTGTACACATTCCCATCATGCTCGTTGGCGAGTGGAGTGGATGAGGGCGGTCCAGGCCTAACATGCTATGGGTGTGCAGCAGTGTTAGCATGGATTAGCATTGATTGTGCCGTGACCCTTCCTGGAGGCCCTTCAGACGCGCTGCCTATTGATCCGCTCTAAAACCGGCTTTGGGAAGAAGCGGAGGCGTCGTCTCCAGCAGGCCACTGCGCTTCCTGCCAAAAGAGCGCCCGCACCCGGAAAGGAGATCGATCCGGCTTCTCCTGCCGTTATGTGCTGTATGTTTAAATTCCCACTACAGCCCGGACCACCCCGAGGTCACAGGGGGCAGCTGACCCCTCCGCCCAGGTGGCCATATGGATTTAATCGGTAAACGAGTTCAGGTAATTGATAAGCGGTCGGATGTTCCCTGTTGTTCCCTGCCGGAGACAGCTCCTGGTGGTCCGTGTTCAGGAGT